>OZ012741.1:7459239-7809114 GCA_963859935.3 Lathyrus sativus | reverse complement strand
GATTTTTTTATCAGTAAGCAACAAACATAATAGACTATAGTACATGTAAAAAAATTATTATATTTTATTTTTCAACTACATCTCAAAATTTTAGGTTTTTTCCCCACTAAAAAACAAAGTTAAAAGACTATAATCCACGACTTGTATTTTATATAATATAGGTAAAAACTAAAATTCTATAATCAAGCTCAAATTCATTTATATTTACCTTTTTCACATTGAATTATAATAAATTATATTTAAATATATTTGATATGTTTATTCTCCATCACCAAATTTCATGTTTCTACGTCAGTAAGCCACAGAGTTAAGAGACTATTAATGCAAGACAAATAAAATATATCTACATGGATAACCACTAAAATTAAATATTCAATCTCAATGTTATTTGTATTCACCATAATCACATTGTATTATGGTATAATAGAAATAAAACATTTCTATGTTTTTCTTCTTCTCCGTCACCAAAATTTTGATTTCCTCACCTCTAAGAAACTAAGTTAAGAAACTACAAATGAATGACCCATAATTTATACATATGCATAACAATCAAAATTAAATAATCAAGCTGAATATTGTTCATATTCAGAATATTCACATTGACTTATTATATATTACTTCTAAAAATATTCAATAATTTTCTTAACCATCCCAAAGTTTTAGATTTTTTTATCAATAAGCAACAAACATAATAGACTATAGTACATGTAAAAAAAATTATTATATTTTATTTTTCAACTACATCTCAAAATTTTAGGTTTTTCCCCACTAAAAAACAAAGTTAAAAGACTATAATCCACGACTTGTATTTTATATAATATAGGTAAAAACTAAAATTCTATAATTAAGCTCAAATTTGTTTATATTTACCTTTTTCACATTGAATTATAGTAAACTAGATTTAAATATATTCCATCAGCAAATTTCATGTTTCTACGTCAGTAAGCCACAGAGTTAAGAGACTATTAATGAAAGACAAATAAAATATATCTACATGGATAACCACTAAAATTAAATATTGAATCTCAATGATATTTATATTCACCATAATCACATTGTATTATGGTATAATATAAATAAAACATTTCTATGTTTTTCTTCTTCTCCGTCACCAAAATTTTGATATCCTCACCTCTAAGAAACTAAGTTAAGAGACTACAAATGAATGACCCATAATTTATACATATGCATAACAATCAAAATTAAATAATCAACCTGAATATTGTTCATATTCAGAATATTCACATTGACTTATTATATATTACTTCTAAAAATATTCAATAATTTTCTTTACCATCCCAGAGTTTTAGATTTTTTTATCAGTAAGCAACTAACATAATGGACTATAGTAAATGTAAAAAAAAATTATTATATCTTATTTTTCAACTACATCTCAAAATTTTAGGTTTTTTCCCCACTAAAAAACAAAGTTAAAAGACTATAATCCACGACTTGTATTTTATATAATATAGGTAAAAACTAAAATTCTATAATCAAGCTCAAATTCATTTATATTTACCTTTTTCACATTGAATTATAATAAATTATATTTAAATATATTCGATATGTTTATTCTCCATCACCAAATTTCATGTTTCTACGTCAGTAAGCCACAGAGTTAAGAGACTATTAATGCAAGACAAATAAAATATATCTACATGGATAACCACTAAAATTAAATATTCAATTTCAATGTTATTTGTATTCACCATAATCACATTTTATTCTGGTATAATATAAATAAAACATTTCTATGTTTTTCTTCTTCTCCATCACCAAAATTTTGGTTTCTTCACCTCTAAGAAACTAAGTTAAGACACTACAAATGAATGCCCCATAATTTATACATATGCATAACAATCAAAATTAAATAATCAAGCTCAATATTGTTCATATTCAGAATATTCACATTGACTTATTGTATATTACTTCTAAAAATATTCAATAATTTTCTTAACCATCCCAAAGTTTAAGATTTTTTTAATCAGTTCGCAACAAATATAATATACTATAGTAAATATAAAAAAACTTATTATATTTTATTTTTCAACTACATCTCAAAATTTTAGGTTTTTTACCCACTAAAAAACAAAGTTAAAAGACTATAATCCACGACTTGTATTTTATATAATATAGGTAAAAACTAAAATTCTATAATCAAGCTCAAATTTATTTATATTTACCTTTTTCACATTGAATTATAGTAAATTAGATTTAAATATATTCCATCAACAAATTTCATGTTTCTACGTCAGTAAGCCACAGAGTTAAGAGACTATTAATGAAAGACAAATAAAATATATCTACATGGATAACCACTAAAATTAAATATTCAATCTCAATGATATTTATATTCACCATAATCACATTGTATTATGGTATAATATAAATAAAACATTTCTATGTTTTTCTTCTTCTCCGTCACCAAAATTTGGATTTCCTCACCTCTAAGAAACTAAGTTAAGAGACTACAAATGAATGACCCATAATTTATACATATGCATAACAATCAAAATTAAATAATCAAGCTTAATATTGTTCATATTCAGAATATTCACATTGACTTATTATATATTACTTCTAAAAATATTCAATAATTTTCTTAACCATCCCAAAGTTTTAGATTTTTTTATCAGTAAGCAACAAACATAATAGACTATAGTACATGTAAAAAAAATTATTATATTTTATTTTTCAACTACATCTCAAAATTTTAGGTTTTTTCCCCACTAAAAAACAAAGTTAAAAGACTATAATCCACGACTTGTATTTTATATAATATAGGTAAAAACTAAAATTCTATAATCAAGCTCAAATTCATTTATATTTACCTTTTTCACATTGAATTATAATAAATTATATTTAAATATATTTGATATGTTTATTCTCCATCACCAAATTTCATGTTTCTACGTCAGTAAGCCACAGAGTTAAGAGACTATTAATGCAAGACAAATAAAATATATCTACATGGATAACCACTAAAATTAAATATTCAATCTCAATGTTATTTGTATTCACCATAATCACATTGTATTATGGTATAATAGAAATAAAACATTTCTATCTTTTTCTTCTTCTCCGTCACCAAAATTTTGATTTCCTCACCTCTAAGAAACTAAGTTAAGAAACTACAAATGAATGACCCATAATTTATACATATGCATAACAATCAAAATTAAATAATCAAGCTGAATATTGTTCATATTCAGAATATTCACATTGACTTATTATATATTACTTCTAAAAATATTCAATAATTTTCTTAACCATCCCAAAGTTTTAGATTTTTTTATCAATAAGCAACAAACATAATAGACTATAGTACATGTAAAAAAAATTATTATATTTTATTTTTCAACTACATCTCAAAATTTTAGGTTTTTCCCCACTAAAAAACAAAGTTAAAAGACTATAATCCACGACTTGTATTTTATATAATATAGGTAAAAACTAAAATTCTATAATTAAGCTCAAATTTGTTTATATTTACCTTTTTCACATTGAATTATAGTAAACTAGATTTAAATATATTCCATCAGCAAATTTCATGTTTCTACGTCAGTAAGCCACAGAGTTAAGAGACTATTAATGAAAGACAAATAAAATATATCTACATGGATAACCACTAAAATTAAATATTGAATCTCAATGATATTTATATTCACCATAATCACATTGTATTATGGTATAATATAAATAAAACATTTCTATGTTTTTCTTCTTCTCCGTCACCAAAATTTGGATTTCCTCACCTCTAAGAAACTAAGTTAAGAGACTACAAATGAATGACCCATAATTTATACATATGCATAACAATCAAAATTAAATAATCAAGCTTAATATTGTTCATATTCAGAATATTCACATTGACTTATTATATATTACTTCTAAAAATATTCAATAATTTTCTTAACCATCCCAAAGTTTTAGATTTTTTTATCAGTAAGCAACAAACATAATAGACTATAGTACATGTAAAAAAAATTATTATATTTTATTTTTCAACTACATCTCAAAATTTTAGGTTTTTTCCCCACTAAAAAACAAAGTTAAAAGACTATAATCCACGACTTGTATTTTATATAATATAGGTAAAAACTAAAATTCTATAATCAAGCTCAAATTCATTTATATTTACCTTTTTCACATTGAATTATAATAAATTATATTTAAATATATTTGATATGTTTATTCTCCATCACCAAATTTCATGTTTCTACGTCAGTAAGCCACAGAGTTAAGAGACTATTAATGCAAGACAAATAAAATATATCTACATGGATAACCACTAAAATTAAATATTCAATCTCAATGTTATTTGTATTCACCATAATCACATTGTATTATGGTATAATAGAAATAAAACATTTCTATCTTTTTCTTCTTCTCCGTCACCAAAATTTTGATTTCCTCACCTCTAAGAAACTAAGTTAAGAAACTACAAATGAATGACCCATAATTTATACATATGCATAACAATCAAAATTAAATAATCAAGCTGAATATTGTTCATATTCAGAATATTCACATTGACTTATTATATATTACTTCTAAAAATATTCAATAATTTTCTTAACCATCCCAAAGTTTTAGATTTTTTTATCAATAAGCAACAAACATAATAGACTATAGTACATGTAAAAAAAATTATTATATTTTATTTTTCAACTACATCTCAAAATTTTAGGTTTTTCCCCACTAAAAAACAAAGTTAAAAGACTATAATCCACGACTTGTATTTTATATAATATAGGTAAAAACTAAAATTCTATAATTAAGCTCAAATTTGTTTATATTTACCTTTTTCACATTGAATTATAGTAAACTAGATTTAAATATATTCCATCAGCAAATTTCATGTTTCTACGTCAGTAAGCCACAGAGTTAAGAGACTATTAATGAAAGACAAATAAAATATATCTACATGGATAACCACTAAAATTAAATATTGAATCTCAATGATATTTATATTCACCATAATCACATTGTATTATGGTATAATATAAATAAAACATTTCTATGTTTTTCTTCTTCTCCGTCACCAAAATTTTGATATCCTCACCTCTAAGAAACTAAGTTAAGAGACTACAAATGAATGACCCATAATTTATACATATGCATAACAATCAAAATTAAATAATCAACCTCAATATTGTTCATATTCAGAATATTCACATTGACTTATTATATATTACTTCTAAAAATATTCAATAATTTTCTTTACCATCCCAGAGTTTTAGATTTTTTTATCAGTAAGCAACTAACATAATGGACTATAGTATATGTAAAAAAAATTATTATATCTTATTTTTCAACTACATCTCAAAATTTTAGGTTTTTTCCCCACTAAAAAACAAAGTTAAAAGACTATAATCCACGACTTGTATTTTATATAATATAGGTAAAAACTAAAATTCTATAATCAAGCTCAAATTCATTTATATTTACCTTTTTCACATTGAATTATAATAAATTATATTTAAATATATTCGATATGTTTATTCTCCATCACCAAATTTCATGTTTCTACGTCAGTAAGCCACAGAGTTAAGAGACTATTAATGCAAGACAAATAAAATATATCTACATGGATAACCACTAAAATTAAATATTCAATTTCAATGTTATTTGTATTCACCATAATCACATTTTATTCTGGTATAATATAAATAAAACATTTCTATGTTTTTCTTCTTCTCCATCACCAAAATTTTGGTTTCTTCACCTCTAAGAAACTAAGTTAAGACACTACAAATGAATGCCCCATAATTTATACATATGCATAACAATCAAAATTAAATAATCAAGCTCAATATTGTTCATATTCAGAATATTCACATTGACTTATTGTATATTACTTCTAAAAATATTCAATAATTTTCTTAACCATCCCAAAGTTTAAGATTTTTTTAATCAGTTCGCAACAAATATAATATACTATAGTAAATATAAAAAAACTTATTATATTTTATTTTTCAACTACATCTCAAAATTTTAGGTTTTTTCCCCACTAAAAAACAAAGTTAAAAGACTATAATCCACGACTTGTATTTTATATAATATAGGTAAAAACTAAAATTCTATAATCAAGCTCAAATTTATTTATATTTACCTTTTTCACATTGAATTATAGTAAATTAGATTTAAATATATTCCATCAACAAATTTCATGTTTCTACGTCAGTAAGCCACAGAGTTAAGAGACTATTAATGAAAGACAAATAAAATATATCTACATGGATAACCACTAAAATTAAATATTGAATCTCAATGATATTTATATTCACCATAATCACATTGTATTATGGTATAATATAAATAAAACATTTCTATGTTTTTCTTCTTCTCCGTCACCAAAATTTTGATATCCTCACCTCTAAGAAACTAAGTTAAGAGACTACAAATGAATGACCCATAATTTATACATATGCATAACAATCAAAATTAAATAATCAACCTCAATATTGTTCATATTCAGAATATTCACATTGACTTATTATATATTACTTCTAAAAATATTCAATAATTTTCTTTACCATCCCAGAGTTTTAGATTTTTTTATCAGTAAGCAACTAACATAATGGACTATAGTATATGTAAAAAAAATTATTATATCTTATTTTTCAACTACATCTCAAAATTTTAGGTTTTTTCCCCACTAAAAAACAAAGTTAAAAGACTATAATCCACGACTTGTATTTTATATAATATAGGTAAAAACTAAAATTCTATAATCAAGCTCAAATTCATTTATATTTACCTTTTTCACATTGAATTATAATAAATTATATTTAAATATATTCGATATGTTTATTCTCCATCACCAAATTTCATGTTTCTACGTCAGTAAGCCACAGAGTTAAGAGACTATTAATGCAAGACAAATAAAATATATCTACATGGATAACCACTAAAATTAAATATTCAATTTCAATGTTATTTGTATTCACCATAATCACATTTTATTCTGGTATAATATAAATAAAACATTTCTATGTTTTTCTTCTTCTCCATCACCAAAATTTTGGTTTCTTCACCTCTAAGAAACTAAGTTAAGACACTACAAATGAATGCCCCATAATTTATACATATGCATAACAATCAAAATTAAATAATCAAGCTCAATATTGTTCATATTCAGAATATTCACATTGACTTATTGTATATTACTTCTAAAAATATTCAATAATTTTCTTAACCATCCCAAAGTTTAAGATTTTTTTAATCAGTTCGCAACAAATATAATATACTATAGTAAATATAAAAAAACTTATTATATTTTATTTTTCAACTACATCTCAAAATTTTAGGTTTTTTCCCCACTAAAAAACAAAGTTAAAAGACTATAATCCACGACTTGTATTTTATATAATATAGGTAAAAACTAAAATTCTATAATCAAGCTCAAATTTATTTATATTTACCTTTTTCACATTGAATTATAGTAAATTAGATTTAAATATATTCCATCAACAAATTTCATGTTTCTACGTCAGTAAGCCACAGAGTTAAGAGACTATTAATGAAAGACAAATAAAATATATCTACATGGATAACCACTAAAATTAAATATTCAATCTCAATGATATTTATATTCACCATAATCACATTGTATTATGGTATAATATAAATAAAACATTTCTATGTTTTTCTTCTTCTCCGTCACCAAAATTTGGATTTCCTCACCTCTAAGAAACTAAGTTAAGAGACTACAAATGAATGACCCATAATTTATACATATGCATAACAATCAAAATTAAATAATCAAGCTTAATATTGTTCATATTCAGAATATTCACATTGACTTATTATATATTACTTCTAAAAATATTCAATAATTTTCTTTACCATCCGAAAGTTTTAGATTTTTTTATCAGTAAGCAACTAACATAATAGACTATAGTAAATGTAAAAAAAATTATTATATTTTATTTTTCAACTACATCTCAAAATTTTAGGTTTTTTCCCCACTAAAAAGTAAAGTTAAAAGACTTTAATCCACGACTTGTATTTTATATAATATAGGTAAAAACTAAAATTCTATAATCAAGCTCAAATTTATTTATATTTACCTTTTTCACATTGAATTATGGTAAATTACATTTAAATATATTCGATATGTTTATTCTCCATCACCAAATTTCATGTTTCTACGTCAGTTAGCCACAGAGTTAAGAGACTATTAATGCAAGACAAATAAAATATATCTACATGGATAACCACTAAAATTAAATATTCAATCTCAATGTTATTTGTATTCACCATAATCACATTTTATTATGGTATAATACAAATAAAATATTTCTATGTTTTTCTTCTTCTCCATCACCAAAATTTTGATTTCTTCACCTCTAAGAAACTAAGTTAAGAGACTACAAATGAATGACCCATAATTTATACATATGCATAAGAATCAAAATTAAATAATCAAGCTCAATATTGTTCATATTCAGAATATTCACATTGACTTATTGTATATTACTTCTAAAAATATTCAATAATTTTCTTAACCATCCCAAAGTTTTCGATTTTTTTATCAGTTCGCAACAAATATAATATACTATCGTAAATGTAAAAAAACTTATTATATTTTATTTTTCAACTACATCTCAAAATTTTAGGTTTTTTCCCCAGTAAAAAACAAAGTTAAAAGACTATAATCCACGACTTGTATTTTATATAATATAGGTAAAAACTAAAATTCTATAATCAAGCTCAAATTTATTTATATTTACCTTTTTCACATTGAATTATACTAAATTAGATTTAAATATATTCCATCAGCAAATTTCATGTTTCTACGTCAGTAAGCCACAGAGTTAAGAGACTATTAATGAAAGACAAATAAAATACATCTACATGGATAACCACTAAAATTAAATATTCAATCTCAATGATATTTATATTCACCATAATCACATTGTATTATGGTATAATATAAATAAAACATTTCTATGTTTTTCTTCTTCTCCGTCACCAAAATTTTGATTTCCTCACCTCTAAGAAACTAAGTTAAGAGACTACAAATGAATGACCCATAATTTATACATATGCATAACAATCAAAATTAAATAACCAAGCTCAATATTGTTCATATTCAGAATATTCACATTGACTTATTATATATTACTTCTAAAGATATTCAATAATTTTCTTTACCATCCGAATGTTTTAGATTTTTTTATCAGTAAGCAACTAACATAATAGACTATAGTAAATGTAAAAAAAATTATTATATTTTATTTTTCAACTACATCTCAAAATTTTAGGTTTTTTCCCCACTAAAAAGTAAAGTTAAAAGACTTTAATCCACGACTTGTATTTTATATAATATAGGTAAAAACTAAAATTCTATAATCAAGCTCAAATTTATTTATATTTACCTTTTTCACATTGAATTATAAAAAATTATATTTAAATATATTCGATATGTTTATTCTCCATCACCAAATTTCATGTTTCTACGTCAGTAAGCCACAGAGTTAAGAGACTATTAATGCAAGACAAATAAAATATATCTACATGGATAACCACTAAAACTAAATATTCAATCTCAATGTTATTTGTATTCACCATAATCACATTTTATTATGGTATAATATAAATAAAACATTTCTATGTTTTTCTTCATCTCCATCACCAAAATTTTGGTTTCTTCACCTCTAAGAAACTAAGTTAAGAGACTACAAATGAATGACCCATAATTTATACATATGCATAACAATCAAAATTAAATAATCAAGCTCAATATTGTTCATATTCATAATATTCACATTGACTTATTGTATATTATCTCTAAAAATATTCAATAATTTTCTTAACCATCCCAAAGTTTTAGATTTTTTTATCAGTTCGCAACAAATATAATATACTATAGTAAATGTAAAAAAAATTATTATATTTTATTTTTCAACTACATCTCAAAATTTTAGGTTTTTTCCCCAGTAAAAAACAAAGTTAAAAGACTATAATCCACGACTTGTATTTTATATAATATAGGTAAAAACTAAAATTCTATAATCAAGCTCAAATTTATTTATATTTACCTTTTTCACATTGAATTATAGTAAATTAGATTTAAATATATTCCATCAGCAAATTTCATGTTTCTACGTCAGTAAGCCACGGAGTTAAGAGACTATTAATGAAAGACAAATAAAATATATCTACATGGATAACCACTAAAATTAAATATTCAATCTGAATGATATTTATATTCACCATAATCACATTGTATTATGGTATAATATAAATAAAACATTTCTATGTTTTTCTTCTTCTCCGTCACCAAAATTTTGATTTCCTCACCTCTAAGAAACTAAGTTAAGAGACTACAAATGAATGACCCATAATTTATACATATGCATAACAATCAAAATTAAATAATCATGCTCAATATTGTTCATATTCAGAATATTCACATTGACTTATTATATATTACTTCTAAAGATATTCAATAATTTTCTTTACCATCCGAAAGTTTTAGATTTTTTTATCATTAAGCAACTAACATAATAGACTATAGTAAATGTAAAAAAAATTATTAAATTTTATTTTTCAACTACATCTTAAAATTTTAGGTTTTTTCCCCACTAAAAAGTAAAGTTAAAAGACTTTAATCCACGACTTGTATTTTATATAATATAGGTAAAAACTAAAATTCTATAATCAAGCTCAAATCTATTTATATTTACCTTTTTCACATTGAATTATAAAAAATTATATTTAAATATATTCGATATGTTTATTCTCCATCACCAAATTTCATGTTTCTACGTCAGTAAGCCACAGAGTTAAGAGACTATTAATGCAAGACAAATAAAATATATCTACATGGATAACCACTAAAATTAAATATTCAATCTCAATGTTATTTGTATTCACCATAATCACATTTTATTATGGTATAATATATATAAAACATTTCTATGTTTTTCTTCTTCTCCATCACCATAATTTTGGTTTCTTCACCTCTAAGAAACTAAGTTAAGAGACTACAAATGAATGACCCATAATTTATACATATGCATAACAATCAAAATTAAATAATCAAGCTCAATATTGTTCATATTCAG
Source organism: Lathyrus sativus (assembly GCA_963859935.3). Classification (NCBI taxonomy): domain Eukaryota; kingdom Viridiplantae; phylum Streptophyta; class Magnoliopsida; order Fabales; family Fabaceae; genus Lathyrus; species Lathyrus sativus. The sequence goes on along the minus strand of OZ012741.1, from coordinate 7,798,036 downwards.
AATATTCACATTGACTTATTGTATATTACTTCTAAAAATATTCAATAATTTTCTTAACCATCCCAAAGTTTTAGATTTTTTTATCAGTTCGCAACAAATATAATATACTATAGTAAATATAAAAAAAATTATTATATTTTATTTTTCAACTACATCTCAAAATTTTAGGTTTTTTCCCAGTAAAAAACAAAGTTAAAAGACTATAATCCACGACTTGTATTTTATATAATATAGGTAAAAACTAAAATTCTATAATCAAGCTCAAATTTATTTATATTTACCTTTTTCACATTGAATTATAGTAAATTAGATTTAAATATATTCCATCAGCAAATTTCATGTTTCTACGTCAGTAAGCCACAGAGTTAAGAGACTATTAATGAAAGACAAATAAAATATATCTACATGGATAACCACTAAAATTAAATATTCAATCTCAATGATATTTATATTTACCATAATCACATTGTATTATGGTATAATATAAATAAAACATTTCTATGTTTTTCTTCTTCTCCGTCACCAAAATTTTGATTTCCTCACCTCTAAGAAACTAAGTTAAGAGACTACAAATGAATGACCCATAATTTATACATATGCATAACAATCAAAATTAAATAATCAAGCTCAATATTGTTCATATTCAGAATATTCACATTGACTTATTATATATTACTTCTAAAGATATTCAATAATTTTCTTTACCATCCGAAAGTTTTAGATTTTTTTATCAGTAAGCAACTAACATAATAGACTATAGTAAATGTAAAAAAAATTATTATATTTTATTTTTCAACTACATCTCAAAATTTTAGGTTTTTTCCCCACTAAAAAGTAAAGTTAAAAGACTTTAATCCACGACTTGTATTTTATATAATATAGGTAAAAACTAAAATTCTATAATCAAGCTCAAATTTATTTATATTTACCTTTTTCACATTGAATTATAAAAAATTATATTTAAATATATTCGATATGTTTATTCTCCATCACCAAATTTCATGTTTCTACGTCAGTAAGCCACAGAGTTAAGAGATTATTAATGCAAGACAAATAAAATATATCTATATGGATAACCACTAAAATTAAATATTCAATCTCAATGTTATTTGTATTCACCATAATCACATTTTATTATGGTATAATATAAATAAAACATTTCTATGTTTTTCTTCTTCTCCGTCACCAAAATTTTGGTTTCTTCACCTCTAAGAAACTAAGTTAAGAGACTACAAATGAATGACCCATAATTTATACATATGCATAACAATCAAAATTAAATAATCAAGCTCAATATTATTCATATTCAGAATATTCACATTGACTTATTGTATATTACTTCTAAAAATATTCAATAATTTTCTTAACCATCCCAAAGTTTTAGATTTTTTTATCAGTTCGCAACAAATATAATATACTATAGTAAATGTAAAAAAAAATTATTATATTTTATTTTTCAACTACATCTCAAAATTTTAGGGTTTTTTCCCCAGTAAAAAACAAAGTTAAAAGACTATAATCCACGACTTGTATTTTATATAATATAGGTAAAAACTAAAATTCTATAATCAAGCTCAAATTTATTTATATTTACCTTTTTCACACTGAATTATGGTAAATTAGATTTAAATATATTCGATATGTTTATTCTCCATCACCAAATTTCATGTTTCTACGTCAGTAAGCCACAAAGTTAAGAGACTATTAATGAAAGACAAATAAAATATATCTACATGGATAACCACTAAAATTAAATATTCAATCTCAATGTTATTTGTATTCACCATAATTACATTGTATTATGGTATAATATACAGAAAACGATTCTATGTTTTTCTTCTTCTCCCTGACCAATATTTTGATTTCTTCACCTCTAAGAAACTAAGTTAAGAGACTACAAATGAATGACCATAATTTATACATATGCATAACAATCAAAATTAAATAATCAACCTCAATATTGTTCATATTCAGAATATTCACATTGACTTATTGTATATTACTTCTAAAAATATTCAATAATTTTCTTAACCATCCCAATGTTTTAGAGTCTTTTATCAGTTAGCAACAAATATAATTGACTATAGTAAATGTAAAAAAAATTATTATATTTTATTTTTCAACAACATCTCAAAATTTTAGGTTTTTTCCCACTAAAAAACAAAGTTAAAAGACTATAATCAATGACTTGTATTTTATATAATATAGTAAAAACTAAAATTCTATAATCAAGCTCAAATTTATTTATATTTACCTTTTTTACATTGAATTATGGTAAATTAAATTTAAATATATTCGATATGTTTATTCTCTATCACCAAATTTCATGTTTCTACGTCAGTAAGCCATAGAGTTAAAAGACTATTAATGAATGACAAATAAATTATATTTACATGGATAACCACTAAAATTAAATATTCAATCAAATTGTTATTTGTATTCACCATAATCACATTGTATTATGGTATAATACAAATAAAATATTTCTATGTTTTTCTTCTTCTCCATCACCAAAATTTTGATTTCTTCACCTCTAAGAAACTAAGTTAAGAGACTACAAATGAATGACTCATAATTTATACATATGCATAACAATTAAAATTAAATAATCAAGCTCAATATTGTTCATATTCAGAATATTCACATTGACTTATTATATATTACTTCTAAAAATATTCAATAATTTTCTTAACCATCCCAAAGTTTTAGATTTTTTTATCAGTTCGCAACAAATATAATAGACTATAGTAAATGTAAAAAAAAATTATTATATTTTATTTTTAAACTATATCTCAAAATTTTAGGTTTTTCCCCACTAAAAAACAAAGTTAAAAGACTATAATCCACGACTTGTATTTTATATAATATAGGTAAAAACTAAAATTTTATAATCAAGCTCAAATTTATTTATATTTACCTTTTTCACATTGAATTATGGTAAATTAGATTTAAATATATTCCATCAGCAAATTTCATGTTTCTACGTCAGTAAGCCACAGAGTTAAGAGACTATTAATGAAAGACAAATAAAATATATCTACATGGAAAACCACTAAAATTAAATATTCAATCTCAATGTTATTTATATTGACCATAATCACATTGTATTATGGTATAATATAAATAAAATATTTCTATGTTTTTCTTCTTCTCCATCACCAAAATTTTGATTTCTTCACCTCTAAGAAACTAAGTTAAGAGACTACAAATGAATGACCCATAATTTATACATATGCATAACAATTAAAATTAAATAATCAAGCTCAATATTGTTCATATTCAGAATATTCACATTGACTTATTGTAATTACTTCTAAAAATATTCAATAATTTTCTTAACCATCCCAAAGTTTTAGATTTTTTATCAGTTAGCAACAAATATAATAGACTATAGTAAATGTAAAAAAAATTATTATATTTTATTTTTCAACTACATCTCAAAATTTTAGGTGTTTTCCCCACTAAAAAACAAAGTTAAAAGACTATAATCCACGACTTGTATTTTATATAATATAGGTATAAACTAAAATTCTATAATCAAGCTCAAATTTATTTATATTTACCTTTTTCACATTGAATTATGGTAAATTAGATTTAAATATATTCGATATGTTTATTCTCCATCACCAAATTTGATGTTTCTACGTCAGTAGGCCATAGAGTTAAGAGACTATTAATGAAAGACAAATAAAATATATCTACATGGATAACCACTAAAATTAAATATTCAATCTCAATGTTATTTGTATTCACCATAATCACATTGTATTATGGTATAATATAAAAGAAAACGATTCTATGTTTTTCTTCTTCTCCATCACCAAAATTTTGATTTCTTCACCTCTAAGAAACTAAGTTAAGAGACTACAAATGAATGACCATAATTTATACATATGCATAACAATCAAAATTAAATAATCAACCTCAATATTGTTCATATTCAGAATATTCACTTTGACTTATTGTATATTACTTCTAAAAATATTCAATAATTTTCTTAACCATCCCAAAGTTTTAGAGTTTTTTATCAGTTAGCAACAAATATAATAGACTATAGTAAATGTAAAAAAAATTATTATATTTTATTTTTCAACTACATCTCAAAATTTTAGGTTTTTTCCCACTAAAAAACAAAGTTAAAAGACTATAATCCACAACTTGTATTTAATATAATATAGGTAAAAACTAAAATTCTATAATCAAGCTCAAATTTATTTATATTTACCTTTTTCACATTGAATTATGGTAAATTAGATTTAAATATATTCGATATGTTTATTCTCCATCACCAAATTTCATGTTTCTACGTCAGTAAGCCACAGAGTTAAGAGACTATTAATGAAAGACAAATAAAATATATCTACATGGATAACCACTAAAATTAAATATTCAATCTCAATGTTATTTGTATTCACCATAATTACATTGTATTATGGTATAATATACAGAAAACGATTATATGTTTTTCTTCTTCTCCATCACCAATATTTTGATTTCTTCACCTCTAAGAAACTAAGTTAAGAGACTACAAATGAATGACCATAATTTATACATATGCATAACAATCAAAATTAAATAATCAACCTCAATATTGTTCATATTCAGAATATTCACATTGACTTATTGTATATTACTTCTAAAAATATTCAATAATTTTCTTAACCATCCCAAAGTTTTAGAGTTTTTTATCAGTTAGCAACAAATATAATAGACTATAGTAAATGTAAAAAAAATTATTATATTTTATTTTTCAACTACATCTCAAAATTTTAGGTTTTTTCCCACTAAAAAACAAAGTTAAAAGACTATAATCCACAACTTGTATTTAATATAATATAGTTAAAAACTAAAATTCTATAATCAAGCTCAAATTTATTTATATTTACCTTTTTCACATTGAATTATGGTAAATTAGATTTAAATATATTCGATATGTTTATTCTCCATCACCAAATTTAATGTTTCTACGTCAGTAAGCCACAGAGTTAAGAGACTATTAATGAAAGACAAATAAAATATATCTACATGGATAACCACTAAAATTAAATATTCAATCTCAATGTTATTTGTATTCACCATAATTACATTGTATTATGGTATAATATACAGAAAACGATTCTATGTTTTTCTTCTTCTCCATCACCAATATTTTGATTTCTTCACCTCTAAGAAACTAAGTTAAGAAACTACAAATGAATGACCATAATTTATACATATGCATAACAATCAAAATTAAATAATCAACCTCAATATTGTTCATATTCAGAATATTCACATTGACTTATTGTATATTACTTCTAAAAATATTCAATAATTTTCTTAACCATCCCAATGTTTTAGAGTTTTTTATCATTTAGCAACAAATATAATAGACTATAGTAAATGTAAAAAAAATTATTATATTTTATTTTTCAACTACATCTCAAAATTTTAGGTTTTTTCCCACTAAAAAACAAAGTTAAAAGACTATAATCCACGACTTGTATTTTATATAATATAGGTAAAAACTAAAATTATATAATCAAGCTCAAATTTATTTATATTTACCTTTTTCACATTGAATTATGGTAAATTAGATTTAAATATATTCGTATGTTTATTCTCCATCACCAAATTTCATGTTTCTACGTCAGTAAGCCACAGAGTTAAGAGACTATTAATGAAAGACAAATAAAATATATCTACATGGATAACCGCTAAAATTAAATATTCAATCTCAATGTTATTTGTATTCACCATAATTACATTGTATTATGGTATAATATACAGAAAACGATTCTATGTTTTTCTTCTTCTCCATCACCAATATTTTGATTTCTTCACCTCTAAGAAACTAAGTTAAGAAACTACAAATGAATGACAATAATTTATACATATGCATAACAATCAAAATTAAATAATCAACCTCAATATTGTTCATATTCAGAATATTCACATTGACTTATTGTATATTACTTCTAAAAATATTCAATAATTTTCTTAACCATCCCAAAGTTTTAGATTTTTTATCAGTTAGCAACAAATATAATAGACTATACTAAATGTAAAAAAAATTATTATATTTTATTTTTCAATTACATCTCAAAATTTTAGGTTTTTTCCCCACTAAAAAACAAAGTTAAAAGACTATAATCCACGACTTGTATTTTATATAATATAGGTAAAAACTAAAATTCTATAATCAAGCTCAAATTTATTTATATTTACCTTTTTCACATTGAATTATGGTAAATTAGATTTAAATATATTCGATATGTTTATTCTCCATCACCAAATTTCATGTTTCTACGTCAGTAAGCCATAGAGTTAAAAGACTATTAATGAATGACAAATAAATTATATCTACATGGATAACCACTAAAATTAAATATTCAATCAAATTGTTATTTGTATTCGCCATAATCACATTGTATTATGGTATAATACAAATAAAATATTTCTATGTTTTTCTTCTTCTCCATCACCAAAATTTTGATTTCTTCACCTCTAAGAAACTAAGTTAAGAGACTACAAATGAATGACCCATAATTTATACATATGCATAACAATTAAAATTAAATAATCAAGCTCAATATTGTTCATATTCAGAATATTCACATTGACTTATTATATATTACTTCTAAAAATATTCAATAATTTTCTTAACCATCCCAAAGTTTTAGATTTTTTTATCAATTCACAACAAACATAATAGACTATAGTAAATGTAAAAAAAAATTATTATATTTTATTTTTCAACTACATCTCAAAATTTTTGGTTTTTTCCCCCCTAAAAAACAAAGTTAAAAGACTATAATCCACGACTTGTATTTTATATAATATAGGTAAAAACTAAAATTCTATAATCAAGCTCAAATTTATTTATATTTACCTTTTTCACATTGAATTATGGTAAATTAGATTTAAATATATTCCATCAGCAAATTTCATGTTTCTACGTCAGTAAGCCACAGAGTTAAGAGACTATTAATGAAAGACAAATAAAATATATCTACATGGAAAACCACTAAAATTAAATATTCAATCTCAATGTTATTTATATTGACCATAATCACATTGTATTATGGTATAATATAAATAAAACATTTCTATGTTTTTCTTCTTCTCCATCACCAAAATTTTCATTTCTTCACCTCTAAGAAACTAAGTTAAGAGACTACAAATGAATGACCCATAATTTATACATATGCATAACAATCAAAATTAAATAATCAAGCTCAATATTATTCATATTCAGAATATTCACATTGACTTATTGTATATTACTTCTAAAAATATTCAATAATTTTCTTAACCATCCCAAAGTTTTAGATTTTTTATCAGTTAGCAACAAATATAATAGACTATTGTAAATGTAAAAAAAAATTATTATATTTTATTTTTCAACTACATCTCAAAATTTTAGGTGTTTTCCCCACTAAAAAACGAAGTTAAAAGACTATAATCCACGACTTGTATTTTATATAATATAGGTATAAACCAAAAATTCTATAATCAAGCTCAAATTTATTTATATTTACCTTTTTCACATTGAATTATAGTAAATTATATTTAAATATATTCGATATATTTATTCTCCATCAGCAAATTTCATGTTTCTACGTCAGTAAGCCACAGAGTAAAGAGACTATTATTGAAAGACAAATAAAATATATCTACATGGAAAACCACTAAAATTAAATATTCAATCTCAATGTTATTTATATTGACCATAATAACATTGTATTATGGTATAATATAAATAAAACATTTCTATGTTTTTCTTCTTCTCCATCACCAAAATTTTGATTTCTTCACCTCTAAGAAACTAAGTTAAGAGACTACAAATGAATGACCCATAATTTATACATATGCATAACAATCAAAATTAAATAATCAAGCTCAATATTATTCATATTCAGAATATTCACATTGACTTATTGTATATTACTTCTAAAAATATTCAATAATTTTCTTAACCATCCCAAAGTTTTAGATTTTTTATCAGTTAGCAACAAATATAATAGACTATACTAAATGTAAAAAAAAATTATTATATTTTATTTTTCAACTACATCTCAAAATTTTAGGTTTTTTCCCCACTAAAAAACAAAGTTAAAAGACTATAATCCACGACTTGTATTTTATATAATATAGGTAAAAACTAAAATTCTATAATCAAGCTCAAATTTATTTATATTTACCTTTTTCACATTGAATTATAGTAAATTATATTTAAATATATTCGATATGTTTATTCTCCATCACCAAATTTCATGTTTCTACGTCAGTAAGCCACAGAGTTAAGAGACTATTATGCAAGACAAATAAAATATATCTACATGGATAACCACTAAAATTAAATATTCAATTTAAATGTTATTTGAATTCACCATAATCACATTGTATTATGGTATAATATAAATAAAACATTTCTATGTTTTTCTTCTTCTCCATCACCAAAATTTTTATTTCTTCACCTATAAGAAACTAAGTTAAGAGACTACAAATGAATGACCCATAATTTATACATATGTATAACAATCAAAATTAAATAATCAAGCTCAATATTGTTCATATTCAGAATATTAACATTGACTTATTATATATTACTTCTAAAAATATTCAATAATTTTCTTAACCATCCCAAAGTTTTAGATTTTTTATCAGTTAGCAACAAATATAATAGACTATAGTAAATGTAAAAAAAATTATTATATTTTATTTTTCAACTACATCTCAAAATTTTAGGTTTTTTCCCACTAAAAAACAAAGTTAAAAGACTATAATCCACAACTTGTATTTAATATAATATAGGTAAAAACTAAAATTCTATAATCAAGCTCAAATTTATTTATATTTACCTTTTTCACATTGAATTATAGTAAATTAGATTTAAATATATTCCATCAGCAAATTTCATGTTTCTACGTCAGTAAGCCACAGAGTTAAGAGACTATTAATGAAAGACAAATAAAATATATCTACATGGATAACCACTAAAATTAAATATTCAATCTCAATGTTATTTGTATTCACCATAATTACATTGTATTAAGGTATAATATACAGAAAACGATTATATGTTTTTCTTCTTCTCCATCACCAATATTTTGATTTCTTCACCTCTAAGAAACTAAGTTAAGAGACTACAATTGAATGACCATAATTTATACATATGCATAACAATCAAAATTAAATAATCAACCTCAATATTGTTCATATTCAGAATATTCACATTGACTTATTGTATATTACTTCTAAAAATATTCAATAATTTTCTTAACCATCCCAAAGTTTTAGAGTTTTTTATCAGTTAGCAACAAATATAATAGACTATAGTAAATGTAAAAAAAATTATTATATTTTATTTTTCAACTACATCTCAAAATTTTAGGTTTTTTCCCACTAAAAAACAAAGTTAAAAGACTATAATCCACAACTTGTATTTAATATAATATAGGTAAAAACTAAAATTCTATAATCAAGCTCAAATTTATTTATATTTACCTTTTTCACATTGAATTATGGTAAATTAGATTTAAATATATTCGATATGTTTATTCTCCATCACCAAATTTAATGTTTCTACGTCAGTAAGCCACAGAGTTAAGAGACTATTAATGAAAGACAAATAAAATATATCTACATGGATAACCACTAAAATTAAATATTCAATCTCAATGTTATTTGTATTCACCATAATTACATTGTATTATGGTATAATATACAGAAAACGATTCTATGTTTTTCTTCTTCTCCATCACCAATATTTTGATTTCTTCACCTCTAAGAAACTAAGTTAAGAAACTACAAATGAATGACCATAATTTATACATATGCATAACAATCAAAATTAAATAATCAACCTCAATATTGTTCATATTCAGAATATTCACATTGACTTATTGTATATTACTTCTAAAAATATTCAATAATTTTCTTAACCATCCCAATGTTTTAGAGTTTTTTATCATTTAGCAACAAATATAATAGACTATAGTAAATGTAAAAAAAATTATTATATTTTATTTTTCAACTACATCTCAAAATTTTAGGTTTTTTCCCACTAAAAAACAAAGTTAAAAGACTATAATCCACGACTTGTATTTTATATAATATAGGTAAAAACTAAAATTCTATAATCAAGCTCAAATTTATTTATATTTACCTTTTTCACATTGAATTATGGTAAATTAGATTTAAATATATTCGTATGTTTATTCTCCATCACCAAATTTCATGTTTCTACGTCAGTAAGCCACAGAGTTAAGAGACTATTAATGAAAGACAAATAAAATATATCTACATGGATAACCGCTAAAATTAAATATTCAATCTCAATGTTATTTGTATTCACCATAATTACATTGTATTATGGTATAATATACAGAAAACGATTCTATGTTTTTCTTCTTCTCCATCTCCAATATTTTGATTTCTTCACCTCTAAGAAACTAAGTTAAGAAACTACAAATGAATGACAATAATTTATACATATGCATAACAATCAAAATTAAATAATCAACCTCAATATTGTTCATATTCAGAATATTCACATTGACTTATTGTATATTACTTCTAAAAATATTCAATAATTTTCTTAACCATCCCAATGTTTTAGAGTTTTTTATCAGTTAGCAACAAATATAATAGACTGTAGTAAATGTAAAAAAAAATTATTATATTTTATTTTTCAACTACATCTCAAAATTTTAGGTTTTTTCCCACTAAAAAACAAAGTTAAAAGACTATAATCCACGACTTGTATTTTATATAATATAGGTAAAAACTAAAATTCTATAATCAAGCTCAAATTTATTTATATTTACCTTTTTCACATTGAATTATGGTAAATTAGATTTAAATATATTCGATATGTTTATTCTCCATCACCAAATTTCATGTTTCTACGTCAGTAAGCCATAGAGTTAAAAGACTATTAATGAATGACAAATAAATTATATCTACATGGATAACCACTAAAATTAAATATTCAATCAAATTGTTATTTGTATTCGCCATAATCACATTGTATTATGGTATAATACAAATAAAATATTTCTATGTTTTTCTTCTTCTCCATCACCAAAATTTTGATTTCTTCACCTCTAAGAAACTAAGTTAAGAGACTACAAATGAATGACCCATAATTTATACATATGCATAACAATTAAAATTAAATAATCAAGCTCAATATTGTTCATATTCAGAATATTCACATTGACTTATTATATATTACTTCTAAAAATATTCAATAATTTTCTTAACCATCCCAAAGTTTTAGATTTTTTTATCAATTCACAACAAACATAATAGACTATAGTAAATGTAAAAAAAAATTATTATATTTTATTTTTAAACTATATCTCAAAATTTTAGGTTTTTCCCCACTAAAAAACAAAGTTAAAAGACTATAATCCACGACTTGTATTTTATATAATATAGGTAAAAACTAAAATTTTATAATCAAGCTCAAATTTATTTATATTTACCTTTTTCACATTGAATTATGGTAAATTAGATTTAAATATATTCCATCAGCAAATTTCATGTTTCTACGTCAGTAAGCCACAGAGTTAAGAGACTATTAATGAAAGACAAATAAAATATATCTACATGGAAAACCACTAAAATTAAATATACAATCTCAATGTTATTTATATTGACCATAATCACATTGTATTATGGTATAATATAAATAAAACATTTCTATGTTTTTCTTCTTCTCCATCACCAAAATTTTCATTTCTTCACCTCTAAGAAACTAAGTTAAGAGACTACAAATGAATGACCCATAATTTATACATATGCATAACAATCAAAATTAAATAATCAAGCTCAATATTATTCATATTCAGAATATTCACATTGACTTATTGTATATTACTTCTAAAAATATTCAATAATTTTCTTAACCATCCCAAAGTTTTAGATTTTTTATCAGTTAGCAACAAATATAATAGACTATTGTAAATGTAAAAAAAATTATTATATTTTATTTTTCAAATACATCTCAAAATTTTAGGTGTTTTCCCCACTAAAAAACGAAGTTAAAAGACTATAATCCACGACTTGTATTTTATATAATATAGGTATAAACCAAAAATTCTATAATCAAGCTCAAATTTATTTATATTTACCTTTTTCACATTGAATTATAGTAAATTATATTTAAATATATTCGATATATTTATTCTCCATCAGCAAATTTCATGTTTCTACGTCAGTAAGCCACAGAGTAAAGAGACTATTATTGAAAGACAAATAAAATATATCTACATGGAAAACCACTAAAATTAAATATTCAATCTCAATGTTATTTATATTGACCATAATAACATTGTATTATGGTATAATATAAATAAAACATTTCTATGTTTTTCTTCTTCTCCATCACCAAAATTTTGATTTCTTCACCTCTAAGAAACTAAGTTAAGAGACTACAAATGAATGACCCAAAATTTATACATATGCATAACAATCAAAATTAAATAATCAAGCTCAATATTATTCATATTCAGAATATTCACATTGACTTATTGTATATTACTTCTAAAAATATTCAATAATTTTCTTAACCATCCCAAAGTTTTAGATTTTTTATCAGTTAGCAACAAATATAATAGACTATACTAAATGTAAAAAAAATTATTATATTTTATTTTTCAACTACATCTCAAAATTTTAGGTTTTTTCCCCACTAAAAAACAAAGTTAAAAGACTATAATCCACGACTTGTATTTTATATAATATAGGTAAAAACTAAAATTCTATAATCAAGCTAAAATTTATTTATATTTACCTTTTTCACATTGAATTATAGTAAATTATATTTAAATATATTCGATATGTTTATTCTCCATCACCAAATTTCATGTTTCTACGTCAGTAAGCCACAGAGTTAAGAGACTATTATGCAAGACAAATAAAATATATCTACATGGATAACCACTAAAATTAAATATTCAATTTAAATGTTATTTGAATTCACCATAATCACATTGTATTATGGTATAATATAAATAAAACATTTCTATGTTTTTCTTCTTCTCCATCACCAAAATTTTTATTTCTTCACCTATAAGAAACTAAGTTAAGAGACTACAAATGAATGACCCATAATTTATACATATGTATAACAATCAAAATTAAATAATCAAGCTCAATATTGTTCATATTCAGAATATTAACATTGACTTATTATATATTACTTCTAAAAATATTCAATAATTTTCTTAACCATCCCAAAGTTTTAGATTTTTTATCAGTTAGCAACAAATATAATAGACTATAGTAAATGTAAAAAAAATTATTATATTTTATTTTTCAACTACATCTCAAAATTTTAGGTGTTTTCCCCACTAAAAAACAAAGTTAAAAGACTATAATCCACGACTTGTATTTTATATAATATAGGTATAAACTAAAATTCTATAATCAAGCTCAAATTTATTTATATTTACCTTTTTCACATTGAATTATAGTAAATTATATTTAAATATATTCGATATGTTTATTCTCCATCATCAAATTTCATGTTTCTAGGTCAGTAAGCCACAGAGTTAAGAGACTATTAATGAAAGACAAATAAAATATATCTACACGGAAAACCACTAAAATTAATTATTCAATCTCAATGTTATTTATATTGACCATAATCACATTGTATTATGGTATAATATAAATAAAACATTTCTATGTTTTTCTTCTTCTCCATCACCAAAATTTTGATTTCTTCACCTCTAAGAAACTAAGTTAAGAGACTACAAATGAATGACCCATGATTTATACATATGCATAACAATCAAAATTAAATAATCAAGCTCAATATTATTCATATTCAGAATATTCACATTGACTTATTGTATATTATATCTAAAAATATTCAATAGTTTTCTTAACCATCCCAAAGTTTTAGATTTTTTATCAGTTAGCAACAAATATAATAGACTATAGTAAATGCAAAAAAAATTATTATATTTTATTTTTCAACTACATCTCAAAATTTTAGATTTTTTCCCACTAAAAAACAAAGTTAAAAGACTATAATCCACGACTTGTATTTTATATAATATAGGTAAAAACTAAAATTCTATAATCAAGCTCAAATTTATTTATATTTACCTTTTTCACATTGAATTATAGTAAATTATATTTAAATATATTCTATATGTTCATTCTCCATCAGCAAATTTCATGTTTTTACGTCAGTAAGCCACAGAGTTAAGAGACTATTAATGAAAGACAAATAAAATATATCTACATGGATAACCAGTAAAATTAAATATTCAATCTCAATGATATTTGTATTCACCATAATCACATTTTATTATGGTATAATATAAATAAAACATTTCTACGTTTTTCTTCTTCTCCGTCACCAAAATTTTGATTTCCTCACCTCTAAGAAACTAAGTTAAGAGACTACAAATGAATGACCATAATTTATACATATGCATAACAATCAAAATTAAATAATCAAGCTCAATATTGTTCATATTCAGAATATTCACATTGACTTATTGTATATTATATCTAAAAATATTCAATAGTTTTCTTAACCATCCCAAAGTTTTAGATGTTTTATCAGTTAGCAACAAATATAATAGACTATTGTAAATGCAAAAAAAATTATTATATTTTATTTTTCAACTACATCTCAAAAATTTAGATTTTTTCCCCACTAAAAAACAAAGTTAAAAGACTATAATCCACGACTTGTATTTTATATAATATAGGTAAAAACTAAAATTCTATAATCAAGCTCAAATTTATTTATATTTACCTTTTTCACATTGAATTATAGTAAATTATATTTAAATATATTCGATATGTTTATTCTCCATCATCAAATTTCATGTTTCTAGGTCAGTAAGCCACAGAGTTAAGAGACTATTAATGAAAGACAAATAAAATATATCTACACGGAAAACCACTAAAATTAAATATTCAATCTCAATGTTATTTATATTGACCATAATCACATTGTATTATGGTATAATATAAATAAAACATTTCTATGTTTTTCTTCTTCTCCATCACCAAAATTTTGATTTCCTCACCTCTAAGAAACTAAGTTAATAGACTACAAATGAATGACCCGTAATTTATACATATGCATAACAATCAAAATTAAATAATCAAGCTCAATATTATGCATATTCAGAATATTCACATTGACTTATTATATATTACTTCTAAAAATATTCAATAATTTTCTTTACCATCCCAAAGTTTTAGATTTTTTTATCAGTAAGCAAAAACATAATAGACTATAGTAAATTTAAAAAAAAAATTATTATATTTTATCTCTTAAATTCAAAAAGGAGTTTCATCTCTTAAATTTGAAAATTGAATAGTTTTTTTCTTCTTTCTATTATGGAGTTACGTTTTTCCGTAGATATAAATAGACGAAGTTACACTCCATTTCCAATAAAAAAATTTCAATGCATGTATTGTATGTTCCTTTTCCATAAAAATGACAACACAAATTTGGTGATTCTCAAAATGTGAATACTATTGATAGGACATTGTTAATAACATACAATATTTCTTCCTCTCATGCTTTTTATAGCGGTGATATTTTTAATGTAATTTTGCGTTTACTTTACAATTTTTATACTATTACATGTTGAGTTTAAAATTTATATACTTTTGTGTTTTTTATTTTTTAATTGGAATTTCTATTATGCATTCTATATTTAGGCTATGGAGATAAAAACTGAGCATGAAAACTATTGTTTCATCAAGAAAGTTAGGAACAGTTAGTTTCTAAAATGCCACAAAATAACATGTTTCGTTGCATATATTCACAAACCAGTAACTTATGGGAACCACGGCTACACAATCCAACCAACTTATATAATTATACAATTTTTTGAATTTTTTTTCCTTTCAAAGTTACCTTTTGTAACTATACTTTAATTTATAATTGCAGAAATTTCACTTTGATTCAATTTATTTAGTCATTTATCTACTCTATTATATTATCTATTACCTATATTTTGGAGATTGGAGTTTTTGGGCTGCCTCTTTTTCATTCATATTTTGTCTTTTAAAATATAATTTATTTAATTTTAAAAAATACTAATAATGGGTGCAGTATTTTTTAAAGAGAATGGTAGTTTTCTTTTTTAAAATGGTTATAACTACATAGAAAAATTAACTGCATTACCAAGTATAAATTAATGGTAGATGGATAAAACAAGATCATATAAAAAATTCTTCATGTTTATTTTTTTTAATATTTTATTTTCTCTCATTTTCTTTGTAAAATCACTAAACTCATATTTAAGCATTTTTTAAGATTGTTCTGGAAATGATAGTGCAACACTTCAATTATACTAATTTCTTAATATTACTTTCTTTTAATATTGTGTTTGTGTCAAAAAAATTATATTGGATCAAAATTCTCATTTACTATTCACTGAATATTGTGTTTGTTCAATTGAACTTTTAAAATAGCAATTGAATCTGACAATACTAGAAACACACTGATTACGAGCGGATTTTCCTGCGAAAAAAATTTCGCAGCTATACCTGCGATTTCACCTGCGCCCTTATATTATGAAACATTATTTCCTGCAAAAATTAATGTAGCAGCAAATTTCGCAGGAATACCTGAGACTTTAGCTGCGATTTTAGATTTGAAAGTAAAATTTAAATTTCTTACGGATTTGACTGCTATACTTTTCGCAGGAATTAATTATCCAATGAAACCCCGCAAAATTCTCTAGAAATATTGCAGGAATTGCTGCTGAATTTGCTGTAATGTTTCTACGACTTTTGCTGCGAATTGTTTAGTTTATTTTGAATTTTTATTATGTTTTTACTATTAATAAATAAAATTATAAAACACTTGATTAATTGAGACATTTTTTAATTTTATATTAAATTTTAGTTTTTTTTTAAGAAAGTTTTATAATATTAATTAAGTTTTTTTAGTTATTTTTTAAAGAAAATTTATTAATTCAATACTTTTTTATTGTTGTAAAAATTACAAAAATACAAAATATAATTTTATTTATTTAATAATTTTTTATTGTTGTAAAAATTTTAAAAAAAATCAAAAATATAAGTTTATGATATAATTATAGAAATATATGTTTGTGATATAATTATAAAAATATAAGTTGATGATATAATTATAAAAATATAAGTTTATTTATGTAATTATGTTTTTATTATTATTAAATAAAATTGTAAAATATAATTGACATATTGATTTGTTAGATTTATATATATATATATATATATATATATATATATATATATATATATATATATATATATATATATATATATATATATATATATATATATATATATATATATATATATATATATATATATATATATATATATATATATATATATATATATATATATATATATATATATATATATATATATATATATATATATATATATATATATATATATATATATATATATATATATATATATATATATATATATATATATATATATATATATATATATATATATATATATATATATATATATATATATATATATAATTAAGCTCATACATATTCTTTTAATCAATCAACAATCTTAATCATAATAATTATAATAATTTTTTTAAAACACAAAAAGTAAAAATATAACAAATCAATTTTTAAAAATAATTTATATAAAATCTTTAGTAATGTATATAAGCAAATTTTTCATAACTTAATTTTTATTAAATTAATTTTTTATTTTTTTAATTCCTATTTTAGTAGCAAAAATCAGATCATTTTTATTTACAATTTATGATTGTTTTAGTCATAATTTTTTTGAATTAATTTTAGTAAAAAAATATTTTAGAATTGAAAATTAAACTATTAAAATTAAAATAGAAAAAAAACATTAAAAGAAAAAAACATTAAAAGAAAAAAAACATATCTGGTGGATAGAGTAAACGATACCAGAGTAACTCTCAAAACCCTAATTGTAATATGGGTACACCGTGCGGCCAAACCATATCCCAATTTCGTTTTTGATTCCGTCAAAACCTTCGTTATTCATCTTTACCGTCACATCAGAGAGAAGAATGTATACGAGATCCACCAGATATACGAAAGCTCCTTCCAATCTCTATCGGAACGTCTTTTCAAGGACCCCGTCGACCACTGGTAATGCTTTAACATGTGCGCTCGACTCAGTTTGTAACCGAAGGTTATTTCCAAGGTTTTTCAATTTTTTTTCTGTTCATTTATTTTCTAATCTGCTGAATCTGATTGGGAGTGTTTTTTGATTGAGGTGTTTGTTTGTATGTGTTTTCAATTAGGTTGCTGATGATGCTCAAGGAAAGAGCATACTGGAGGAACTTAAAGTTGATGGGGTTGATACTTCCTTTATCGTTGTTTTACCCTTTGATTACGATTGCCCATCCTGATTCATTCTTGTAAGAAAGCAACTTCTCACCCTGTTGTTTTACAATGGTTGTTTCCTCATGCATTTTGATGAAAACCAAACTCTCTACCTTTTTCCAAAGAGGGTGGAAGAGGGGGTGGCATAGAGCCATTGGCAAGATCCAAGAGGGTGGAAGTACATGTGGCTGGGAGAGGGTTCGTCTTGAAGATGTGGTAGTGGGTTTTAGGGGAAGGGAGAGATGTGGTAATAGGCATAGTGATTTAAGAGTTTTTTCCCGCTTTTCTGACTCTGTTGTATTTATATATTCCCTTGCTATCAAGGTGGCTTTGGCAGAAAAAGTTGTTGTGTTGTTCACAAAAGATGGGGATCAGCATAACAATCTTCATGATATGCAATGCATGTGGTTAGTTACAATGGTGTGTTAAATTTATGTACATTCAATTTGTGGCTTATTGTCTTAATGCATGTTGTTATATCTATACTTGCAAGGTATGAGCTTGCCTGAGGTGAAAGCTTTTTCCGCCAGAACAATCTTCTTTGGTTTGCAGATGGTTTACTTTTGAATGGTTTTATAGTGCACTTGATTATCCATGGTTTGCCAAAAGAGAATTTGTGGAGTACTTAAACCATGTGGGGCTGGGGAATATCCCAAGGCTAACTCGTGTTGAGTGGAGTGTCATAAAAAGGTTTGAAATCAATTTTAGTTATTATTCTTTTCTGCCAAACCTTGTGAATGGTAAAGTATGTAATTGTAAAAGACTTACTTGACATTGTAGTGTTGCACTTGTTTCTGCAGTTCTCTTGGCAAACCACACAGGTTTTCTGAACACTTTTTACATGAAGAAAGACAAAAACTTGAACAGTATCGAGAATCAGTGAGGAAACATTATTCTGAGCTGCGGACTGGTGTCAGAGTCGGACTTCTGACAGATTTAGCCAGACCATTATATGTTGGCCAACGAGTAATTGCCATTTACCCCAAAACAAGAAAGATTCATGATGGTAGTGTGCTTATTGTTGACCATGACAAGTGCAGGATTCAGTTCGACCGTCCTGAGTTAGAATTTCAATTCATCATGGTATTATGATTTATTTATTAAATAACATTTTTTAAAAATAGTTTTAAGCACTTCTTCAAGAGGGGGTTTAAAATCTATGATCAAAATCATCTTCGTTTCTATAAACAATCTTTACATGTTGTAATACTGTAATAATAATAAACAATAAGAAGCGGTGTCTTGTGTTATTCTGCTATGCATGGTGTCTAGAGAAAAGTCTGACCCACTCTAGGTTAATAGAAGCTGGCATTACCATGCATTTGCTAGAGGCTAATTCTAACAATTTAACTGACGGCCTCTTAGTTACTCTTGATAAACTCTAAGCATTATGTCAAGGCTTCTTTTCCTCTCATTTTCTTTTAATTGAAGAAATTTAGCATGGTATTTGTAAAATCTGATAACTGTTTCCAAATTTCATTATTTTGATGAGTGTGATTTTTGGATCAGGACATTGATTGCATGCCTTTGAATCCATTAGATAATATGCCAGAAGCTTTGAGGAGGTAGATTGGTGCTAGAAAAGCCTCTTTTATAACTAAAGAACCACAGATTAATGGAAATTCAAGTTTTGGGGAATGTGAAATGCATCCCTCACCTGTGAAGGTACACCCCTCTTCAAATGCTTCAGTAAAGCAAGGAAAGGTTAGATGGCTAACAAATATCAATATGCATTAATAATTTAATATTATGCCGCAGAGTTATGTTTTTGGTGCTTATGTTGTTACTTTAAATTAATAATTTATACTCTGCAGTTGCTGTTTTTAATGACCAACTTTAAGTTTTGTTCCTTTGCTTTTGCCTAATGGACAAACCTTGACATACATCAACATTGTTTTGCACTGCTATGATAAACTGGTTGAATTTACCACCCTATGATATATTCTCACATCCAGAAGTTTTGTTTGGGAGTTTAGAAGGGAAGGGATAAGGAATTTGAGGGTTTTTTTTCATTTGACTTAAATCCTCCAATATTGAGAGACGACTTAGGAAAGTTTTGAAAGGTTTTGAGTAAATTTTCAAATCCTTCTGATATCTTCATAATACTCTTAAATCAACTAAAATATAAGTCATATGTAGTATCTTCTCATCCTCTCCAAAAACACTATTCTAAATAAGGTGAAACACCATGAAAGACTCCCCTTCATTTCTATACCTATTCTCTCTACCATGAAACACCATGAAAGATATTTTTATGTTAGATAATTTAACCTTGTATTGGCTTTTTAATGACATGCATAGGTTTGATCTTCATTTTTCAGAAATATGTTTCTCCAACAAACTTGTTAAGAAGTTGAAACCTTTGTAAAAAAAATTATTTTCACTTTTTTTATGGTGGGGATGGAGAGGAAGGTTGCTAGATTAGTTTTATGAAAAATAATAGTTTTTGAGATACATTTCAGCATTCAATAACATTGTAAATGGAAATAGCTTTGCGACTAACTGATGAACTTAATAACCATTACTCAGTCTGAACTGGCTGAGAACTATGGCTTATTTTAAATAAATCTCAGATATGGTGTGTCATCTATGTAGGTACCCAACCTTGCCCAATAGTTACTTTTTATCCCTTCCTATTAAGCAACTAACTCACACTGAAGGTGCCCTTGTGGCATTATGGGTAACAAACAGAGAGAAGCTACGTATTTTTGTTGAGAAAGAGCTTTTTGCTGCATGGGGGGTCAGCTATGCTGCAACTTTTCATTGGTTGAAGGTGGCTTGTGGTTACTCCTATTTGCTTACCATACCAGTGTTTGAAGCCATTCCAAATTCCAGTCTTATTTATTTGTTGTCTATTGCAGGTGAAAGCAAATGGATCCTTGATTAGTGATTTAGATCTTTTCCATCATAGGCCATATGAAAGCCTTATTTTGGGATACAGTCCTGGGAAGGTATGGCCTTTAAAGTAATGTTTAACTAATTGTCTTTCTAACCATCAGTTTGTTTTCTCCCACTTCTTTTTATAACTCGTGTTATATGGTATTTTCTAGGTAAAACATTATGATAATCGGTCAAAGTTTAAGCCTTTGAAGGATGATCATTCCTGGGGATTACTCAAGGAAACCTCCAATTGCAGGTATTATTGTCTGGATTAATACGCAGTGTGTTTTGACTTAATGAAAGTGCGAGTAAATAAGTTGCGCTGAAAGTTGGTACACGATTTTAATACTGATGTTTCTTCATACTGGTGTGGTCAGATTTATTACAGGAGTACGTTCCTTTGTTATAAAGAGATGCTTAGAGGATGGTTACACTAAGTGCTTCCTTGATGATGGTCAAAACTTATTTTGATGTTAATTTGTGATGCAGGGAAGTGGAAGATTTTGCTCGCAGATTAAATTCCGATCGGCCAGAGAGAGTAAAAGACTTTTTTTCTGCTTATAGCCTCAATGGATGGCACCTAAAGTTCTTCGTAATGAACCGGCAGATGAGAAGTGCATTCAATCTACATCCTTAGATACTCTCTCTTCTCACTCGTGTTTTGATGTAAATGTCAGCCTTTGATTGTCTTTTTTCTTGTTAATTTGTTTGAAATTTGGATTGTTTTTTCTGACTAACTTGGTTGGACAAATAATTATTAGTAGTTTGATTGTGTCATTTTAGTAATGTAACTCTATAAGTACTTGTTATTGACTTTATAGTAATGTTTGCTATAAAATTTTGAATGAGATTAGTGTTGCCTTGACTTATTCAAATTAGATTTTAATTTTTATATTATTGTTACTTTGGAATTTAACATTTATAAAATTTTAAATAAGAATTAAACACAACTAATAATAAAAATTAAAAACCTGAGAGAGAATTTACCTGCGGATTTTGAATTTGTTGCGATGTTTCCTGCGAAGTATTCAGTTACCTGCGGTATTATCAGCGATTTAGCTACTTTACCTGCGATTCTTTCCTGCGACTCTTTCCTGCGATCCTTTCCTGCGACTCTACTTGCTAAATTAATTACCCACGAAGGTTTTAGCTGGGCACAAAAAACAGCAGGAAGAATCGCAGGTAACATATTTTCTGCGGAAATTTTATCAAAATCCGCAGGTAAATCCGCATGAAAGCAAAG
This sequence comes from Lathyrus sativus, assembly GCA_963859935.3. Taxonomy (NCBI): domain Eukaryota; kingdom Viridiplantae; phylum Streptophyta; class Magnoliopsida; order Fabales; family Fabaceae; genus Lathyrus; species Lathyrus sativus. The sequence goes on along the minus strand of OZ012741.1, from coordinate 7,775,554 downwards.
TATTTCTAGTAGTGTGATGTCTAACTTTAATTTTTTTTTAATTACGTAATATATGCTTTTGTTTAAATTGTACTATGCTTCAAGTTAAATTACCATTGGTTCAATTGCTTAATATTTTGTAATATTTTTTCAATTGAACGTAATTTTTTCACTTTTACTCTTTCCCTAAATTGAAATTGCAATATGTCAATCGAACATAATGTTTTGTTCAATTAATTTCTTTTCAAATTAAACTTAATTTTTGGTAGTCCAACAAATATTTTTGTTTAACTACTTTTTTCAAATATTTGTATATAACTCTCAATAGTTTAACAGTATGACAGAAGTGCATAATAATGACAATAAATTCATTCAATCGAATTCAAAATACTTGATTAAAGAGTTATATACATGTATTTCTATAAATTCTATAATTATATATAAAGAGGATACAACATTTTGGATTGACTTTTTTTTTTCTTTCAATATTACCTTTAAAAAACTGTCACAAGAAAGTCCTCTTAAATTGTTAAAGAGTAATGAAAAATAAAACCTCCTCAAGTGAACCATTCAAAATAAACCAACAATTCAATATAACTTAAAGAGAATAAAAGTTAAAACTACCTCATATAGTCATTCAATTTAAATTTCACTTCATTCCTCTTCCTCTCCAATCTATGTACTTCTTCTCAACATTTGGCTATCCAAAACCTAATACCTAATACTGCTACCTATTTTTGAAGTCAAAGTCTCATAATATAGGTAAAGGTTGTTAGAACTGTGCAATGACACACGCTTTACATTTTGTTCCAAAATGCTTACGTCTAAAGATTTTGTTGCAAGTGAAGTGTTGAATCTTCATACTAGTACTTTAATATTTAACAGTTTTTTTTGTTACTAATGTTATCTATATTTTTTACTGTAGTGATTTAAGATGATTATTTGTATTTATATTTGATATTTTTCATTTTAAATTTTTAGTATTCAATTAACAAGCTATTAACAGCAAATACACAGATTATCTCAATCCCCTTTGTTGATCCTAAAATCACAATAAAGATAGATACATCCAACAAAAATAGTAGCAATCAAAGAGATAATTAAATAAGTAGTGTATAAAAGGAACGTGAGGAAATACTACACCACTGTGAAGATGTTTGTGCCACAACAAGTGTTGGATTGCAGCAGCGTTGCTCTTCATGATTGGTGTATAGAGACTTTGTTATCACTGTAAGATGGAAGACAAAAAAGATGTCGTAACTGCACACCTGCGTGGGATGGAACTCCACTTCTAAATTATGGTATTTTCCCATCCTTTTTTTCATTTATACTCTTCATAAGAAGACACAATTATTAATTCTATTATTTTTGTATAAATTATTTCACTATAGTATGTTGTTGTAAATTATGATTAGTCTTTTGAAGTTTGTCGGTCTAAATATTTTTCTGATCAAACATTGTTCAAATTGTGTTGAGTGAAGTAGACTTAAGTGTTGTCAATTCGATTTCTTTCTGTTTATATCATTTTGTATTTTTTTGTGTGAATTTAGTTATTATAGGTTCTAGTAATCCCATGAGAAAAGTAATGTATTTGCTTATACAATATTTTTCCAATGTTGCTACAATTTGGAAGTTACATAATCACTTCAATTTTACTTGCTGCATGAAAATAATATCTGAAATATGGACTTAAAAAAGGAGGATTTAAAAGGAAAATGTTGGATTTAGATGGACAATGTCTATATACATGATAAGTAAAAGGTGGAGATGATTATTAAAAACATTATTAATTCTTCAATTTAGAGAGAGATATTTATATTTATTGTTTGCGCATTAAAAAACAAACATACAAACATAACCGTGCATATCACAAAGTTTATATTGAATCAAAACTAATAAAAAAATATCTATTTATATTTTTGACGCGCGTCTTCATTTAAAAAATAGACACAGAATAAGAGAGTGTCCGTTTAAACGCTAGTACATGAGTGTTGAAAAGTTGTTATATTTTTTAACTTCATTCTAATAACTTTTACATAGACCCATAGCTCTCAGCATGAAAAAAGACATTATAAATTCCCTCTCTAATTTTGATTTGAATTTCAAAAACAATCTAAAAAAAAAAAAAAGCAACATACTTCATTAAAAGGGAAACCATTTTCAATTGAAAAAAAAGTAGTTGAGAAACATTTCCTCTGCTTCCCCAATGTCGTTAAATATACTCTATAACTACTACTATTGATATCAGACAAAAAGGGGGACCCCACTTTCTTCTATGAAAACATAACACTACACCTCTCACTATCATTTTTCACACGCCATACACCCTTCAAAAGAGAAAAAGATCAATCCCTTCTCAAAAAAAAAAACTAACAACACTATTTCCTTCTTCTTCTCTCCTCACTGCGCAGCACACCCTTTTCTTCTTCCATGTTCACACGATGGTTTTAAATTGCAGACCGCATCACTTGATGTGATCGCAATATTGCAGTTGAAGTAGTGTCCGCATCCGCATCGGACTGCAATTGCAATATGATTGTAAATCGCACTAAAAACTGCATCATATTGCCGCAACGAACGCATCATAACACCGCAACGACCTTTAAAAACCAGAGAGATTTAATTTAAATTTTTTAAGTTTGCTTTCCTCCAGTGAGTGCATCGCGTGAAAGAAAAACCAGAGAGATTTTCAGTTCAGTTTTGCTAACTCATTGTATTATAAATTTCTATTATTTGTTTTATTTTTATTTTTCTTAATAGGACCGCCACATGTCCATACACTGTTGGCAACATTGAGTAAGGAAACTGCAAAGTTTGTTTTATTGTATTGAAAAAGGTAGAGGTGGCAATTAAATCCATTAAGGCAAAATCCATCCAATCCATCCATCAAAAAATCCATCCAATCCATCCACCACATAAAAAATAAGTTAATGGATTGGATTAAATCCATCCATTTATATGCATGGATGGATTCAATCCATCCATGCATATGCATGGATTGATTCAATCCATCCCACATATTTTAAGGATCCAATGGATTATTTTTATTTTCGTTAGATTTATTTTTTTAAAATTAGATTTTTTTAAAAATAATTAAAAAATTATATTTTTTTTCTGAAAAAAAAAATTTTTTTTTTCAGAACAAAAAACTGATTGTTTTTCGAAAAAAAAAAACGACTTTTTTTTTTTGGAAAAAAATCAGTTTTTTTTTAGAATAAAAAACTGATTTGTTTTTCGAAAAAAAAACCGACTTTTTTTTTTGGAAAAAAAATCAAAATTTTTTTTCTGAAAAAAATCAGTTTTTTTTTTTCAGAATAAAAAACTGATCTGTTTTTCGAAAAAAAAACCGACTTTTTTTTTTGGAAAAAAAATCAATTTTTTTTTCTGAAAAATCGGGTTTTTTTTTTGAATAAAAAACTGATTTGTTTTTCGAAAAAAAAATAAATTTTTTTCTCGAAAAAAAAACCGATTTGTTTTTTTTGGAAAAAAAATCGGTTTTTTTTTTCAGAATAAAAAACTAATTTGTTTTTGAAAAAAAATATTTATTTTTACGAAATTAAAAAAAAAGTTGGATGGATGGATATCCATCCATTAAAAATATGTTAATGGATGGATTGGATGGATTTTATTCTTAATGGATGGATCGGATTGGATAATTTTAATAAAATTTTAGTGGATTTTAATGGACTAATGGATTGTTTTAATCCATCCATTAGCAATCCAATCCATATCCATCCAATCCATCCATTTTGCCACCCCTAGAAAAAGGGTGGTTTCCCCTTCTAGTTTTATTTTTATTTTACTTATTTATTTAGTAATCTATTTCTTTTCATTTTTCTTTAGTTAACTTATTTATTTATTATTATAATCTTAATTTTTTTCATTTTATTTAGGTTTAAGTGAGATTATATGATGGATTGGACTTTAAAGTCCATAGTATTTTACATTCCTATATATTAATATGCATTCTTAGTGAATTATTTTATTATTTTTATTTTATATTTGTGTTGTTTTTATTAGTTTTGAATTATTGATTAATTAATTAATTTTATTTATTTATTTAATTGATTAGATAATTATGAATTATTTGTCTATTGCTTTTTAATTATTAAATCAGTTATTTTTAAATCGTCGCATCAATTTCATTGCATTTTGATTTTAGAGTCAAAATACAATTTAACTTTTAGATATCGTTTAGGCGCATAAATTCGGTTGTTCGACTTACTATAGAGGGACTACATCATGAATCCGCTCTAAGTTAGCTTAGCGCTAAACTCAATTGCCTTTGATTTCGATTTATTTCTAGAGTCTCGTGGCTTACTCATTTTCAAAATCAAATTAGATATAATGTTCAAAACTTTTCCTAAATATAATCATGAAAGAAGAGTACTGTTAGAATCTAACATTCTAGCCGAACCCTCGAATGATCGGTCTCGAGCCTCGCGCATTGGAATAACTGTTCATTCTTTTCTTTCGTTCTTAAAACACTTAATAATTAACTTGGACAACTCTTTGAACAATTGATTATTATCAAGCGTTCATTGTCCATCAAATGATTTTCTCAATTAACCTTGAACGAAAAAGTGTTGTTATGATCTAGCATTCTGGCGTAACTCTTTGATTAATTGATTCTCATCAAATGTTCGTCATTCGCCTAAAACACATCCAACCAATCAATATATTTTTCTCGCCGTCATGTGACCTTTAAAAACCTTTTAATAAACGTGAGATATCGTGTTTTGAGACGATGCAAAATATTACTTCGTTCATAAACTACTTGAGTTGAGATAAGAGGCATTTTCCGCAAATGTTGATTTGTAAATCCATTATGTTCTGATGCAAACGTCTGCTTCTCGCATGCTTTGGGTAAAATAATGTTTTCTGTTAAATAGGACTAAATATGTCTCGCTAAAATCGACCAACAAATTAACAAACTCTTTTTACTCAGAACTACGGACGATCTAATTTCTCATTTCACAATGAGAATACATAGGCACAAGGACCTCAAACCTTGGCGAGCTACCTTTTTATTTTTTACCCGTAGTCCCTAAACTACGAAGACTCTGAGTTCCTCATTGCACTATGAGGATACATAGGAACGAGATTGCGAAGTCTTGTCGATCCCCCTGGTAATAAAAACCCTTAGATCTCCTTTCTCTTTAATAAAAATCTAAAAAAAAATATTTATGTTTTCTCTCTTTTTTTCCCACTCAATAAGTAGAAGATCATAAACTAACATAAGCTAACATTCTTTCAACCCTAACTAAATGGTTCCCGTTGAGTACAACATACATAATGGGTGCTAATACTTTCCCCTTGCATAATAGACTCCCGAACTCCGATATTGGTTGCGATGACCATATCCTTTTTATTTCTTTTAGGGGTTTTATTCGATATTTTCTCTTTCCTTTTAAGGGAATAAATAAAGAATGATGGTGACTTTACTAAGTCCATTCCGCGAGTGTGAGATTACGCTTCACGAGGTCGTTCTCATTTTTCGAGGTACGACATGTACATATAATCATTATCACATAAAGGTTATATCAAGTCACACGACATTCTCGTCACTTGGATAATAGTGATGTGTTGTTAGATATCACTCACTGTTTATAATATTAAATAGGTAATTTAATATTATTGTCAACGTTACGAGAACCTATAGGGTCACATGCATAGAGTACTGATAATGAAAGTGACGATTAAATTAAATAAGATTTAATTTTATTATGTGTTAATAGTATTTAAATTATTTAATGCATTAGGACATATATAATTTATTTGATAAAATTTAATTTAATTAAATAAACAAGAATTAAAAGTTGATTAAATTAAAAATGATTTAATTTAATTAATATTTTATTTTATTAAAAAGGTTTAATTAAATATAAATAATATCTATTCAATTAAAATAATTTTAATTAAATAAGATTAGGCTTATTTTGGAAAAGTACAAAATAAGACCACTAAGGTTTTAGTAGCTCTCTATAAATAGAGGAGCTATTTTTTCTGCCAATCCTAATTGTCAATTTTCTTAGAACAATAGACGGCTAGCACCATGTTCCACTCTGTAATTGCGTGGACTTCGTAGAGATGATGGTATTTTCCACGTTCGTGATCAAATATAAAGCATGCTTCAAGGTAATTCTGAATCTTTATGTTGTGTTTCATTTGTGATTAATGGTTTAATTAAGATCTGTTCGTTGGGATTGTTCCATTAAAATGTTAATATTTTTTAAAAAAATCTCTCTTAAATCTCAACAATGGTATCAGAACTTCGGTTCTAATTAAATCATTAAATTAAAATTTTCTCTATATGCATAATGATATTTATAAGATGATAAATTCATGCTTGTATGCATATGTTGGATCAAATGGTTTTAAATCAAAATATTTCGATATGTTATGTTTGATTTAAATTGCGGTGATCTTTATTAATTTGATGTAATTTAACAAGAGTATGTGGACGTGAAAGTTATGGGTATTCATTCAGAGGACGAAGGATGAAACTTTTGAGAATTTCAAAAGTTGGAAGATTCTGGTCAAAACTCAAACTGGCAGAAAGGTTAAGAGGTTGAGAACCGACAATGGCCTCGAATTCTGCAACGAAGCGTTCGACAGTTACTGTGTTGAGTCTGGGATTGCAAGGCATAAGACTGTAGCAGGTACTCCTCAACAAAATGGCTTAGATGCATGTTGATTAGTGCTGGATTGAAGAAGGTGTTTTGGGCGGAAGCTGTTTTGACAGCAGCTTACATGATAAATAGATGTCCCTCGATTGCCTTGAGAATGAAGACACCTGAAGAAGTTTGGTCGGGAAATCCACCTAGTCTCGACAGATTGAGAGTATTTGGCTGTGTGGCTTATGCTCATATTAGGAAAGAAAAAATCGAACCTAGCTCTGAAATACATGTTCATGGGATACCCTGAAGAAGTCAACGCTTATAGGCTATAGTGTCTAGAGTCGGGTCACAGGAGGTGTGTCACCAGTCAAGATGTAGTTTTCAATGAAGTAGAGATGACTTTCAAGAAAATTGATAATGCTGACGAAGAGCTGGAACAAGGAGAGATTCCTGTTGAGATGGAGTATGTTGATGCTGAATTGCGTACCCCAGATGAAGTCGAAGAAGACACAGAAAATGTTGTCGAAGATGAGGAGACTGATAATGACTACCTTCTAGAAAGAGACAGGTCGAGGAGATTCATCAAGCCACCTCATAGACTTGGGTATGCACATCTTATAGTTTATGCCTTAATCTCTACAACTGAGGTTCTAGACGAAGAACCTAGAGAATATGAGGAAGTTATGAGGAGTCGAAAGAAGACTGGATGGCTGAAGGCAATGAATGATGAGATGAAATCTCTTCATGATAACAATACTTGGAAACTGATCAAGAAACCTGCTGGAGCCAGGTTAGTCAGTTGTAAATGGATTTCCAAAGTTAAGGAACGAATCGAAGGAGTGGCGTCGAAGAGATATAAGGCAAGATTGGTTGTTAGGGGGTTCACTCAGAAAGAAGGTGTCGACTTCAATGATGTGTTTTCTCCTGTTGTGAAGCACAAATCCATTCGAATGTTGCTTGCCACAGTGGCACAGTTTGACCTTGAACTAGAACAGATGGGTGTGAAGATTGCGTTCTTGTATGGTGACTTAAATGAAATAATCCTGATGAGGCAACCTAAAGGGTATGTCAAAAAAGGGAAGGAAAATTATGTGTGCAAGCTGAAAAGATCCTTATATGGACTGAAACAATCTCCTCGATAGTGGAATAGGATATTAGGGAAGTTCATAACATGCATAAGTTTCATTAGAAGTCAGCTCGACCACTGTGTTTACTTCAGACTTCGACCGGGTAATTCATTTGTTATTTTGTTGCTCTATGTGGATGATATTTTAATATCAAGCAACAATGTCGAAGATGTAATGAGGGTGAATGCTAAACTCAATAAGGAGTTCGACATGAAGGATCTGGGAGTTGTGTCCAGGATTCTTGGGATTGACATCCGAAGAGATAGAAAGCAGTCAAAAGTATGCTTATCTCAAGAGGCATACCTATAGAAGGTTCTTAAAAAGTTTGGTATGTCAAATATCAATATGGTTGTCTAAATACACCATTATAATATAGTTTTCATTATTTTTAAAATATTTTAATTGCTTAAATCCTGACATTTTTTTATAAAGTGTCATTAATGTAAATATTATATCACCACAATTGTCTAAATACACCATTATAATATAGTTTTAATTATTTTTTAAATTTTGTAATTGCTTAAAACCATATGTTTTTTAATAAAATTTCATCATATATCAAAACGGTTTCGATAAACAATCGTAGAGATATGGTTTAATCACTTAAAACAGAGCTAGCTAACTTGTCTCTTCAGTTCCATATTTTCATTTCCATCAAGAAGCAACCCATGACGAAACAACACGATTTTCAATCCTAACCTAACCAAACAACACTATTTTCAACCCTAATGAAACAAAATGAGTTTCAACCCTAACAAAACGTACAAAGGCATCTTCAAACCTGAAGAAGCAACAACATTTTCAACCAACGTCTGTACTTCCGTGCCGTCGAGGAAGGAGCCGACAATGTGTTCTTCATTCTTGACGAGTCTTCGGTTTAGCTATCAAGGAGGAACTCAAAGTTTTTAAAAATATTTTTTTACTTATTCATCACGTTTCTGGTACGTAAACTTTTTTCCCATGCATCTAGAGTACCGTCATTTTTCATTGGTGTGTATGTATTTGTTGTTGTTGATGCTATTGTTGATGATGTTATTGTTGATGATGTTTATGTCTTGATGCCAATGTTGTTATTGATAATGTTTGTTGATGATGTTATTATTGACGATGTTTGTTGATATAGTGCTATTGTTGATGACGCTATTGTTGATGATGCTTTTACTGATGATACTATTGTTATTGATGTTTGTTGATGTTATTGTTAATGATGTTTGTTGATTATTTTATGTCTTGATAGATGACCTCTTCTTCATTTAGTAGCGACGGAACTATGTATACAAATGAAACCAATTCAAATGATTATCAATCTGTAGTAGGACAACAAGAAAAAAACATCAAAAAGGTGCCATAATGATGGCTAAATTAGCAAAAGCCCGTAACTCAGGTGTCAAACTTATGGTCGAGTTTACTATTGTTTACACTATTCTTGATGACCCGTATTCATCATTTTTTAAGATTTATATTGCATTCTTAGGACGTATCAAAGTCAACATATTGTTAGATGATTGGAAAGATGTAGCAGTTGAGGTGAAAAATAGCATATGAACAGACGTTCAGGTATATTAATTTTAATTTTCATTGATTCTATATTACTTTATATAAACACTAATACCTACATACTTATTGATGTAAATTCGTAGTTGACATATGAGTTTAGTGATGATTTGAAGTTGAAAATAATGAATGACTTATGCTGGTACGACTTGGAGAAGTTTAAATCACTGCTCACTAGTGACTACATTACGAAGCCTATGACTAACATTGAGCACCCACAGGTGAAATATCCTTTTCTTGACAAGAAGTTTTGGAAAAAGCTTGTGAAGTCTTGTAGTTTCGAGGAGTTTATGGTTAGTACGAGTTGTATTTTTTGATAATTTTATGAATACAACCATGGACATTAATATTTTTCCTATATTTAAAACAAGTTAAAAGTGAAGTAGGAAAGCTAAACAAGTATAAAAACAAATACCCCATAGATTCTCTCGTGGATACATGAAACTTGAGAAAACAATGATTGCTAAAAAAATCAACAACTAGGAGATGGGGACTCCGTGAGTATCATGATAGGTAACCATCTCCACCATCACGATATGAGAAGTGAAAGAGAGCTCGACAAAGACCAAATGAAGAGTACACTTCAGATGACTTAAGAGCATTCGTTGAGAAAATTGTAAGTAGGATTTATTGTGCATATGTTATGTTTTATTTAAATCCCTTTGGTAATAAACAATGTATGTCTTATCATGTTGTGTAGGATTCGTTGGTTAACTCAGAACTGAAAGGTTTCTTTGTTCTAGAACTACGATATGATATATTAGTAGAAGCAATTGGAACAAGGGAACATTGTGGGTGTGTCCATGGGATTGGAGATGGCATCAGCCTGAGAGTATTTTTTTGGTACGTCTAAAAAACACCAGACAAGTGCAAAAAGAAACGTTGGAAGAGCTTTAGAGGAAGATAGATATTCAAAAGCAAGAAATTGACGAGAAGTTAGAAGTAGAGCAGGAAACTCGCAGGAAATAATTGGAAGAATTAAAAGAGTTATATGTGGTATGTGAGAGTGAGAATTGTGTTAGCTGAAATGTATGATATATATTGTGTTAATTATGTTTTATGTTCCTGTGTGTTTTTTATGATGTAGAGATCAATGGAACCGTCCCAAAGTGTACAAATAACGATGATGATACCGATGATTAATTTCCTGATAGAAATTTTTATGTGGTGGAAGCACAAAAGGATGTTATTCAGCCACCCTCACCGGTAGAGTGATCCATAACGGGTTATTGGCTCCCTCTAAAGAATCACATTCCAACATGTTATGTTACATTATGCGCAATGAAGACACGATGTTTACTCTTGTGCTAGAACATGATCCAGAGATATAGGGGTTACAAGAATTATTTATCATTCCTAAAGATATAAAGGATATGATCGTAGGAAAATGGTGGTAGGACATATGGTTACTACAAGTTTAATTCACGTAAGTATATCTCATTATGATACATTCATTGTTTTGTATATAACTAATTCATCACGTATTTTTTGTATATTATTTAACCATTTAGGTACATTCAATGTATTTTTGAATTATATAAATCGAGTACTTATGGATTGTTGGATCCAGTTAGAGTACGATTTACAAATAATTCTACAAAAAATATTAAAGAATACTTAACATCACAGATAGCGGGGAGGAAAATGTTACTTAGCACCATTCCTTAATAAGTGAGTAATTTTAAAATTATGGTTTCTCTATTATAGTTAGTTTTCATGTTTTACCAAATACTAATTATATATGCTTATATTGTTCATTCAAAGAACATTATCAATTAATCATCATATCACTTCGGACGAATATGGTAACTACACTGTGTTTGTTACACTATGAATTTGATCCTATGATGAAACAAATTATTACTAGGTAACTTTATGTTTATGAGTGTCATACCCCAAATTTTACCCTCAGATTTTTTTGATCTTTTGCATATTATTCTAGGTCAATCATATTGCATAACTAGCCGAGCTTCCAAACTCTTTGTTTGCCTCATTTCTTTTATGAATCAGGTATTGGACTTCAGAAGCTTCAAAAGTGTTTGAATTAGGGTTGGATGAGAGGTTTTCTTTTGAGTTGGAGTTCTGTTGTGCAAAGGTTGTTTCTTCAAATATGGTACTCAGGTTTGAGTTAGAAGTGTGGAGTTTTCAATTGTCATGAGCAATGCCTATCTGAGGTTTATCAGACACAGCTTCAGTTTTCTTTGATTGGTCACAAAGGTGCCATTTGTTAGGGTTTCTTCGTTGGTTTGACTAGAAGGACTTTGGCTCAAGGTGTTGGTTCTTATCAAACTTTGTCTTGTCGAGTATACACTCGAAGCGAAGATTAGGGTTATCACCGTTTGGGCTAAGTCAGGCAATTGTCAGTTAATTGAGTTCCTTTTGGGGATAGTAATTGGGATGGCATGCAGTATGGTTCAGTTTCTGTTTGATGTGAATTAATCTTGTTTGAAAAAAGAGGATTGCCTTCATTCTCAAGTTGAGTTTGATTTAAATCATGGTTAATGCCAGGTTTGATTCATCAGGAGAAGTCAGGTTGCAGGGTCTTGGTCTTATGACTCAGATTTTTTTTGAAGTCAAGGTTTTAAGTGATGTGGAGGTTCACAAAACATATCCAAGTCGTAACCATATTTTCATTCCAAATGATCCAATTTTAATCCAATCACCCATTTCTTCCTAACCCAATTCCATTCCATAACCATTTTAAACCCATTCCCCATATTTCATTTCAATTACCCATGTTTTCTTTATCCAATTGTTCAAAATCCCTTAAAGATACTTTTCAATCCATTATCCGTTTTAAATCCATTTTCTACACCCATACTTTATCTATTTAAAAATTCATTTCAATGATCCATGATCCATTTCTTGTTTGCAATTCAATTTGTCCACTTTTATTATAATCTGTCACAAATATTTCATGCCAAGACAAAGCCCATACAGATTTGGGGCCCAAGTTCACTTTTTATTTATTTTGCAAGTGAGAATAAAGTTGAGGCAAATTCATTTCAAAAGCCAAATAAATATGGAGGTGCATACCATTACTACAAACTCATTACAATATAAAAAGCTCACTTTTGTTTTGTCAATTACAACATTACGAAAAACCCAAGAAAATGGAAATGAATAAAAGAATAAGGGCCATTTGCGCTGCTACTTTTCTGCCTGCGCTGCTACTTTCTGCATGTTGTTATCTCACAACGTACCACCCTTGCCACTTTATTTCTGCACACTCCTCTGCTACACCATAAAGCTCCAAAATCTTCCCTAAAAATATCACCCTGCAACATGACAGATGTCAGTGTTTATAACTCACAGATGAAGAAAATTTTCAGAGCATCAAAATTACCATCAGAGAAACCTTAACATCAATTAAAGAAAAACCAAGACATCAAACAATGAAGTTACGACCTCACTATGTGCCAAGACCTGACCTGCAACCAAGCATAAAAGAGACAAGCACAATCTTGCTACTGAACCAAACAGGCTCCAAATTGTACACAACCGGAAGTGCTTGCGAGCAAAACTCAAAAACAACTTCCACAGCCTGTTCTGCGCATCAATTAAAAACTGCTTTGCCATTATACTAAAACCATATACCACTTTAGCATCATAAAAGCTTTGACCTGCCAACCTGCAAAATCATTTCACTAAACAAAGCTGATTTTTGCTACCATCCAAACCTACACACATGAAAGCACTTCTTAGAAAGAATCCAAAACCATAAACCTTCTGCCCACTGTGCAAAAAAAAGCCATACACAAATGCCAAATCCATGTCCAAAAACAAGACCAGAATCCCAATTCAAATCCCTGCAGAACTTACACCAAAATAAGCCCTTGTACATTCTGCTTTGATCAAAATCCTACGTCAGTTCCCAGACAAACCAGCTGCAACCTTGAACACAAGGTACATCAAATTGCCAAAATCCTATAATGTGACAAAACTCACTCCAACCGAGATTTCTGTCATAAGCTTGCATCATGAATAACCTGCTGAAAAACACCAAAGCTCCATCATACTAAAGGCCAAACTCTGTATCACTGCAATGACAACAACATCCCACAAATCCAGATCATAATTAAACAAGAAAATAGAGGAAGAAAAACAGAGAAACCTGATGAAAAACTTGATATTCTGCACAATGTTCAACATAATTCTTCTCCTTTCACAATAACAACCTATAACTCTCTGCATCTTAAAAATAATTTGCACAAGAGCCTGCTTCATTCAGTTCACAAAACACCAAATTTTACTGTGATGAAAGGGATGTAACACTGCAGCACATCAAACAAGAAAAGAGATTAATGAATAAACCGGGGATTGTTTTTAAGGAGGAGAAGGATAGAGAAATAAGGGGGAGGATTCACCAACTCATCTTTTTCCAGAAAACTTTAAAAGCGGCTATCTATAAACAGACCTTCAACTACTCCATGTGCTACAAATCTTGTTCCTTCTACCACACCACCAACAAAATCCAGCAAACTCACCAGTTCCTGTTACAAATCCTGTTACAGCTCCTGTAACGGTTCCCGTGAGTTTCTTATCCACCACCTTCATCTTTTTTGTTTCAACCAGATAGATACCATACAACCACAAGCCTACTCAACCTCTTGCTACATGCCATCAAAACCGAAACAGAACAGGGGAATTTAAAAAGATCAGAAAAAAACTTCCCTCGCCTTTCTCACTGAACCTGTAACAAAACAATAACTCGTGAACCTACTCCAAGTCACAAATACCAAAGCAAATGAGATGAAATGAGTAGAAGTTTGAAAATCAAAACAAGAGTTGAGTTGAAGAAGTAAACCAGATACAAAATGAACCACAAATTTGTACCAGACAAGGTTACTCTGTTAAATCCTCATCCTTTTGCATCGCGAAAAAGAAGTGTTCAACCTGAAACGGCGGAAACAGAGCAAGAAATTCCAGAGAAGAAGGGAACACGAGCTGAAGAAGTAAGGGAAGATTCGTGCTTACCTGAAACGGAAACCGCAGCCGGAGTCGGAGTTCGACGGACTAGCTCCGATTACGTGAGTATTCCATTTTTTTTCTTCAACTTCTTGATACTACTTTGTTCCTTGTGATATGCTGATGCAAAGCCCTTTATCCATTCTTCAAACTCTGTTCATTTGAAATTTAAATCGATTTTTGGTAGTTTAGGGTTTATAACTCTTTTATAGTTTAATCTGTCTTGGCTGGAGTTTTGAGGGTTGTGAAACCGGATTCGTAACGAAGGAGAAGAGACGTTTAGAACGGTACTCATTTTTTCAATTTTGACTACGCTCGCCGGAGACTGTAGCGGGCTGGTGGTTTTGTTTTTACGGCATTGAAGTGAATATGAGATGGAGACGATGGGTAGAGCGTCATTACTATGTTGGATTTTTTTTGGACTTTCAATTTAATTTCTAGCTTGTTTTTCTCTTTATTGATCATTTTCTTTGTTTTAGTTTTTTTTAGTTGATATAATATAAATAAAAAGAAAAAGAAAACAATTCATATTTAGTTTATTTTCTTTAGTTAAATTTTTATATAATTTGTATAATATTAGAAAAACCAAATTTATATTTAATTGTTTTGTTAATTATTCAGTTTCAATATTTGCGCAAATATAAAAAGAAAAAACAATTTTCATCATTTATTTTATTAATATTATTTATTTATTTATTTACTTATTTAGTTATTTGAATAATATCTAAAAATGTAAAAAATATGTCATGATTTATTAATCATTTTAAATATTTTTATTTAATATTGATTAATTAAATTATTAATTAATATTATTAAATTTATATTTAAATTAATTAATAATTACCTTGTCACCTGATTTTACGTCATGACTTGTCCGTTTTCATGTTTTTGGGCCTGTCCTCTCTGGTCACGATGTTTTTTCCGTGAATGTTTACCTTTACCATAGGACTTGGAGTCGTCGTGCTCTATTTAGTCGTCCCGCCGCGGACATTCCCTTCCTTACTAATTTACCTTTAGTTTAGAGTCACCGCACTCTATGTAGGTGTCTCGCCGCAGACATTTACTTTCCCCCTAGAACCTTGACCACAGTCAAGAGTTCCTCACTCCTAGTTGGGGGAACTACGGTTGCTCTGATTTCATTCCTGTCAGGATACGTAGGCACGAGATGCGATGTCTTGGCGTTTTCCCTTAGCAAGCAACTTAGCATACCACAAATACTAACAAGAGGTTCCTGTAGAGTATTACAGATACTTAGGATGCTAACTCCTTCCCTAGGTATAACCAACCCTCGAACCTTAGATCTCTAGCTTCGTTGTTACGTAGCGCACTTAGGGTTTTCTTCGATTTTTACCCTTTCCTTTGGATAAATCAAAGCTCGGTGGTGAACTTCATGATTTGTGATTCAAGTTAATTTAATAGCTTGATATCCGATTCTCACCGCAACAATGAGTATTTTAGTAATATTTTCTTTGACTTTGTAATTATCTTAGCGGGTAATATTTTTAAATCATTTTCAATATACAGGATTGTGGAGAGACACTATAGGTTGAACAACTCTAGAAAAAAGCTCGCGTTTTGTGAGCCCAAGGTAAATGAATTAATTATGACATTCACTTATCTGTATTCATGAAATATTTAAATTTGTAGATTAAGAAACAAGCAGATGGATACAGGTAAGGGTACTATGTAATAAAACACATGTTTAACATCGTCTCTGTCAACATTGTTGATTCGTGGGATCAGGTATATATAAAGTCATGAAATATTTTCAATAACATATAAATTTCCTACTATAATTCAAATCACATGATATTCAATTGTTTTCACTTGCTTATTTAGATATTTAACGATAGGACACCTTTCTCTCCCGAAGACTTAGACGACGTTCGTAGACGTTGGGTTTTTATTTTCAATGAGTTAGTTGAAACGAGAGGTGGTACTGTATGACTTCGTCTTTGATAGTTGTAAATATATTTTTATTGATTAATTTGATATTTTGTAAAAATATTGAGTAATATATATGAAAACAAATACAGGTCTATAATATATGGAAAAAAAAGTATTTAATTATGGTTATTTATTTCCACCATTGTTATAGATATAGCGCAAAATATTATAAACCATACAATCACTGAGTTTTGAATCCGTGACTTTTCTCTTTATATCACGACGGTTGTATATTTTGATCGTTGCGATATATAGTGTTCTATCTAGTTTATCACAACGGTCCTACGTCTGTGGTGAAAAACATCATATATATATATATATATATATATATATATATATATATATATATATATATATATATATATATATATATATATATATATATATATATATATATATATATATATATATAATCTTACCTTACTTAACAGCGGTTGATTGAACCTAATTGTATTCATTTTCCAACCATTATTATATGTGTTTTTCGTAGTAGTGAAATATTTTTTGTGGATTTTAAAATAGAATATCATTTCTTAAATGTATCGATTAATAAGGATTGATTTCTTTTTAATGAATTTTTGTAAAGTTGTTTTTGTTAATTGATTCAGTTAAACTATGAAATTAGTTACATTAGATTTGTTTTGTGAGGAGGGGCTATCCTCATTGAACAACATCATATTAGAGAAAAAGAACCATGAAATTAAATTAGATATTATGAATTTTGTCTCAATTTGTCTTGTAATTATTCTCTTAATATTTGTCTTGTTGTATTTGAAGCAAAGTCCTGTATGTATCCTTTATCCTATTTATCAGTATTCTTTGGTTAAAAAATGGGCCAACATATAAAACATATGCAACTCAAACTCCAATACTTTCATTAAAAGATTAATGAAAACATACATAGAAAGTACAGACCCACACACATGCATATATTATTTCTGAAATATTCAAATGTCTAAGAAATCCAAACATAGTTGGAAACAATTTTATTTAAGTAGAGAGATCATGCATGAATGATTTTTGCTGTACATATTAAGTGAAAACCGCCGAAGGCATCTTCAACATGTTTGAGAATTCAGTGCTAAGAGCATTCTTGAATGAGACTCGTGCATCAGAGCTAGAGTCAAAACATACACCATACTTATTAGGATCCGAACTTTGATAGAGAGCGCAAAAGTTTCCACTTCCCTTTCTTGTGCAGTCCGCATGAGATTTGCATAAGTTAGGATGTTGTTCCACCATCTTAGTAACAAATGATTCTGTATTGCATATACCAGGCACACGAGGAAGAATAGGAACTGAGTATACACATTGACACCCATTACCACATGGTGTATCTTTTTCACAAAACGCTAAACATTTATCTGGTTCTTTAAAAAATGCTTCTGCATTCATCTTCTTTGTCGGAAACATTAATACTGCCAATGATAATTTCAAGATATAATTAATATGTATAAGCACAATACTATAAGTCATAATCAGAGTCGTCTTTGAGAGCGTGTAAAACGATCTATAGCACAGGATCTCACAATTATTTCATAAATAAAATAGGGCAAACATAATTTCAATACACATATTTCATGGTTAAATAGGGTTTCTTAAAAAATTTAATATAAAAACGAAACTTACTTCAGCTTCTTACACATAGTCTCTTAAAAATTTAAGACGACTCTGAATCAAATATACACGACAAAGTTTGATGCAGTAATTTAATTATGTGTGTTAAAAATAATTCAACAATTGTTTTAACATTAATACTCTTAATTAGAGATACTTATATGGATCTTATACTTTATAATCAATACATAAAGTATAATAAAAATAGAAGACATACCTAATGTGGCAACTAGAAAGAGAGGCAAAAGAGAGATCTTAACATAAGCCATGATGCTTGACTGAATAGAAAGAACTAGGAAATAAGTTGGTGTTATATTGTGTTGTGTTGCATTAGGTTCTTTCTTACATGTATTAATTTATAGGCAAAAACTTGTGTGTGTGTGCCACATTTTCCACCACACATTTCGTTTCACTTATAAAAAACTCTTTTAAACTAATTATATTTAAAAAAAAATACTTTCCTTTTTCAGAAAAGAAATAAACTTTTTGGAAAAATTATTTCTTTTTCATTTACAAAAACAATTTTTTTAAGCATTTCCAATTATGTGGTTCAGATATTTTTAAACAGTTTAAATTTTTTTCATTAAATATAATTCAATTTGGATATATGGTTCAGTTTATACTCTATTTGTAGTTAATATAGAACTTAATTTTTTTTCAATAGTTGAAGCAAGAAACATGAGCTTAATAAAACATATTCTTCCCTAATGGCTTCATAGGACTGTTGTGTCTTAAATTTTGGGTCTGTGAATTGGCTGTCATGGTCCCATGGGGCATCACGTATTAAACCATTTGATTGGACCATATTTGTAACACAATTTGGCTCATATTTTAACTTACTATAAAACTATCATCCTTTTATTCACTGTTAAAGAAAAGAACTACTATATACCAAAAGTTTTTCAACTAAAATAAAATTTTGATTGATAAAGAGTATATTAACATTATAATTATATACAAATTAATGCATATAAATATTATTGATATTGAATTTAGTTGAAGAAGAGAAAACTTTCTCATACCTTTTTAAGATATCTTCTTCCCTAGAGACTTCATTGCATTATTTCATTCTTAATTACATGTATTAATTTATTTTCTTAAAAGTAAATAGTAATATTGTGATGCTCCAATTCTCAAGCTATAAAGTTAACCTTGCTAACATAGATATTTAGGAATGTTCATGGACGGTTAATTTCTATAACCAATTCGTAATCATAAATAATTTATATGTTATAATCGGTTATTAAAACCAATTGTCATAACCAAATATGGATCGGTTAAAACCATACTAATAATTAACTGGTTTTTAATAACCGAATTTAGATATAGATATAAATAATTTAAATAACTGATTTATTTGAACAATTTCTCATAGAAATGGTATTGAAGCAAGAAAGACGAGCTAGCTACCTTCTGATTATAATTATTGAAGCATGAAACACGAGCTTTTTAAGACATCTTCTTCCCTAGGGGCTTCATTGCATTGTCGTTGTCAATTAGCTGCAGTTGTCCTATGGGTCATCACGTATTAAACCATTTGATTGCTCATATTTCTTCCATGGATAGCTTATATTGAAGTTCAAGTAACTACTTTTATATATATATATATATATATATATATATATATATATATATATATATATATATATATATATATATATATATATATATATATATATATAGCAAAATTATATTAATCGAGTAAAAAGTACTTGAACCAATAAGATAATTAATTTCAACCCCTCTGTAAACAATCCACATGGTTGATACACTAATTAGAAAAGTCAAACTCAAACTTAGTTTAGTGTCTAGCTACAAACCATATACAAGTACAAATTTAAGTGAGTGTGATTGAAAAATTGTTTGACGACATTTTGACTTAGCGTTTTTCTATTACGCGATTTTTAAAAAGTTTGATTTTGTTTCTGATTTTAGATTGTGTAATTCAATAATGGTTGATTTATTGAAGGTTCTTCATATTTGTTTTGAAGAATAAAGTATTTTAAGATTCCTGAGTGTCTTTCTAATGTTAGAAGGATAAAGTATTTGATTGTCATTCTGATTTATCACGCCACATATAGTTGTTATTTTGCAAACAATTGGTAGAATGTTTGAGTGAAAGTGACAAGGGTCTTATATTTAGAGGGAAATTGGTTTAAATTTGTGGATAGTATAAGGAAAAGGCAATGAACTAGGAGAGTTTATATGAGAATGTCGTATACTATTGATTACTGAATTATGGAATTTTCTTTCATTGGGCTGATGTTCTCCAAACATATGCGACATTACACTAAACTGGATTAAAATTATTTTACTTATTTATTTGTTCATCGGTCCTTTTAAATCATATTGTCTCACATTGTATCAATATTTTGTGTGACATCTTATCACTGACCGAGCATAATTTAAATTGGCACCATAAATACCCTAATCTGGTTGGATGTTTTCCAGGGTATCTATTATGTTCGAAAGAAGGAAGATTTGTTAATCGACCACCGATTGTTGATGATACTAATTATGACTATTGGAAGGCTCACATGACCAGTTTTCTTAAGTTTGTGGATAACAAGATCTAGGAAGCGGCCACGGATAAATAAACTTCTCTGATGATTAAAGGCGAAGACAATTTAGAATCTGTTAATCCTAAAAAGATCAGACTCCTGTTGAAGATCAAGCTACACTTGGAAACAATTGTGCTCTTAATGCTATTTATAATGTAGTTAAAAAATATCTTCAGGGCCATTAATACTTACACTAGTGCTAAAGATGTTTGGAAAAACCTTGAAGTAACTCATGAAGGTACCTCAAAAGTTTGTATGTTAATACTTTAACTCCTTACAATAAAATTTGAAAACTTGAGAATGCATGAGGATGCAAATATTTATGAATTCAATGTTTACCTAAGTGACATTGCATATAATTCCTTTGTTCTTGGTAAAAATATGTTTGACGAAAACCTTGTAAGAAAAAATCTAAGATTTTTACCCAAAAGGATTGACATGAAGCTTATAATCATTGAAGAAGCTCAAAACATTTCTACTATGATACATGGTGAACCAATTGGATCCGTACTCACATTTGAAACTATCGTTTTTCAAACTCCCCCAAATCATCCCCTATTGTGTGTGGTCACATTCTCGACAAGTGGCATCAGGGCTTAACTTTTATTCAAAAAATAATCATCTCAGAAGGAGGATGACTTCGAACACCATTTCTAACAAAATAACTTTTCTAAACACACATCCACCATTTAATGGTGATATGTATTAGACAAATGACTTTAACCACAAGAGAGGGCGGGGGTGAATTGTGGTATTTAAAATTCGCGATTAATTTAATATTTCTTTCGATCAAACTTATATTTGTGTTAGTAGTTTCTTTAGAGTAAATAGCAGCAGAAATAAAATAATAGAAATAAATAGAATAAATTAAAGAGGATAAGATTAGAGAGATTGCACCAGAGAGTTATACATGTTTGACCAAACGATAGTCTAGTCAAGTCCCCAAGAGATCTTTTTTAGAGTTTGACTATAAACTTTGAGATTTTGAAGGTTATGCCCACAAATCTTAATACAATGTGATCTTGAGATTTTTACAGGCTTATCCCCAACCAAAGATATATTTTACCACAGATTAAGCTATCGAACCTTCTTAGAGATTTTCAAGCTGATCTCAATAACCAAAAACATGACTTTTTCCAGCAAAGCTCAATAAACAAAAAACATAGATTTTATGATTGGATTATCTCATGAACCAAACTTAATCTTCTCAAGAGTATTCCACTCCCAATAGTTTAACAAACAACATTACCACTTAAAAACTCTTCCTCACAAGCAAAGTTTCACTCAAAAGTACTATGACAATTTTAAATGAAAAAGAAATATTTCCAAAGAGAGAACGATAAAAAATAAAGAGATAAACTCTTAAGAAAATGTAAAGCCTTGGAAAGTGAGATGAAATGAAGAGGTGACAAGCCTCCTTTATGTAGGAGTTGTAAAATCATAAAAGAAAATAATCTAGGTGCAAAAGTGATGACCCAATTGATTAGGAATATTAAATATAGAGTTATTGCAAGTCATTCAAATGATGTCCTAATCGCTTGGTTAAATGTTTGGACCTTCTCCAATCGAATGACTTAATGCTCTAATTGATAGGCTGGCTCAGAAAAATTTTCCCAATCGATTGACTTAAGTCCCCATTAGATTGGTTAGTTTAAAAAATCTTTGGAAAGAGATTGAACATCTTCCTAATCCCTTAGCTTATCCTAGAAACTAATTTTTAAGATAAAAATATTTCGAAAAGGATTTTTAAGTTTTGTGTGTGTGTGTGTGTGTGTGTGTGTGTGTGTGTGTGTGTGTGTGTGTGTGTGTGTGTGTGTGTGTGTGTGTGTGTGTGTGTGTGTGTGTGTGTGTGTGTGTGTGTGTGTGTGTGTGTGTTTGTGATTTCCTTAGTACTTAAGAGTTACTTCCTTATTTTTACAAAATTTTAGTAGTTCAAACAGACACGATCTGATGAGCTTTCACACTTCATCTCTTTTATTTTTCTGAGGCTTCCAAGATTTTTATCAAATACATTAATCATATAAGCACTTGAATCTTGAGTCTCTTTATTTTTATGAGGCATGAGATATTTCTCTAGTTAGCCAAGAAAGTTCTAAGAGAGGGGTATTACTGGCCGATCATGATCCAAGATCCCAAGGTGTTTGTGAAAAAATGTGACCAATATTAAAGGCATGGTGGTGTTTTCAACGCCCCTACTACAAAACTACACATATTAACATCACCATGGTCGTTTATGCAATGAGGAATATGTATATCCTCAAACCCTATGCTCCTTCATTGGACAACTTTTGTATCTTATTGTTGTTGTAGATTATTTTATTAAATGAATTGAAGTTGAGTTATTGGATAACATCATTGGGGCAAACATCGAAAAATTCTTTAACATGAACATTGTGGCTATGTTCGGAGTGCCCTAAGCTGCTGTTACAGACAATGAGACACAATTAATTGACAAAAGACTAAAAAGTCTCCTAGAAATGTTAAAAATGAGGCAACATTTTACGTCAGTAGAGCATACATAAACAAACGGGAATGCCAAGGCTGCAAATTAGGTAAGAGTCATAGGTTTGAAGTGAAGGTCAAAATAAGCCAAAGGCAATTGGGTCTACTGTATCGCGCCCCAACTATTTGGCACAAAAGGTTGCTCAAATTCATCTGCCATTAATGTTGTTTATTAAGGGATAATGATGGGGACTAAGAGTAATAGTTGCATGTTTGCTTGCATTTTTTTGTGTGTGTTTTTGGTATTTCTATGTAATCCTACCTTGTTCTCCTTAATGACATCTTTTTTTTTTGTTAAATGCTTATGTTTCCCTTTAACGATTTATGTGCTTGATTCCTTCCATATTTGTTTATTTGTTTATTTTCTCACCGTTTTTTATAATGTCAAAGAGGTAGAAGTATTTCCTCATGGGGGTGTATGGATGTCAGGGGGTTCTTAACCACTCCAATTAATCACCTCTTTTATTTTTTTTATCCACCTCCCTAAGATATGTGTTGTCATCATCAAAAAGGGGAAGAATATGGATCTATGTACTTACAGGTATGAAGTCTATGGCGGTCTGTTTCCTTCTAATGTTGAAAAAGGTCTTAAGAGAAGCCATAATCACTCATGATGCCTCTTAAGAGAAGTATTCATTAGTCTTGTTGTCTCTAAAGAGAATTTTTCATCAGTATTGTTGTTCAAGGCTTGTTTACTCAAATGATATCATCAGATATAATGATCAATTGATGGTGCTTTATATGTTAAGAAAGTGATTGTGATTTATTTGTGGATCAAGTGATGGTACTTAATATGGTGCTCAAGTGATGGTTCTTGAAGATCAAAAGGTCATTTGTTGCAATGATAAAGTTGTGTTACTACAAAATTTTCTAAAGATCATTTGATGCAATGATTAAGTGAATATTCTGGGTGATCAATTTGTGTCAATCAAGTTGTGGTGATGAAGTTGTGGTACTTGGAGATCTAGTTATTTTTCTATCTATGGGAGACAACACTTTATGTCAAGAGATGTTCGGTGAAGTCAACAAAGATCTCTGATCAAGTGGTTTGTCTGATGATGAAGGTTTTCATGAAGAGTTATATAAATCCTCATTAACAGAAGATTCAAGGTTTCAGTTAAGTGCTAAAGTCAAAGATAATGTGGCAAGGAACTAGAAGTTGCATTTCTATTAAAGAAAGGAAATGTTAAAACTTGTCGTGACTGTACTGAGGGATCAGTGTCTTTAAAGGTATAAGACTAACTCTCAATTTTTTCAAGGAAAACACACACATACACACACACACACACACACACACAATTTCAACATTTGAAAATCCTCTTTTATTTTATTAAAAACCTAAAAATGTTTTGAAAACCTAGCTAATTGATTAGGTAACTGTCTGATCAATTAAAAGCATGTTTTATGAAATGTTAATTGATTATACCTAAAAGGTAGTCAATTATTATACTTTGTGATGCCTAAAATTGATTGTAGCAGTCTCTTAATGATTATCAATGGCTATAAATCAAAACTTTCCATTTTGGGGTGAAATAATTGATTATTCCCTTAGAATAATTGATTATGAGCATTGAAAAACCCATGGATTGTTTTTATATTTGAGCCACCTTTTGTACTACACATAGATGTCTCCTTTCTAATTTATAACACACTAGACAACTTATTTTAAGATAGATTTCTCTCAGTTCCTCTATGTTTTTAATTTCTCAGATTTGTCTTGTGTTTTTGAGAGTGAAATCTTTATATTTGTGAAGTAGTCTAGTATAGTGTAAGGGCATAATTGTAATTCTTCATTAGGAGAAATTTATTTTGGTTGTGAGGTAAACCAAGTAAAACATATATTTGGTTAGAGAGTTCTTCGCTATTAAAACTCTCAGCCAATTCATAAGTTTAACCAGCTGTTAAAAGCTCTCAACCCGTTCGTAAGCTTAATATGCTTATAAAAAGTTGTTAGTTGGTTGTGGATATCTCCTTAGTGAAAACTCTATTTTGTCAAGGAAGTTAGCAATTGAAAAACTAAATTGTATAAGTAGGTTCATGGACATATTAAGTCAAAAGCTTTCAACATAGTAAAAACTTTCAAAAAAATTTTAGAGAGAGGACTAAGTCACTTCATTAGACCGAACTTCTATAATTATGGTGTTTCTCTCCCATCCCTTAACCCTTTACATTCCAACCATTAATTTCCGTTGTAGTTTCATTTTTTTATTTTTGCTGCTTTTATTCTTCTTATTTTGTAAAAGATTTTTAAACTCCAATTTTTTAAAGATTTTATTTTTAAAATGAATTTTAAAACCCATCCTTGAATTAGTTCTTCAAAATCTTCCATCCCCTATCACCTAACTCAGTCAAAACAAAGACTCAAAATGCATCCTTGAAGTGGAAAAAAAATTACTTACAAAAGGGAATATGCTTTGAAGAATCACTTCAACCTACATATACAAAGATGATAAGAAAATTTTCTAAAATTCAATATATTTAGTTCAAGAACATATTGTACACGAGAGAATAATTCCCTACATATCATATGACTAAGCATTAATAACACTAAACTAGAATTTAATAACATTAATTGAATTATACCTACAATCAATAACACATCAACAATATACTTTCAAATAATCAATTTTCGTATGTTTTACTTTCAAATATAATAGATTATTTTCATTCTGAAATATTAATTTTCAACATATAATACTTTCTATAAAATATACGTATTACTTTATTGCATTTTTAATGTTAATATTAATAATTTTTTATCATTATAATTTGAATAAATAAAAACAAACCGATTCCCTATTATTATTTTTTATTTAATTAGTATTAGGACTATATGAGTTGAACTTCAGTCTAAAATCATGAACTAGATTTGGTTTAAATAACTGATTGCGATTCTCTTGATATGGAACATTAACCATAATTGAATAATTTACGGATTTATAACCATAATTAAATAATTCAAATTTATCTTAATGAAATAAATTCCTATTTATCAGCCTACTAAAAAGTTGCACATGTTTAAAAGTTCTAAATTACTCCTATTTTACAACAAAAAAAGCTGTTAGTCAAAAAAAAAAGATTTATTAGTCTTAACTGAATTAAATCTTCAAAATCTATTTAAAGAGAACACTCTAACCTATGTCATTATAGAACCCACAAAATCTCTCTTTTCTTTTAGATTCCTATTCTTTTGCAATCATGCGCCCACCACAAAAAAGAGTAAATTATAAGATTAGAGACAAAGTGGAAGTATGCAGTAAAGAAGAAGGGTTTGTTGGTTCCTACTTTAAAGCTACAATTGTTTCGTGTCTTCAAAATGACAAATTTGTGGTTCGTTACGAGAATCTAGTGTTAGATGATGCGTCAGAAGATGGTGCGTCAGAACCTCTCGAAGAAATAATTTATCGAAGAGAGCTTCGTCCATTACCACCACGTGTTCGCAATCCACCCGAATTTCGTTTCAATCAGAAAGTAGATGTTTTTGATAATGATGGTTGGTGGTTAGGAGAAATTACAAGCGAGAAGTTCCGCTTCGAAAATTGTTATTACCATAGGGTGTATTTCAACACTACCGATGAGACGATTTGCTATCCTTGTGATCGGATTAGGGTTCATCATGAATGGATATATGGAGAGTGGATATTGGAAACGTAATTCATCTCGTGACGATTTGATATCCTTGTGATCGGATCGGATTAGGGTTCATCTTGAATGGAGTTTTGGAGAGTGAATGTATTTCATCTCCTCATCATGAGTCATAGTTTATCAAGACTTTAAATCTCTTATATTGTATTTACAAGTTTTAGAAATTAACCTTTTGTTTTATGTATTTTGAAGTAGTAACTAACTACACAAGTTTTAGAATTTATTGTTTTATGATACTTTTCTCCTTTGTTTCTATCCATTCGCTGCTTTCCCTTATCCTTTAATCTGATTTGAATAATGTCTTATTTTATTTTTTTCATAATCCTTATCCATTGACCCTCATAATTTGTACAACGAAGCTTTTCCTTATAGTTGGGAATGTTCTTTTGATGATTGTTTTTCTACTTGCATCTCTTGCTTTTATTTCTCGTGAGCCTTTTAGGCCTTTGCTAGAAAATTCTGCAGGAATACCTGCGAATTTTGCTGCGAAGTCACATTTTCATAATATGTTAAGTAATCTCAAGAAAAATCTGATTTTACTGCTGATTTTCTTTTGTTTTTTTATAGATATTTTTTTTCTTTAATAATAAAAAAAAATTTAGTAAAAAAAAAGTTTAATATATTGAAATATTTCTAAAAATAATACTACTTCCGTTTCTTTTTATAAGAGCCAACTCACTTTTTAGGTTAATTGAATAATCAATTTATTTGATCAATTTATCGACTATATACATTGATTATTTAAAGTCAAGTTGTCTCAAATAAAAAAGAATGGAGGTATAATAGTTTTGGTTTGAATTTTGCGAAAAATTATTTTTAATTTTTAAAGTCAAGTTTATTTTCTTTAAGATATTTTTTTTTTGTATATATTAGTTTTTTTAATACATATTTTAGAGAAAGTAAGTATTTTTGAAAAAAAAATAAGTATTTCTTAGTTGTGAAATTTTTTATGTATTAAAAAATAATTATTTTTCAAAATTAGTATTTGTTTTTAAAATACTTTACTTATTTAATTATTTTATTCAAAGGAAAAAATATGTTTAGGTGGAAACCTTCGGCTTATATGAGATCCACGAAGATAAAGTTAAATTCGCAATCGCTGAAACCTAACTTGTAGTTTTCTTTCTTTCAACCTAGGTAAATTCATCTTATGATCTTCCTAGTTTTAGTTTCACTCATTGTTCTTGACTCGTTGTTCAACAAGCTCATTACATATTCTATTAGTCAACCAAAAATCTTAATCATAATAATTATAATAAATTACAAATCAATTTTGACAATCATAAATTTAAATATTAAAATTAAAATTTATTTAACATAACTTCAATTTTAAAAAAAGTTATTCTTGTATTATTTAAATTGATAAAGACTTATTTTATTTTTTGGCTGATGTTGTTACAACGGTAATTGATATCATTCTTTATTAATTCAATTGTTAAGGTTTATATTGATTTTATTGTTGTTAAATTTGTGGTGTTGAAGTTGAGAATGGAGTCAAGGTGCTGCCCAATTGTGTTGTGTGTTACCTATACGTTAATCCAGTAACTTGAAGTTTGTACTTTGATCCGTTGAACTTGCCAAATTCTCTGGCAAGTGCGGATAATGTTTCTCTCAATTTCTAATTGATATGCATGTGTGAGTTTGAAAATTAATGCAAGTATGAATTGAAAGTCCTTTTTGAAAGTGTCTATTATTTTTATTGATTTGTACTGTTAACTATTATGCAGACTGTTGTGATCACAAACGATACTTTTCAACAAATCAAAATTGAAAAAGAAAGTTTTGGATAATGAAAACGGTTAGAACAAACAGAGAAAGAAGAAAGGATAAAAAAGAAAAGAAGAAGAAGGATTATGGCAAATTGTTTACTACTCATTTTTTCATAAAGGTTTATAAATGATTACAAATGAATATCACAATTGTCCTCACTCAACCACTACAAGAAAAAGTCTATTTTGACAAGTGATTTAGTGACGTGCTAATCACATGGGAAAAAAACATGTTGGCAAGTGATTCAGACCTAAAATCATTTAAATAATAAATTATTCAGACCTAAAATCTTCAACTAAAAATTGAAATTGTAAGAGGGAGGGAAGTTTGAAATTTTAAAAAAATTCAGTTGTGGCGTGTAAAACACGTGGGAACTGAAGATTCAAAAAAAGTCTCTTTATTTCCCCACGTGTGTAACATGTCACAAGTTCCCCACATGCAAATCACTTCCCAAAACTATAAATAAAAAATATCTCAGCTTTGTGACAGGATTACCACGTCGCAACAAACAAGACATAATTGCATTTTAAATTGGGAAATGTTCCGACTTGGGAATCACGTGGGTAACGCACAGGGAATCCCAAGTCGCAAATGCCCAAGATGATTGTTGGTTCCGACGTGGGTACCTTTCCACGTGTTCACCACGTCACAAGACTCCCTATATATTAATTCACAAAATTTTCTTTCAGCAACATCTCATTCCATTTCTTTGTTGCTTTCTTCTTCCTTCTCCCCCAATTTTCTTCCTTCTTCCATTACCATTGTCTCCATCACAACTCCATTTTCAAAGAAAATTTCACAAAAAATTTAAGGTGATTGGTCTATAGGTTGTTTTTGTGAATATTTTACCGTTTATTTTATGTTTATCTAATTATTAATTATTGATTTTTTTTTCAGATCTAGGATTTAAGAAGTTCAATTGGAAGTTTTGATAGAGTTAGCACACTGAGGTATTTAAGCATTTCAATTAGTTTATTTTTGAGATTTTGGTGATATATGATATATAATTTTAGAAGAAAATTTTAGATTTTTTGTTGATATATTATTGTGTTGTGTTGTTGTTGATACATTATTTTGTTGATATATTATAAAATTTTAGAATATTTCTGTTGTTGTTGATATTTTTTTGTTGATATTTTATAAATATTATTTTTGTTTATTGCGTTGTTGTTGTTGTTGAAAGAAAAAAATAAAAATAATTTGTAGTAAAATATATATTTTTAGAATATATATATTTCAAATTAAAAACATAATAATTTATATAAACAGAATATTTATTAGAAACAAATTAAATATGTAATATATTTTTTATTTTTAAAAACAGAATATTTAGTATGTCAGATAAAGTAGAATTTTAAAAAAAAAATTAGTAAACAATATTGTAAATAGAAAAAATTAAAAGATATTTTTTACAAAACATAAAGAATATGTATTATATTTAAAATGTGTTATTTTTAAATGTATTTTTTTTAAAGTATGTTTATTAAAAAAATAATGAATATGTATTATATATATTTTAAATGTGTTATTTTTAGTAAATATAATGAATTTTATAATGTATTATATATATTATAGAATATTATATTATTGAATAGTTATTATATTTTAGTAAACATAATATATATTATTTTAGAAAAACATATTTTTTTTAAATAATGAATATATATTATATGTTAAATATATTATTATTAATAAATAAATTATATATTATATTTTAGAATATTATATTTTGAGAATATATTGTATATTTTAGTAAATATAATTTATAATATTTTAGTGAACATATTTTATTAGGTTGGTGTCGAAATAGAAAAAATAGATTTAAATTACATATTTTATTAAGATGATGTATAACGATAGTACAAATTACATATATTTTGTTAATGTATATTATTTTAATTTTTTAAATTTTATAGTTAATATTTAATATTTATTTTAATTTTATAGCTGTTTTTAGTTTATATTTATTTTTATTTTTTTATTATTAAATTTTATAGTGAAGTGCAAACAATGTCACTATTATAAAACATATTTTTGTTGTGGCATGTATATCACGTCTGTGAAAATTACATGGGAACCAATTTAACTAGTGTCAGAATTAACGTGCAAAGTTATTGGGTCCCCACGTGAAAACCAAGTCACAAATTAGTGACGTAGGAATCACATGGGAACCAAATTTAGTTGGTGTCAGGCAGGCTCTTCGATTTTAAGATTCGAAGGGAAGAAGAAAAAAGGAACGAAAAAAAATATAAGTTGATAAGTAAAAATAAAATTCTGAAATATTTTGTTCCAATTCATTTTATATAGTACAGTAATAATTCATGGTCAAGGTAGTTTCCCACATGAATATCACGTCACTAATTAGTGACTTGGTTTTCACGTGGGAAGATTTTCTCCTGATTTTGTTATTTGCGACGTGGGAACTATGTCACAACTTTGTGACGTGTTTTCCACGTGGGAACATGTTCCCACCATTACATTTCCGGCGTGGTTTACCCACGTCGCAAAAGTTGGTTAGTGAAGTGGTTTTTGAGTTTGTGCCGTGAAAATCACTTGGGAAAATGCAATGTTTCTTGTAGTGAACAATCTGAGTGATCTAGTCTATATATAGACTAACTAGATAACTTGCAATCCAAGCTAACTAAACAATTGAATCCATAACAGAAGGCTCAATTCGACAAACATTTCGACAATGCATATTAGAACAGACTTCGACTACAATATGTATCCTTCGACCACAACATGCGACCAATCTTCGACTTCATGTTTGTCTCCTGTCGAAATACATGAAAGTTATTCCTCGACAAAGCTTGAGTTCGACCCAAAAATCTCACAAATCTCCACCTTAGATCTAACTCAAAAAATATGGAATCAACTAGCTTTATCAACTACATACAGTGGAAAAACTTGCAACTGGGCAACGTCTTGTTAATCTTATCGGCAGCATTGTCTTCAGCCGAAACCTTCAGCACTTGGACTTCACCACGCTCGATTATCTCTCTGACGAAGTGCAACCTCACATCGATGTACTTAGTTCACTCATGATAGGCTGAATTCTTCGACATGTGTATTGCACTTTGACTATCACATTTAACAATGATACTTCAACCTTGAAGTTTCAGCTTCATTGCAAAATCTTCAAGCCACAATGCTTCTTTCACATCTTCAGTGAGGGTAATATATTCTGGTTTAGTGGTTGGTAAGGCAGCAACCTTCTGAAGCGTTACTTTCAAACTAATTGTTGTGTCAAACATAGTGAACACATATCCAGAAATAGACTTTCTAGAGTCCATACAACCTGCAAAATCAGAGTCGACAAATCCTTCGATTTCGACTATGCTATCACCACCATAGGCTCCACCATAAATCAAGACTCTTTTCAGAGACTCATTTATGTACTTGAGAATCCACTTTGCAACTTGCTAGTACACCTTTTCAGGATTGGCCATATACTTGCTTACAAGGCTCACACCATACGCTATGTCTGGCCTCGTACAGACCATAGCATACATCAAAGGACCTACCACACTAGCATATAAAATGCTACTCATATAGACTCTTTCAGTTTCAGTACTCAGACTTTAAGTAGTACTAAGCTTAAACTGAGGATTTGTTGGAGTCACAACAGGCTTTGGAATCGACATACCAAACTTGTCGAGAAGCTTCCATAGGTATGTCTTTTGAGATAAGTACAACTTCGACTGCTTTCTATCTCTCCGGATGTCAATCCCAAGAATCCTGGTGGCAGCTCCCAGATCCTTCATTTTGAACTCCTTGCTGAGTTCAACCTTCACCACCATTACATCCTCGACACAGTTTCTACCTATGAGGATATCATCCATATAAAGCAACAGAATAACAAGTGAATTTCCATGTAGAAATCTGAAGTAAACACACTGGTCGATGAGATTGTTTCAGGTCATACAAAGACCTATTCAACTTGTCGAATCTCTTGTTCTATTGTCGATGAGATTGTTTCAGGCCATACAAAGATCTATTCAACTTGCACACATAATCTTCCTTATCATTTTCTGCATACCCTTCAAGTTGACGCATCAAGATCGTTTCGTCTAGGTCACCATACAGAAATGTCATTTTCACATCCATTTGCTCAAGTTCCAAGTCGAACTTCACAACCATGGCCAACAATATTCTGATGGATTTATGCTTTACAACAGGTGATAACACATCATTGAAGTCGATACCTTCTTTCTGAGTGAACCCCCTAGCAACCAATCTTGCCTTAAAGCGCTTCGACATCACTCCTTCGATTCCTTCCTTGACCCTACAATTTTCTCAATTAGCTCCTAAGTGTTATTATCATGAAGAGATTTCATCTCGTCATCCATGACTTTTTGACATTCAGTCTGATTTCGACTCCTCATAACTTCCTTGTAATCTCTAGGTTCTTCCTCAAGTACCTCACTTGCAGAGATTAAGGCAAAAGCTATAAGATTTGCATATCATTGTTGACACTAGAGTTTGATCCAAATACCATAAATCTCCACCTTGAAACAAACTCTATACTAACAAGGGAGCAAACTAGCTTTTATCATGCAACTTTATCAACTA
This sequence comes from Lathyrus sativus, assembly GCA_963859935.3. NCBI lineage: Eukaryota > Viridiplantae > Streptophyta > Magnoliopsida > Fabales > Fabaceae > Lathyrus > Lathyrus sativus. The sequence goes on along the minus strand of OZ012741.1, from coordinate 7,742,692 downwards.
CATATAATGAAAAAACTTGCTACTTTACAATGTCTTGGTGATCATATCAGTAGTGTTGTCATCAGTCAGAACCTTCAGCACTTGGATTTCTCCACACATAATAATCTCTTTGAAAAAGTGCAGTCATACATCGGTGTGTAACACCCCGTTCCCAAAATAAAATAAAACAAACAATTAAAACAGGTATTAGAGTTTCTCTCCCAAACGGGATGCCACAATACACATCAAATTTCCCACAAATATTTTTCCAATAAAATTTAACTGAATTTTCCAATAAAATTGCAGCGGAAAAAGATATGGTCTGTCATAACACAAATATCATATACATACATCATCCATATCCATCATCATCATCATCATATATACAATAACGACCATCTGCCCCAAAATACACAACATCGACAAACATCACTACACATATACAAGAGACAGATACGCCACAGGGGTACACATATCAACATTGACAGTAAAACTCCCAAAACGCCCCGGTGTTACGTATCAGAGCAGTCCTACGGGACACTACAATCCAACTGGCTAAGAACCTGGATTGTCTGTACTTCCGAAGAAGCACAGACCACAACAACAACAAAGGGGTGAGAATTACGATTAAATAATAATTGTATAGTAGTACATGAAATAAAAGGCAGAAATCATAATAATACTATTTCATATACATATCATCCGGACTCACGGTCCCACCATCAACCACAATGTACAATCATGCAACAAATGCACTCTAACAACTATAACATACGATACCGACTCACAATTCACGATGGGCACCGAGCCATCAACCCTCCACACAGGAGCATATATCAACGATGGGCACTTGGCCATCAACCCTCCACTCAGGGAGCACACCACACCAATGGGCAACTGGCCATCAACCCTCCACAATGGGAGCACCACAACAATAATGATGGACACCTGGCCATCACCCTCCATAACGGGAGCACATCTCCGATGGACACTTGGCCATCACCCTCCACGACGGGAGCGCCTCTTCAACATCGATGGACACATGGCCATCACCCTCCCCACCGGGAGCACCACACAATATCATCGATGGGCACATGGCCATCACCCTCCCCACCAGGAGCACACAACTATATTCACACGCATCAAACATCCAGCGCACCTAGTGCACACTGATCCTATTGATCCACCCCTCACACAACATATACATATACACAATGCATAAGGCGTACCGATCCCACGGATCCACTCACATCGTAAATGCATACATAACAAGCATACACAGTGCGTCGATCCCACGGATCCATTCACATCACAACTTATCACATACAATGCGCACAAGGCATGTCGGTCCTACTGACCCAATAGATCACGTAATAGCACACAATGACAACGCATAATAAGTGTATCGATCCTCACGGATCCACTCACCACAACGCACCAACAAAACACGCTCAAGGCGTCACGATCATACTGATCCTCACATCTCACACACAGTACACCCACGGTGCATCCATCTCACGTACGCATCCACACCGGTTCATACATAATGCGTACTCCACCAATTAGGCCACTTGCGATAAACGTCGGCTAAACATCCCTACAACCACCAACATACGCTCGCATCAGCTCTCCAACAAGCCTCTCGTCACACATGACCAACGAGGGTCCAAGTCCACAGCGGAATAACACAAAAACAGGAGCAGAATCACAAACTGTTGTCGGGCTCGCTGGCACATTCGCCCCGCAAAGCCCCGCAGCGAACACTCGCTGCCATTCGCCTGGCGAAACCTCTGGCGAAGCCAAACAGAAGCTTCTGCCAGCACTCGCTGGCTAGTTCGCCCGGCGAAGCCTGGCGAAGGCTCGCCCCCATTCGCCCAGCGAATACCTGCGTATTCAGAAAAATTCTGCGCTGTAGAATCGCCTTCCACACCGATTTCACCCGATTAAATCGAAACCCACAATCATCCACATACTGCAACTTAGCTACGGGGTCTATCCCCGATTCTATCCGACTCATCCTCAACTCTGCTCTCAAAACCAACTTCCGTCTCAACTTCGAACTTAACCGAAAATCCCAAAACTCATCCAAATCTAACATTTTCAGCACATGCAACAAATTAAACATCAAACAACACAACAATCACCACAATAACAACATGCAATCAACATCAAACATCAAGAAATCTATGGGGTTAGGGATTTTCCCCTTTCTACCGATTAATCATGCATTTACCAAATTTAATCGATTATCCCCCCCCCTTACCTCAATTCAAGCTTTGATGATGAACAAGTTCTTCAATCCACCTAAATCCGCTTGCTAGGTTGTTGTTCTTGATCGTGCTTTTTTTCTTACTCAACCGTGTTTCTCCTCTTCTTTCCAATTCTATTTTTCCAAAATGTCAATGTTACCCCTCATCCCAAATAATCTTATTTTTAATCGAAAATAAATATAATTCTCTTAATTCCTTTAATTTCAAAAAATCCAATAAATAACATTCGTTATTCCAATAATATTATTAATATGGTTTATAATTAATAATAATATTAATATTAGTAACACTTTACTAATTATCATATTATCATCATTATTAATCATATTTCGAATATTATGGAACTTGCTCCACAACCCAAAAATCCACGCAAGCACGTACTAAGAACGAAAATAACACCGAAAATGAAATTAATTAAAATGGGCGTTACACGATGTGCTTGGTTCTCTCATGATAGGTTGAGTTCTTCGATAGATGTATTGCACTTTGACTATCACATTTGACAGTGATAACTGGACCTTGAAGTTTTAGCTCTTTAGAAAAATCTTCAAGCCACAATGCTTCTTTCACAGCTTCAGCAAGGGTAATATACTTTGCTTCAGTGGTTGATAAGGCAACAACCTTCTGAAGTGTTGCTTTCCAACTGATTATTGTTCCAAACATAGTGAACACATATCCAAAAATAGATTTTTTGGAATACACACAACCTGTATAATCAGAGTCAAAAAAATCCTTTGATTTCGACTTTGCTATCATCACCACAAGCTCCTCCAAAAATCAGAACTTTGCTCAGATACCCATTGATGTACCTAACAATTTACTTTAATGCTTTCTAATGCGCCATCTTAAGATTGACCATATACCTTCTTACAAGGCTCACCACATATGTTATGTTTGGCCTCGTATATACCATAACATACATCAAAGAACATACTATACTAGCATATGGATTACTATTCATACAGACTCTTTCGAATTTAGTACTATGACTTTGAATTGTACTTAGCTTGTATTAAGGATTAGTCGGTGTTAGAACAAACTTTGAATTTGACATACCAAACTTGTCGAGAATCTTCTTCAGGTATGTCTCTTGAGATAAACATAATCTCGACTACTTTTTATCTCTCTAGATGTCAATCCGAAGAATTCTAGAGGAAACTCTAAAATCCTTCATGTCGAACTCGTTATCAAGTTCAGCCTTCACCTTCGTAACATCTTCGACACAGTTGCTTTCTATGAGGATGTCATCCACATAAAGCAACAAAATAACAAGTGAATTTCAAGGTCAAAATCTGAAGTAAACACAATGGTCGAACTAGCTCCTAGTGAAATCAATGTTTGCCCTGAAATTATCAAATATTTTATTCCATTGTCGAGGAGATTGTTTCAAGCCATCAAGCCATACAAAGACTTATTCAGTTTGCACACATAATTTTCCTTTCTCTTTTTCTGCATACCTTTCAGGTTTCATTATCATAATTGTTTCATCTAGATCACATACAGGAAGGTTGTCTTCACACCCATCTATTCAAGTTCTAGGTCAAACTTCGCCACCATGGCTAACAACACTCTAATGGATCTATGCTTTATAACAGGTGAGAATACATCATCGAAGTTGGAACCTTCTCTCTGGATGAATCCTCTAGCAATCAACCTTACCTTAAAACGCTTCGTCATCACTCATTTGATTTCTTCTTTAAACTTGAAAATCCAGTTACAGTTGACTAACCTGGCCCCTGCAGGTTTCTCGATCAGCTCCCAAGTTTTATTATCATGAAGAGATTTCATCTCACCATCCATGACTTTCAACCATTTAGTCTTGTCTCGACTCCTTATAACTTCCTTATAGTCTCTAAGTTTTTCGTCCAAAATCTCACTTGCAAACACTAAGGCATAAATTATGAGATCTACATAACCAAGTCTATAAGGTAGCTTGATGACTCTTCCCGACCTATCTCTTTCCAACAGGTAGTTATTATCAGTCTCCTCATCTTCGACAACAGTTTCTGCTTTCGACTTCATCTGAGTCAAGCAATTCAGCATCATTATGCTCCACCTCAACATAAATCTCTTCTTGTTCCAACTCTTCTTTAGAGATCTTCGAACTTCGGCCAATATTATCAGTTTTCTTGAAAGTCATCTCAGATTCATTTAATATTACAACTCAACTTATGATACACGTCTTGTGAGCTGGCTCTAGGCACCACAGCCTATAAGCTTTGACTCCTTCAGGATATCCAAAGAACATACATCTTAGAGCTCTAAGCTCGATCTTGTCTTGCCTAATATGAGCATAGACTAAATAACTAAATACTCTGTCTTTCGAGACTAGGGTGCCCCGACCAGACTTCTTCAGGTGTCTTCATTCACAAGGCTGTCGAGACACACCTATTTACCAAGCATGTTGCAGTCACAACAACTTCTGCCTAAAACACCTTCTTCAATCTTGCACTTATCAACATGTACTTTTCCTTTTACAGAATAGTTCTCCTTCGCACAAAAAATGGAAAACATAATTGACAGGAAATAGCTCATGAACATTTGTAAATTATTGGAAGGGTATCTACAAATCAGCATGCTCTATGTAATAATAATAATAATAATAATAATAATAATAATAATAATAATAATAACAATAATAATAATAATAATAAGACCGAATGTAAAATATAAATGAGAAAAATTGAAAAGTTATGTTAAATTATATTTACAAAATTTAAATATACAATATATTTCCCTGAAAAAATAATTGTTAACTAATATTACAATATTATAAAGTCTTATATATTTTTAAAATTTTTTTAATAAGAGTGAAGGAAAAGGAAAATGAATTTTCTAGAGTTCATAAAAGAAAATAAGAGAGACGAAAACATAAAAGAAATAGATAAAAGTTAAAATATTAAAACAAAAATTAAAATAACAAAAATAAAAATTGGAGATGAATTTTTTTATAAAAAAAGAAAATAAAGTTATATCCATGGAATCTTATATCCATGTAAAATTAAATAACTGATTTCAGTCTATCTAAATTTTTATCCGTTTTAAATTTAAAATGAGTAATTGAGATTTAATTATAATAATATTTTGAATTTACACTCGTTTTTTAAAAAAATAGAATATCTATTGTCATGTGGTAATATTTAAAAATGACACTTTATTTATAAAATTGTCACCATATTTTTTATTTACACCCGTTTTTAATATAATAGGTATAAATTTTAAAAATATATTCTTCTTTTTGCACTAGTTAAAAGTTCATGTAAAATATTAATACAAAATTCAATCAAAAGACAAGGTTTGTTTTGTTTCAGTTTAATGGGAAATTGTCGTTTAGAAAGTTCAAATTTAAATCATCTCTCATAAAATAAAATAAAAAACTCTAATTTTTGTGGAGAGATACACGCAAAGATCCTGAAAAGATAAATTAAATTGAAAATTTTATTTTTGAATTTTTTGAGATTAAATTTGCTACATATTAATTATCTCACACTTTTTATATTTGTAATTCTTTTTTAATAATTTTTATCACGTGACATTTTACATAAGTATCTTTGTCATATTGACATTGTTATGTGTATACTCAATCATTAAATTCCTACGCGTTAACCGATATTATAAAGAGGGACTAAATATTTAGAGAAAACAACATTAAGGAAAAATTTTCTTTTAATGATTTTATAATTAAATTATGGTATATTTAGAGATCCTAACATATTTTACCTTAAATTATATTATATCATCAAATGTCGAATTGAGACATAATATAGAATACTATTATTATAATATCTTAAGACCAAAGGAATCAAAATTTTATATAAGAACTTGCACCGCTAACTTTTTATATATAAATCACATGTTTGACTGAATTATAAAATTTTACTTTCTAGATTTAATTTAATAAGTCTTCACTTTTTTTCGAAACACCCTTTGTTTTTTAATTTTTTGGTCAAACTATAATACTAATTTTCTTATCTCCAATAAAAAATATTTATGTCTTTATAGTTTATGAGTCAACTTTTTATAATGTGAAATAAATATTTATAAATCAATTATTATGTTTTTGGTTGTAATAAAAGATTGTATTCCACTTTGAAATTAGCTCCAGTGAAATTTTTGCCACTAAATAATCGAAACTATGAATTTTCATTTATTTGAATGGTAATGGGCAAAGTTTGAACATAGTATCATATTCCGTAAAGTATTCGTAATTTATTTTTTTTCTATTTAAATTTATATTTGTGTCAACACCAATGTTTAAATTTGTATTAAATGAGTGGTTAAGTATCCATGCATGCACTTGTTACATGTAATATTAGTATAAATAAATCCATCAATTATAAAATATTATATTATTTTAAATCTTTAACAATATTTAAAAATTCTAAAATTTTTATTGTTGTGTTAAAACTTAAAATTGTTTAATATTGGTGTATTTTTATAAAGTGATAAAAATGTATTTTTATAGAATAATATAAATTAAAATATATAAATATTGATGGTGTGGACATAAAGTAGTTTGAGTACTAACATATATTTATGGCAAAATATTTATTTTGATTCCTTAACTATATCTTTAGATTTAGATGGTCTCTTAATTTTTATTTTGTGTTAAATTAGTACCTTAACCCTTAAAATGTGTTATGTTAGTCATTTTTGTCTAATTAGTGATAAAAAAAAATATTAAAAAAAACGAATCATTAAATTTGTCGCTAATTAGACAGAAATGATTCACATGATAAATTTTAAAAATTAATGGATCAACCTCACCAAAAAAAATTAAAAAATCAATCTAAACTAAAGAGTATAGTTAAAAGACAAAAGACATTTTGTCTATATTTATTTACACTCATACCTATTTATTTTAATAAATAATATTTGTGTCAATGCTCTAATTTATTTTGTAATTTTTATTCTATTTATTATGAGTCCAATCATTATCCATCTCTCTATGTATAATATCAACACATATCTAAAAAATAGTTTGACATCGAAAGTCTTGATGATAGTAAACTCATGAATTAAAGAATTAATCATTTTAATCGTAATATTTTCTATGAAGACTACCTCTCAATAAGAATTTGGTTCCGAGTCTTCATCCAATGCGTAAAACTATTATTCTTTTTATTTTTTTCTCTTTCTCTTCTTTATCTTTTGATATTGAATCATGAGGTTTTATTGGAGTCAAGAAAGATCTAAAAATTCAATTAAACTTATTTTCTTCCAAGACATGAATTGTATCATAAATTACAATTGATAACCATTAACATTTATTAATTACCTCTAACATTGAAAATTGATCATACATCAAATCATATCAAATCTTTTGCTATGAAATACATCTTGATTATACATCTTTTACAATTGATCTAACATTGAAAATTAACTCATCTTGAAACCTCAAACTATAATGTTAGTACTTTATTCTTCTTCTTCCTTACATCCCTCCCCTTTCGAATGGTCCGAACGCTTCGCGGCTTCTCTGGATCCGTATCCGGTTCTGTGTCTGAACTCTGCCTCATGACACTAATCAAGTCACAAAAAGCACTTAGTATAAACTTACATGATTTCTTCTCATTCATGTTTATATAAGAAAACAAAAGTTCTTCCATGAAATCCCAATCCACACTTTGATTCTTCGTAATCCTAGCTTCCACATTTTCTTGCATAGATTTGCGGAAATCATCGTAAGGATTTGGCGAACTCGCCAACACTACAACACAATTATTAGGAATCTTCGTTTCCTTTGAAGACGAATCAATTTTGAAGGTTTTTGAAGTTGACGAGTTTGAGGATGATCCCGTTTCTTCAAATGTGTTTGTTGTTGATGTTGTTGTGGATCCCGAGAAGCCACGTGGCGTAAAAAATCTATTGGATCCATTAAGATCCAAAGGTGACCCTCCCTCGGATGAATCAAAAAAAGTTCGCCCTAAGTTTGAAGATTTATTTTCACGAGTTTTTTCTCCATCTTTATCTTCTTCATCTTCTGACATGACGCCACATTTAGTGTTTTTGTTAGGTTGAGCGTCTTCTTGATCATCAAGAAACAACGACTTAAAATTTTCAAAGAGAAATTGATCGATATCGGCTAGGGTGGCCTCATCGTCCTTGTTGTTTTTGTTTTCGATCGAGAAAGACGGAGTTCTAGGATGTGTGCAACTTTTGATACTAATCCATTTCTTGGAGGGTAAACGGAGTTGATGTGAATGTTGAGTTTTGATTTTGCTAAAGTAACGTTGAAGGGATTTTCTAAGGTTTTTCGGCATGTTGGAATTTTTTTGGACTAATTGATTTAATTTGATGAATGAATGAAAATGATTTCATGTGAGAATTAAGGAGTGAAGTTTATAGGCACAATAAGAATATTTTATAGGTAAAATAATAAATTGGGTAAACAATTTAATTGGTTCCTCTATAAAATTATTGGTAACAAATCAAGGTGTGACACTGCGTATATGATATGATTTGGCAAGAAAAAAAAATGAACAATGCTGAAAATCATGCTTCTTACAAAATCTCATTCAAAGGTAGAATTTGGTTAAATAAATATTTGGTATATTTATTTTTAATAATTTTTGATATTTTACCAATTGAAACGATTCTAGAAAATAAATGAGATACTTTCTCTGATTTTTTTCCCTTACAAAAAAAAAAGGCCAAAGAGTTCAATGCATATAAATGATTATAAAAAAGGTAAAATATTCTTTTTTAGGATGGTAAAATAATAAAACCTTACCATTGGCAATATTTCTCTGATTTATTGAGGTAAATAACATGATGAGTTTCTGATGCGATTTTAATATTTGAAACTCATGGAAATGTTTATTGTAGAAAAAAAAAACTTATTCATAAACATTGAATATTGGTGGATTTATTGCTAGTAGTAACATTGATATTAATTTTATGTTTTTGATAAAAGATAACGTTTTCATTGAATCAGGTACCTTGTTGATTATTTATTTAATATAAAAGTTAAACATATTTTTTATTTTATATATACAATAATTTATTGATAGTTTGACCGGATAAAGGAAAAAAAAATTGATATAATTTATTAAATATTAAAAAAATTGGATATTTATACTAGGAATAAAAATAGAAAATTAAATTTAAAATGATATATATATATATATATATATATATATATATATATATATATATATATATATATATATATATATATATATATATATATATATATATATATATATATATATATATATATATATATATATATATATATATATATATATATATATATATATATATATATATATATATATATATATATATATATATATATATATATATATATATATATATATATATATATATATATATATATATATATATATATATATATATATATATATATATATATATAAAATTAGTTAATAATTATTTTTAAAAATTACACAACTACATTGACTAAATTTAAATTATTCTAAAAGCTTATATAATTAGTTCCTCGTTTAGTAAAATATATTATTTTTTCTTCTAGATTTCGATTATTTTAAAACTGAAAAAAAAAAAATCAAATTTCTTAAATAAAATATACTAACTAGAAAAGTAAGTTTTACAAAAATAAATAAATAAATAAATAAATAAATAAATAAATAAATAAATAAATAAATATATATATATATATATATATATATATATATATATATATATATATATATATATATATATATATATATATATATATATATATATATATATATATATATATATATAAAGTATACTATTTAATAATAGAATTTGAAACCACCTTTATATACCGATTAAAAGTAAGTTATGCAAAATAAATAAATAAATAAAAAGTATACTATTTAATAATGGAATTTGAAAACACCTTTATATACAGATGAAAAAAGTAAGTTTTTCAAAAATAAATTAATTAATTAATAAAAATATTCTATTTAATAATGGATTTTAAAAACACCTTTTATATTTCAAAAAAGAAAAAAGATAAAAAGTATACTATTCAATAATGGAAATTGAAAACACATAAATGTTTTGCAGGTATAATCTAACTTTAATTAATTTTTGATTTTTTTTAAATAATCGCCATTTTCAATTAATTTTTTGAAGTAATCATAATTTAAAAACAATATGAAGCTAATCATGTTTCAAACTAAAAAATTAACCGGTAAGAAGAGTACTCACTTTGAATGGCGCATGCGTACATTTGTTGTACAGTCGCCAGCATGCATGGCTCATGCTTATAGTACATGTCATTGCATATGTAAGCATGCGTCATGCATGATGGCACCTGTGTACAACAAATTTATGTACACACTATTCAAAGTGGCAACTTCTCTTGCCAGCTATTTTTTTTTGTTTGAAACATAGTTAGTGTTCTGGACTGCGTCGGGACCTGCCCCTTAGCCAGACAGGCCAAACCCAGTGCTATGCTGATGAGGTCCAACAAGACCCAATTCCCCTCTATCGGGCACAAGCCTCAACAAGGCACACTAGTTGGGCAGATGACTCTTTTGATGGGGAAGTTAACGCGCTTCCCCCACGGACTCCACGTGCCCCCCACGCGGGACACGTCATCAGACAACTACCCACTTCCAAAAGAGTAGATCAATCCACCTTCCGAAGATCACGGGGCAATTTATCTAGGGTGAAGACCACGTGCTGGTCTTCCCTACGACACGTATGCCCTGGCAATTACTTGTGTTGGACTTGGAAATCCGGCCCAATGCAATGTAGTCGTTGGCCCTGTGCTGGAGGTACAAATATCATCTTTTACTAGAGGGTTAGGCATCTTATTCACTACAACTTTTCTCTGTATTTGCTCTCTCTCTCTCTCTCTCTCTCTCTCTCTCTCTCTCTCTCTCTCTCTCTCTCTCTCTCTCTCTCTCTAACTCCGATACTCACTTAAGCATCGAAGCACCTTGCAGATACACCTCCTCCGCCTCTATAACACCGGTGAAGGTAGCAGCTCATGACGCGTGACAGGCTACTGATTCCTTTCTAATCAGGTAAGATCAGTTAGTTTCGTTTTTTGTTTTGTTTGAAATTATAGTTATTTTTAAATATTAAGTGAAAATCATGGTTCTTTAAAATAGATTCTTAATTTTCAACTCTCGTCGTGAAAAGAATAAAACATTTATTTTTTAAAAGTAGTTTAATGATTGAAATTTATCTTTTAAAAATAAAAAATATATATAATGTTGCATATTTAAATACATAACTACATATAATATCCATGCACAAGTATCAACTGAATTAGTTTAACGTTGTGAGATGTTGGATCGAACTCTAGTATGGCTGAAGGGTAGCTTCTGGTTCGATAGAAATTAAGCATGAGGTCGAAGTATATTCGCATGCTGCTGGCGAAGTAATGCGTGTTGTAGTCGAAGTTTGTTCTAACATGCATTAGTTAATATTGCTAGGGTTATTAACATGTATAATTGAGCCTTTCCTGTAAGCCCAATTGCTTAAGTTAGTTTGTACCCTAAGTTAGCTTGTAATGGATAATTGATAAAAATCTCATTAGGTTAGTGTGCTATTTTTCTTATAAATAGGATGCTAGTTTATCAATCTTGGCATAAGGAAAAATAGGAAGATAAAATCCTAATTTCAAGAGAGAGAGGTTATTTTGTTATTCTTGTATACTTGTAAACTTTTTCTAAAAGAAAGGAAATAATAACTGTTTATAACCAATCCTTGTTGTTCCTTGTTGTTTTACCTTGTTTTCTTTGTTAACCCTAACCCTTGTGTGTTTCTTGATAAAAAAGAAACCGTTTATACTTTGTTTAAAGACATCCGATTCACAACAAATTGGTGTCGTGTGCGTGGAGGAGATGCCTTCAACAAAGTATGAGATTCAAAATTTCAACTGAGTGAACAAATTCGGTCTGTGGCGCTTGAAGATGAAAGCCCTACTGGTTCAACAGGGTTGTTTGGAAGCCTTAAAGGGAGAGGCAGTCATGGACGCTGCGTTAACGACAAAAGAAAAGATGGGCATGATTGAGAAAGCCCACGACGCAATATTGTTGAGCCTTGGTGATAAGGTTCTTCGACAGGTATTAAAGGAGACTATAACATCGGGATTATGGGTGAAACTTGAAAGTTTATACATGACCAAATCTCTGGTGACTCGACTCTACCTAAAGCAAGCTTTGTATTTATTCAAGACGAGTGAAGACAAAGTGCGGGCTGAGCAATTGGATATGTTCAACAAGCTGATTCTTGATCTTGAAAATATTTATGTGAAGATCGATGATGAAGATTAAGCATTGTTGTTGTTGTGTGCTTTGCCCAGAACACATGCTCACTTCAAAGAAATTCTCTTGAATGGAAGGGAGTACCTGACCTTTGAAGAAGTTCAATCAACCTTGTATTATAAGGAATTGAACGAACGAAAAGAGCATAAACCTTCGACGGTGGGCAAAGGTTTGGCCATTAAGGAAAAATTCTTGCAAAAGGATGGTAAGTTCGATAAGAAAAAAGATAAAAGTCAACAGAATTCTTATAGTGGCGAAACATCTAGTATTCGATGTTATCACTGTAAGAAGGAGGGTCACACAAGAAAGGTGTGCCCTGAACGCCTGAAAGACCATGGAGGTAATGGCAACACATCCATTGTTCAAGATAACTTCGACTCATCTGATGTTCTTGTGGTTTCAAGTGGCGACTCGAGAAAAGAGTGGATTATGGATTCAGGTTGCACTTGCCACATGACTCCAAACAGAGAATTGTTCGAGGAGATATGTGATCAAGATGGTGGATCTGTGCTGCTAGGAAACAACAAATCTTTCAAAACTGCAGGTATTGGATCTGTGAGATTCAAGCTCCATGATGAGTAAATAAGGTTATTGATTGAAGTCAAATATGTACCTGACTTGAAGAGAAATTTGATTTCTCTTGGTGAATTCGACAGAAAGGGATATGTTTTTCAGGGAGAGAAAATTATCCTAAGAGTCATAAAGGGGTCGAAGGAATTCTTAAGAGACGTGAAGAAACAAGACTTGTATACCTTTGAGGCTGAGGTTGTAAGTGGTTTGACAAATGTTGCATCCACGAAACCTGTGTCGAAGCAGAAATATGGCACATGAAATTGGGTCATGTCAACGAAAGAGGTCTGGTCGAATTGGGGAAGCAGAACCTACTAGAAGGTGACAAAGTCGAAAAGTTGGAGTTTTGTGAATCTTGTGTATTTGGTAAATCCTGTATGGAGAAGTTTAACAAAGGCAATCAAATAACACATGGATCTCTAGATTACATTCATGCTGATCTTTGGGGGCCTACAAGGAATCCTTCACACTCAGGTGCAAGGTATTTTCTATCCATCGTTGATGACTATTTCAGAAAGCTATGGGTATTCATTCAGAAGACAAAGGATGAAACTTTTTAGAATTTCAAAATTTAGAAAACTCTAGTCGAAACTCAAACTTGCAAAAAGGTCAAGAGGTTGAGAACCGACAATGGCCTTGAATTCTGCAATGAAGCGTTCGACAGTTACTGTGTTGAGTCTGGGATTACAAGGCATAAGACTGTAGCAGGTAATCCTCAAGAAAATGGCTTAGCTGAGAGATTCAATCGAACAATCCTTGAAAGGGTTAGATGCATGTTGGTTAGTGCTAGGTTGAAGAAGGTGTTTTGGGCGGAAGTTGTTTCAACAACAGCTTACCTGATAAATAAATGTCCCTCGACTGCCTTGAGAATGAAGACACCTGAAAAAGTTTGGTCGGGACATCCACCTAATCTTGATAGACTGAGAGTATTTGGTTGTGTGACCTATGCTCATATTAGGCAAGACAAGGTCGAACCTAGAGCTCTGAAATGCATGTTCATGGGATACCTTGAAGGAGTCAAAGCTTATAGGCTATGGTGCCTAGAGCCAGGTTACAAGAGGTGTGTCACCAGTCGAGATGTAGTTTTCAATGAAGCAGAGACGGCTTTCAAGAAAACTGATGATGGTGACGAAGAGATGGAACAGAGAGAGATTCCTATTAAGGTGGAGCATGTTGATGTTGAATTGCATACCCCAAATGAAGTCAAAGAAGACGCAGAAGATGTTGTCGAATATGAGGAGACTTATTATGACTACCTGCTAGCAAGAGGCAGGTCGAGGAGATTCATCAAGCCACCTCAGAGACTTGGGTATGCAGATGTTATAGCTTATGCCTTAATTTCTGCAAGTGAGGTTCTAGACGAAGAACCTAGAGACTATAAGGAAGTTATGAGGAGTCGAAAGAAGACTGAATGGTTGAAGGCCATGGATGATGAGATGAAATATCTTCGTGATAACAATACCTGGGAACTGATCAAGAAACCTGTTGGAGTCAGGTTAGTCAGCTGTAAATGGATTTTCAAAGTTAAGGAAGGAATTGAAAGAGTGACATCGAAGAGATACAAGGCAAGATTGATTGCTAGGGGGTTCACTCAGAAAGAAGGTGTCGACTTCAATAATGTGTTCTTTCCTGTTGTGAAGCACAGATCCATTCGAATGTTACTTGTCACAGTGGCAGAGTTCGACCTCGAACTGGACTAGATGGATGTAAAGAATGTGTTCTTGTATGGTGACTTAGATGAGACAATCCTAAAGAGGTAACCTGAAGGGTATGTCGAAAAAGGGAAGGAAGATTATGTGTGCAAGCTAAATAAATCCTTATATGGACTGAAACAATCTCCTCGACAGTGGAATAGGAGATTCGACAAGTTCATGGCACCTATAAGTTTCATCAGAAGTCAGTTCGATCACTGTGTTTACTTCAAATTTCGACCAGGTAATTCATTTGTTATTTTGTTGCTCTATGTGGATGATATTCTAATAACAAGCAACAATGTCGAAGAGGTAATGAGGGTGAAGGATGAACTTAATAAGGACTTCGACATGAAGGATCTGAGAGCTGCGTCCAAGATTTTTGGGATTGACATCTAAAGAGATAGAAAGCAGTCAAAATTATGCTTATCTCAAGAGGGATACCTACAGAAGGTTCTCGAAAAGTTTGGTATGTCGAATTCAAAGCCTGTTGTAACTCCGACAAACCCTGAATTCAAGATGATCGAGTATAGATTAGTGTTCCAACACTGATATTGAAAGAACTTATATGAATAGAATTTCATATGCTAATATAGTGGGTTCTTTGATGTATGTTATGGTCTGTATTAGACCCGACATATCATATGTAGTAAGTCTTGTAAGCAAGTACATGGTGAATCCTAAAACGCTCACTGGAAAGCATTGAAGTGGATTCTAAGGTACATAAATGAGTCTCTGAATAGAGCCTTAATTTATGGTGGAGCCTTGGGTTAAGATAGTAAAGCAATAATCAAAGGATATGTCGACTCTGATTATGCAGGTTGTACGGATTCCAAAAAATCTATTTCTAGATATGTGTTCACTATGTTTGGGACAAAAATCATTTGGAAAGCTACACTTTAGAAGGTTGTTGCCTTATTAACCACTGAAGCAGAATATATCGCCCTAACTGAAGCTGTGAAGGAAGCATTGTGGCTTGAAGGTTTCACAAATGAGCTAAGACTTCAAGGTCGAGTTATCATTGTTAAATGTGATAGTCAAAGTGCAATACTCCTGTCGAAGAATTTAGCCTATCATGAGCGAACCAAGCACATTGATGTGAGACTGCACTTCTTCAGAGGGGTAATCGAGCGTGGAGAAGTCCAAGTGCTTAAGATTTCGACAAATCATAATACTGCTGATATGATCACCAAGACGTTGCCCAGTTGCAAGTTTTTCTATTGTACGCAGTCGATTAAAATGCATGAAGAAAGCTAGTTTTTTTGATGTTATAGAGTTAGATCCAAGGTGGAGATTTTGAGATATTGGATCGAACTCTAGTATGGTCGAATGGTAGCTTCTGGTTGGACATGAATTAAGCATGAGGTTGAAGTATGTTCGCATGCTGCTGTCGAAGTAATGCATGTTGTAGTCGAAGTTTGTTCTAACATGCATTAATCAATATTGCTAGGGTTGTTAGCATGTTGAATTGGATCTTGCTTGTAACCCCAATTGTTTAAGTTAGCTTGTACCCTAATTTAGCTTGTAATGGATAATTGTTAAAAGGCCCATTAGGTTACTGTGCTATTTTTCTTATAAATATGATGTTAGTTTCTCAATCTTGGCATAAGGAAAAATAGAAAGATAAAATCCTAATTTCACGAGAAAGAGGTTATTTTGTTATTTTTGTATATTTGTAAACTTTTTCTAAGAGAAAGGAAAGAATAACTGTTTATAACCAATCATTGTTGTTTCTTGTTGTTTTACCTTTTTTTTTTGTTAACCTTAATCCTTGTGTGTTTCTTGATAAAAAAGAAACCGTTTATACTTTATTTAAAGACATCCGATTTGAAAAAAAAAATTATTATTAATGAATGTTATATTTAAAGTACAATTGGGTTAGATCATCCAACAAAATATATCAAGAATTTGTCTCGAATGACAAATGCTTAAAATATACCATCTAAAATAAACTCTAATCAAATAAATCACAAAAATTTTAGTTTTAGTTTTTAGGAACCGCCAAATCGATGACTTGAACCAAAAGATATAATTATGCTCAAACATCTTTTATTCCACCCATTATTAAGCCCAAATTTTTTTATCCGTCCAACCATTCTTCATCTTTTTTACACTTCCTTCCTTTAAACAAAACACACGTCTATAACCAAATTACAAACACAGAAAGTAGAAACCATAAGTCACAAAATCTATTGTCATTGAATTGTTGTCTTATTACCCGCCACAACTGTTGCTCTCTCTACTATCTTTCTTATATGTTATGGTTACTTTCTTTATATTTAAGTTCTCTTCGTTAATTTTAATTTTTTTTTTATGTTTTTTGTTTTTTTTTCTTCAACAAAATTCCTTCTAATCTTGTTACAAAATAGTTTTGATATGTGTTTGAGGTGTGAAACATGTTAATTGACATATGTTTTGTTGTGTTTTATTTTTAAGCTTTCAAATCCCTTGCCAACCTTTAGATGTCAAGTGTCAATTTTTATATTTAATATTGAACTTATTTCTTGATCCAATGGAAATCATGTCACTCTTTCATACGGATTAAGAACAACTTGTAATTTTTTTGAAAAAATAGAGTATGAAATAAATTACAAGAAATGTATTATTAAAGAAATAAAAGCATAAAATACACCGAAAATACGATAATAAAGAATACCCTGATAAATATAATGAAAAAATAAAAATTATAAATCGATCAGCCGAACCAATTTCATTTAAAAAAATGTTAATAATCAAAGCAAACTAAATCCATACATATATAATTGGCTTGGACCTTTTTTTTACAAAACACCGGTCCAAACCAAATCGATTATACTTTTATATATATATATATATATATATATATATATATATATATATATATATATATATATATATATATATATATATATATATATATATATATATATATATATATATATATATATATATATATATATATATATATATATATATATATATATATATATATATATATATATATATATATATATGATTTAAATAATTTATAGATATCAAACATAAATCTTAGCTAAAATGAAAAATAAAGAAAAGTTAATTTTTCTTATAGTTAACAACATAAAACAACTTTTATATTTTCCAAATAATTTCTAATTGTTAAATATAAAAATATTCTTTTTATAAATTTAACAAACCTACCCTTATAATACTATCTAAATAGCTTTACTTTAGTTTTGATAGGAGGAACCATTGCCTCCAAATAATCAATACAAAACTTAGGTAAAATTAGTTACAATTAAATTCTTAAATCCAACAATGACAAATACAACTAGATATAACCATTGATTTGAGATAGGAACATGTCAAATGGCGATGTTTTCGGACCTAATACTAAAACATCATCGTAACCAAAATACCAGAAACAAACAAACAAAACCAACAAAGAAAAACAAATAGCAAGATCACAAGAAAAAAAGGTGCAAAAATGGCAAGCAACAATAACATTGGAGAAGAGAGAAGGAGAAGACTTGCAGAAAGAGGTTCGGATAGAATGGCATTAATAACTGGTCGTATTAATGCGCTTCCGCCTACACCTCCTTCTAACACGTCTTCTCCTTCATATTCCCGTCATGGACAATCCATGTCTATTTCTGCTTTTGATTCTCATTATGAAAAAGTTGGCAGTCCTCTACCTCGCCATGCACGACCTCACTCCATCGCTTCGTCGGCTTTTGCATCAGAATTTAATCAAGATAATGCCGGTTTGAATCTTTTTCTTTATATATATATATATATATATATATATATATATATATATATATATATATATATATATATATATATATATATATATATATATATATATATATATATATATCAGAGTCAACGTTTTAAATAATCGTAATCGTGTAAAGATTTTCGTGATTTAGTCGCGCTCTGAATTAATTACAATTTTCTTTTTCATTATAAAGACGTTGCATAACATAATAAGATATTGGCATTTTTCATGACTTACCGTTTTTAAAACCTTGATTAGAATTGTTGGTTAATTCATGGATGACTTTAAATTGTGGTGGTTTAGTTGCGGTCATTGCAATTGTTGCGACGTATATTACGCCGGTTGCAATGTGTATTTTGATTAAGAGGTGTTAGAAACACAGAGTTGAGAGACATTAAAGTTGTAATTTTTCATTACATCGCAAGAAAATTGAGTTGGAGTTTTGAAACTTTGATTTTTGATGAAAATAATTGAACAATCATAAGCAAAAATGTCTCATGCGGCACGACGACGTAGACATCATTGAATTACTAGTTGTTGTTATTTTCATTTACTTGTGCTTTGTTGTGTTTGTAGGTAATGCCGAAGAGAACAAACAAGATACCTCTACTGCTTCAAGACTTAAACATCAAGGAGGTTTTAAGTATTCAAATTTCGAGGCCAAAACCGAAGACGAGCCCGAGCAGGTGCTAGAAGAATCTAAGGCCAACATAACAAAATCATCATCAATAGAAAAGCTAACAGAATGCATCAACATAAACCAAGCAAAAAGACTCCATAACTGGAGCAGAAACACATTTTTCTCATCAAGAGAACTGAATTTCAGCATTCTAGCTTCCGAAAACATGCGCGCACTCAGTTCACTGATAATAGCATTGGTGGTTGTTTTCTATTACCTCATCTCCTCGGAGGGTGTTTTCGCTTCAAGGCCTATTTACGTTGTGTTGGTGACCGACATCACGATTGTTGTTTATCGTATATACTGCGAAAAGGCTAGGGTTTCGAAAGAGAGACAAGGACAAATGGCTGAGGCTGGTGAAGATGGACAGAATTGGGGTGATGCAGTGAAACTTTTGGAGAGAGGTTTGGTTTTGTACCAAGCTATTAGAGGTTTTTTTATTGATTGTAGTATTTATTTAGTTGTTGTTGTATGCTGCATTTCCTTAATGTAGCTTTAGTTTTTCGGTATAAATCGGGTATGTAAAGACTAACTACTCCATTGAGTCGGATAAGATCACAATGGGTGGACAAAGCTCACGCTTATACGCTTAACGCAGATGTATTTTCAGAATCGAATTTAAATTTTGGACGTCTGGTTAAATTGACAGAGACCCGAAATCCAAGTGTTATTGAGTGTAGGTTTAGTTGGTTGAGTATTTTCAACGGCTTTATTTTCCTATTTTTGGCAAGTTTTTGATATCATATAATTTTTGTTGTAAATTGTTATTTGTTTTTGTATCCTTGAAGACTATGGTTAATTTAATTTGAACTCAAAGTTGAATTAGCCATTCATACGATCTTCCTATATATCAAATATTGTATTTTGAAACCATTATATATGTTCTAAGTCTATAGTACTTTATGCATGTGATAGATTTTATGAGCAGCACTACAAAAATCTTAGTTTTATTTGGACAATTTTTAATCTCTCAATGTAGGAATAAAAAAGTAATAGGGACTATTGTAATTACAATTTTTAATCTCTCAATGTAGGAATAAAAAAGTAATAGGGGTTGAATAGACCAATCTCCACTAAAATAATTATAATATGAAAATAAAATCAGAGTTTTATATGGAGAAACAAATGAAAATAAGATGGAAACTTAGAAACTCGCTAAAATTTTTTTTAACAAATATATTATAATGATATCACTAGAAAATTGATCCTTTAAAAGACATAATCAAGCAAGATAAACAAAATTGCTAAATTCAAGAAATTTAACATCTTAACATAGAAGTAGGTTGATGATAATTGAATTAAAGATAATTCAATAGGTTTGAATCATCACAAACTTATGCTTACACAATAAACTTCTATAAATAAGATCTGAAATATATGACATACAAATGATGCTAGGTGCAACAGTTACATTACAAATGTCATTATTACAAAAAATGCAGTTATACTTGAACGTAAAATTGATTTAATCACGGTTACAGAGACAAATAATGAAAACTGTCATAAAAACTCTCCACTATATCCCTTAGTTTTAGAATAAGCGAAGAGATAGTTGAAACGGTTATTGACTCGATCCCCAACAATAATTTTTTTTATATTTTTAAAACTAATGCCACATTCCTCTCGGCTTATGGGCAAAACCAAAGGGAAAGATATTTTTTTAAATACTCATTGTTGGTGCAAAGGTAGAATAAATGATGAAAAGGTAGAAATATTCTATTAAGAATGACGGCAGAAAAACATGATTAAAAGTTACAATGATTGTCACCTTATTTATAAGCTAAAACTAGGGTTACTAGAATAAGATAAAATACTAAAATACCCTCTAACAAACTTAGGGGCTAAGAAAATAGTACAACTAAATAAATATGAATTACTATTAATATTCTAATACCATCCCTTAATTCATATTCCATCAAAACTTGTAACACCAATTCCATCCCTTAGTCTAAGAAATTGATCAGTCTTGATAGCTTTCGTCAGAACATCTGCCAACTGCTTATGAGTGCTGCAGTGTACAACTTCTAACACTCCACTCTGAACTTGGTGTCTCAGAAAATGATACTTGGTCTCAATATGCTTGCTTCTCCCATGCAACACTGGGTTTATGGCAAGATTGATTGCAGACTTATTGTCAATCATCAACTTCAGAGGTTTGTCTACTTTAATCTTCAGATCCTGCAACAGATTCAGAATCCACACAGCTTGGCATGCAGTAACAGCACCTGCAATGTATTCAGCTTCACAGGTTGACAACGCCACAACAGGTTGCTTCTTGGAACACCAAGAAATGGAACCTCCCAGAAATTTGAACAAGTACCCAGATGTACTTCTTCTGTCAACTCTGTCTCCACACCAATCAGAGTCTGAATAACTCAGAAGTTCTGACTCATTATTTCCTCCAGAGGGAAATAACACTCCATACTTCAGAGTTCCTTTGATATACCTCAGAATCCTGACAGCAGCTTGGTAATGGGACCACTTAGGTTTACTTATGAACCTACTAACCATCCCAACTGAGTAGCAAATATCAGGTCTGGTATTGCACAGATACCTCAGAGAACCAACCAACTGTTTGAAGGTTGTAGCGTCCACATCCTTTCCTTTAGAGTCTGAATCCAGTTTCTGATTTGTATCAGAAGGTGTGACAGCCATCTTACAATTCTCCAGATCAAATCTCTTCAGAAGTTCTAATTCATACTTGAGCTGATGCAAAATGATACCTTTCTCAGAATATCTGAACTCCATCCCTAGAAAGTATGTCATTTTGCCTAGATCAGTCATTTCAAATTCATTCATTAGAACCTTCTTGAACTTGGTTATCTCCTGTTCAGAACTTCCAGTCAGCAGTATATCATCAACATATAAACATACCAGAGTCATATTGCCTTCAGAAGTATGCTGAACATAGACACCGTACTCCATCTCACATTTCTGAATGCCTTGCTTCTTGAAAAATGAATCAATCTTCTGATTCCAAGCTCTGGGCGCTTGTTTCAATCCATATAGAGCTTTGTATAATCTGTACAACATCCCTTCCTTATTCTTTTTCACAAATCCAGGAGGTTGTGACACGTAAACTTCTTCTTCTAATGGACCGTTCAGAAATGCAGATTTTACATCTAAATGCATCAGAGGCCAATTTCTGTTAGCAGCTATTGCAATCACCATTCTGATTGTTTCATGTCTTGCTACAGATGCAAACACTTCAGAGTAATTCAGCCCAGGTTTTTGTAGAAATCCTCTGGCTACCAACCTTGCTTTATGTTTGCCAATTGAGCCATCTGGCTTTAACTTCTGCTTGAAAACCCATCTGACGCTGATGGCTTTCTTGTCTTTTGGAAGTTCTGTCAGCTTCTAAGTCTTGTTTCTCTCTATAGCATCAAGTTCTTCTTTCATGGCCTTCAGCCAGAGCTTCTGCTTAAGAGCCTCATCTGTACTTATAGGTTCAGAGTCTACTAACATGGCACACTGAATAACTTCTCCTTCAGAGTATACTTCAGTGTCTTGCAGCATGTCAAATTCTGCAAATCTTCTGGGAACGCTTCTGATTCTTTGTGGTCTCTAAACTTGTTCAAAGTCTTGAGCTTCAGAGCTTCCAGCTTCAGATGATTGACTTCCTCTAGAGCTTTGACCATCTTCAAGATCTGGCATATTTTCAGAGTCTTGGCCATCTTCAGAGTCTGAATTTCCACCAGAATCTGGATTACCATCAGAGTCTGGATCATCAGAGTCACCTTCATCTTCTGAGTCTTCTCCAGAGTCAGAATCACTATCAGAGTCAGAATCAATGTCAGAGTTTACTTCAACTTCAGAAATTCTTAACTCTGATCTTTCTTCAGAAGTTCTAACATCAGAATCAGATTGAGACTTATCCCAATTCCAAACTTCTGATTCGTTCACAATCACATCTCTGCTGAATTCAATTTTATTGGTTTCTGGACAATAGAGCTTGTATGCACCTGTACTGTGGTACCCTATCAGAATCATCACTTTACTTCTATCATCCAGCTTCTGTCTTCTGGCTTCTGGAACATGTTTATAGCAAACAGAACCAAACACCTTCAGATGACTAACACTTTGCTTGTCTCCAGTCCACTTCTGCATAGGAACTATTTCCTTCAACTTCTTCGTAGGACATCTGTTGAGTACATACGTTGCAGTGGCAACAGCTTCTCCCCAGAGCTTCTAAGGAAGCTTCTTCTCCTTTAGCATGCTTCTCACCATATCAAGCAAAGTACGGTTTCTTCTTTCAGTAAGACCATTGTGTTGAGGGGTATAAGGAGCAGTAACCTCATGCTCAATTCCATTCTTCTCACAGAACTTCTGGAACTCTTTGGAGTTATACTCACCTCCACCATCAGTTCTAAGAATCTTCAACTTCTGACCACTCTGATTCTCAGCCTTCATTCTGAACTTCTTGAATTCATCAAACACCTCATGTTTAAATTTAATAAGGGATACCCATGTCATTCTTATGAATTCATCAACAAACAACACAAAGTACTTATTCCCTCCAATTGATGCTACTGGAAATGGACCACACACATCAGAATGTACAACTCCCAAGGCATGTTTTGCTCTTGGAGCAACTTCTGACGCAAATGGCAAACGTGGTTGTTTTCCTTCCATGCAAACTTTGCATGACTTCTCAGGCTTCTTAATTGCAGGAATTCCATGTACCAGCTTCTTTGAATTCAGATGTTTTAGGCTTCTGAAATTCAAATGACCAAATCTTTTGTGCCACAGCTCACTCTCCTTCTCAGCACATGTTGCACTAAGACATTCTGAGTCTGCAGTTCTGACATTCACCTTGAATGTTCTATTCCTTCCCTGTTCTGACTCCATAATCAACTTCTGATTGCAGTCATACAACTTTAGAAGATTGTCCTTCATGGTAACTGAAAAACCTTTCTCAATTAATTGTCCCACACTCATCAGATTGCTTCTGATGCCAGGTACATACCACACGTTCTGAATCAATGCTGTTTTCCCATTGTTCAGAGTCACTCTGACATTTCCCATACCTTCTGCATTAAGATATTTGTCATCAGCACATCTGATCTTTGTCCTCTTTTCAGAGTCAAAGTCAACCAGCCATTTCTTGTTTCCAGTAAGATGATTTGAACAGCCAGTGTCCATATACCACCAGTCTGTCAGATCATCAGATTCAGAGGCCATCAATAGCACAAATTCGTCATCAGAACTTCTGGCTATATTTGCTTCTTCTGATTTCTTCTCCTTGTTTGACCAACAATCTCTAGCAAAGTGACCAAACTTCTTACAACAGTAACATTGGATCTTCTTCTTGTCATACTTCTCTTTTCCCTTCTGAGCATTCTTTTGCCTATCAGAGATTGAGCTTTCTGACTTCTGACCACCATCAGATCTTCTCTTGGCTTCTGACTGCTTCTGATACCTCCTATCAGAAGTTGCTTTCAGAGCCTGCTGCTCTACTTCCCTTTCAGAAGTTCTCTCAGTCAAACGCAACTCTTGCGCTTCTAAACTGCTCTGCAGCTCTTCAATTCTCATGGTACTCAGATCTTTGGAATGTTCTATTGCTACCACAATGTAATCAAATTGAGAGGTAAGGGATCTCAATACCTTCTCCATGATTGTTTCTTCAGAAAGAGTTTCTCCACACGCCTTCATCTCATTAGTGATCAGAATCACTCTGGAGATGTATTCAGAAACTTTCTCATTATTCTTCATGTTGAGATTCTCATATTGCTTTCTCAAGGACTGAAGCTTCACCTTCTTCACTGATGCGTCACCACCATAACATCTAACCAGTGTGTCCCATGCAGCCTTTGCTGTCGTTGAATCTGCAATCTTCTCAAACACATTTACATCAACACATTGATGAATAAAGAATAATGCTTTCTGATCCTTCTTCCTTACTTCCTTCTGCGCGTTTTTCTGTTCATCTGTTGCATCTGCTGCTACCGGAACATAACCATCAGTGACAAGATCTAAAACATCTTGAACACCAAACAGTACACGCATTTGGATCATCCAATGATTCCAATTTTTACCGTCAAATACTGGAAGCTTGGTGTTCATGTTTCCGTTTCCGTTCATCTTCACCTTGCACAATACACTCAATGTTTCTCACACAGTGTTTCCCAACCCACAGAATAAAATTCTGATCAGATTTTGTTTAAGATTCAACACGAATCTAAGAATCAAAATCAAACACACAAGACCTCACGTTCACTCGTGTTTCCCGTGTTTCCCAATGAATCTGAACCGGAGCTCTAGATACCAAAGTATGATGGGTAGAAGTTTGGAGCGGCTACATATAAGTTAGATTTAGGATAAAATCTGATTAGCTAATGCATTTATAGTAAAATTATGATTACCTAATTCCTCGGTAATTAAAGATAACCGAAGGTATAGATAATTAATTTTAAAATAAAAAATAAAATAAAAATAAAAACACCATATTTAAAGAAATAAAAATATAAATTGTTGATGTTGGGATTCAAAGCATATCCGGAATTATTTTTTCCTTCGATTATATTTAGAAACTAGGGGAATATATGGTATTTATTTAAAAACAAAAAATAAAACATGGCGCACCTTGGAATTATATATCGGTTTTTTGTTGGGTGAGGTGAAAGTTTTATCATGATATGTATTATTTGTAGTAGTGTGCTGAAAACTAATATATATATATATATATATATATATATATATATATATATATATATATATATATATATATATATATATATATATATATATATATATATATATATATATATATATATATATATATATATATATATATGGCAATCGTCATTGTGAGATATTGGATTGAACACTAGTATGGTCGAAAGGTAGCTTCTGGTTTGACAGGGATTAAGCATGAGGTCGAAGTCTGTTCATATGCCATTGTCGGAGTAATGCATGTTGTAGTCGAAATTTGTTCTAATATGTATTAGTTAATATTGCTAGGTTTGTTCGCATACTTAATTGAGCCTTACTTGTAAGTCTAATTGTTTAAGTTAACTTGTATCCTAAGTTAGCTTGTAATGGGTAATTGTTAAAAAAAACCATTAGGTTATGGTGATATTTCTCTTATAAATAGCATGCTGGTCTCTCATCTTGAAATAAGGAAAAATAGGAAGATAAAATCCTAATTTCAAGAGAGAGAGAGAGAGAGAGAGAGAGAGAGGTTATTTTGTTCTTCTTGTATACTTGTAATCTTGTTTCTAAGACAACGGAAAGAATAACAATTTATAATCAATCCTTGTTGTTCCTTGTTGTTTTACCTTGTTTTCTTTGTTAACCCTAACCTTGTGTGTTTCTTGATCATAAAGAAAGCGTTTATACTTTGCTTCAAGGTATCCGATTCATAATAAATTGGTGTGGTGAGCATGGAGAAGATACCTTCAACAAAGTATGAGATTGAAAAGTTCACCGAAGTGAACGACTTCGGTCTGTGGCACTTGAAGATGAAAGCCCTACTGGTTCAGCATGGTTGTTTGGAAGCGTTGAAGGGAGAGGCAGCCACAGACGTTGCGTTAACGACAAAAGAAAAGACAGGCATGATTGAGAAGGACCACAATGCAATATTGTTGAGCCTTGGTGATAAGGTTCTTCGACAGGTATCAAAGGAGACTACATCATCGGGATTATGGGTGAAACTTGAATGTTTGTACATGACCAAATCTCTGGTGAATTGACTCTACCTGAAGCAAGCTTTATATTCATTCAAGATGGGTGAAGACAAAGTGTTGGCTGAGCAGTTGGATATTTTCAACAAGCTGGTTCTTGATCTTGAAAATATTAATGTGATGATCGACGATGAAGATCAAGCACGATTGTTAAGTGCGGTGGGTGAAGGTTTGGCCGTTAAGGGATAATTCTTGTGAAAGGATGGTAAGTGCGACTGGAAGAAAGGTAAAAGTCAATAGAAGTCTTATAGTGGCGAAACATCTGGTATTCGATGTTATCACTGTAAGAAAGAGGGTTACACAAGAAAGGTGTTCCCTGAACGCCTGAAAGATCATGGAGTTAATGGCAACGCAGCCATTGTTTAAGATGACTTCGGCTCATCTAATGTTCTTGTGGTTTCAAGTGGCGACTCAAGAAAAGAGTGGATTATGGATTCAGGTTTCACTTGGCACATGACTCCAAACAAAGAATTTTTCGATGAGCTATACGATCAAGATGGCGAATCGGTGCTACTGGGAAACGACGAATCTTGCATAATTGCAGGTATTGGATCTGTGAGATTCAAGCTCCATAATGAATCAATAAGGTTATTGACTGAAGTCAGGTATGTACCTGACTTGAAGTGAAATTTGATTTCTCTTGGTGAATTCAACAGAAAGGGGTACATTCTTCAAGGAGAGAAAAGTATCCTAAGAGTTATGAAGTGGTCGAAGGAAGTATTGAGAGGCGTGAAGAAACAAGGCTTGTATACCCTTGAGGCTGGGGTTGTAAGTGGTTCGACAAATGTTGCATCCACAAAACCTATGTTAAAGACTGAATTATAGGACATGAGATTGGGCCATATCAGCAAAAGAGGCCTGGTCAAATTGGGGAAGCAGAACCTTCTAGGTGGTGACAAAGTCGAAAAGTTGGAGTTTTGTGAATCTTGTGTATTTGGTAAATCCTGTAGGGCGAAGTTTAACAAAGGCAAGCAAAGAAAACATAGATCTCTGGATTACATTCATGTTGATCTTTGAGGGCCTGCAAGGAATCCTTCACACTCAGGTGCAAGGTATTTTCTATCCATCATTGATGACTATTCCGGAAAGCCATGGGTATTCATCCAGAAGAAGAAGGATGAAGTTTTTGATATTTTCAAAAGTTGGAAGGTTTTGGTCGAAACTCAAACTGGCAGAAACGTCAAGTGGTTGAGAATCAACAACAGCTTTGAGTTCTGCAACAAAGCGTTTGATAGTTACTGTGTTGAGTCTGGGATTGTAAGGTATAAGACTGTAGCAAGTGCTCCTCAACAAAGTTGCTGAGTTGAGAGATTCAATCGAACAATCCTTGAAAGGGTTAGATGCATGTTGGTTAGTGCTGGGTTGAAGAAGGTGTTTTGGGCGGAGGCTATTTCGATAACACCTTATCTGATAAATAGATGTCCGTCGACTTCCTTGAGAATGAAGACACCTGAAGAAGTTTAGTCGGGACATCCACCTAGTCTCAATAGACTAGGAGTACTTAGTTGTGTGGTGTATGCTCATACTAGGCAAGACAAGGTCGAACCTAGAGTTCTAAAATGCATGTTCATGGGATACCCTAAAGGAGTCAAAGCTTAGAGGCTATGATGCCTAGGGCCAGGTCACAAGAGGTGTATCACCAGTCGAGATGTTGTTTTCAATGAAGCAGAGATGGCTTTTAAGAAAACTAATGATGTTGACGAAGAGTTAGAACAAGGAGATATTCCTGTAAAGGTGGAACATGTTGATGCTGAAGTGCGTATCCCAGATGAAGTCGAAGAAGACACAGAAGATGTTCTCAATGAGGAGACTGATAATGACTACCTGCTAGCAAGAGACAGGTCGAGTAGATTCATCAAGCCACCTTAGAGACTTGGGTATGCATATCTTATAGATTATACCTTAATATCTGCAACTGAGGTTCTAGACGAAGAACCTAGAGACTATAAGGAAGTTATGAGGAGTCAAAAGAAGACTGAATGGCTAAAAGCTATGGATGATGAGATGAAATCTCTTCATGATAACAACACCTGGGAGTTGATCAAGAAACTTGTTGGAGCCAGGTTAGTCAGGTTTAAATGGATTTTCAAAGTTAAGGAAGGGATCGAAGGAGTGGTGTCGAAGAGATGCAAGGCAATATTGGTCGCTATGGGGTTCACTTAGAAAGAAGGTGTCGACTTCAATGATGTGTTCTCTCTTTTTGTGAAGCACAGATCCATTCAAATTTTGCTTGCCACGGTGGCCCAGTTTGACCTTGAACTGAAACAAATGGATGTGAAGACTGCGTTCTTGTATGGTGTTCTAGATGAAAAAAATCCTTATGAGGCAACCTGAAAGGTATGTCGAAAGGGGGAAGGACGATTATGTGTGCAAACTAAAGAGATCTTTATATGGACTGAAACAATCTCCTCGACTGTGGAATAAGAGATTCGATAAGTTCATGGCATGTATAAGTTTCATTAGAAGTCAGTTCAACCACTGTGTTTACTTCAGATTTTGATCGGGTAATTCATTTATTATATTTGTTTCTCTATGTGGATGATATTCTAATAGCAAGCAACAATGTCGAAGAGGTAATGAGGGTGAAGGATGAACTCAATAAGGAGTTCAACATGAAAGATCTAGAAGTTGTGTCTAGAATTCTTGGGATTGACATCTGAAGAGATAGAAAGCAGTCAAAATTATGCTTATTGTCACACCCTCAGTTTCACCTTTAGCCTTTCATACCCTACGTTCCTTATATCATACATCGTTCTATTGTATCACGAGCATGTGGGTTCACAAGGTAAGGATTGGGTCGGTTTGTTGTTTTCCATTCCAAATAAGATAAATTGC
This sequence comes from Lathyrus sativus, assembly GCA_963859935.3. NCBI lineage: Eukaryota > Viridiplantae > Streptophyta > Magnoliopsida > Fabales > Fabaceae > Lathyrus > Lathyrus sativus. The sequence continues at coordinate 7,713,009 of OZ012741.1, read as the reverse complement.
TTATCATGGGCTACATGGAAGAAAAAGGTTCATCATCTAAGGTTTGGTTCAAGTTGGAAAGTCTACTCATGTAGATTTCTTTAAGGAGAAGTTAGTTGAAAATATTGAGGTATTCAAGGTCAATGTTCCTAATGAACATGAAGTACAAGGCCTAATTCAAGATTTCTTCATCCAACTTTGTTTCAAATTCTATGATCAAGGGGAGTTCAAATTTGCAAGACATGAGTCAAGATCACAAGTTCATAATTCAAGACTTCATCCATTTCAAATTCAATGGCATAAAGGAGATACATCATTCTAAATTCAAGATCCATGAATTCAAGATTAGATTCAAGAATATTACAAAGGGAAATTTCATGACATTGCAAGAATGTCACATTTGTTAGAAAGTTTCTAACTCTAAGTAATGCTTAAAAATTAAGTTATTTCTAATCTTAATTCAAGTTTCTAATTAACTTCATGCTATGGTACCCTTCATGCCCCATCAAGTCCACATGTTCCTCATTATGCCTACAAACATCCAAGGAAAATAATTAAGATTCAACTTAACATTGGAATATTTCAAGATCAAGACTATGCATGCTTAGTCATGGACAATTTTAATGTAATCTAAAACAGTCCCATGCAAGAAGTGACAAATTGCCTCACAACCAAATAATCCATGTCACAAAACCAAAGGAATGAAATCATATTGATGTACTTAAATATCATAATTTTGAAATGCTGTCAAAGGTAGAAACTTGGACCACAAGGGCAGTCCAAGCACAAGCAAACAAATGGGTTCAAGGTTTGAGGGCAATGCAAAGGGCAGCAGAAAAATCAGGCCTAGGCAAAGTGCAGCAGCTAGTGCAGGAAATCAGCATTCATGAAAATGGAAAGAAAGAGAGTGACATCAAGAAAGTGGTAAGAGGCATTTCTCAATGAAAAATATGAAGCTTTGAAACAAGTGAGAACCCTAATGCTTTGAGCATAAAAGAAGGGGGAACATTCATTAAGAAAAGGGGGAGAGATATTAAGAAGAAGAGATAAGAAAAACCAGAAAAAGAAGAGAGAAAAAGTCACATAGAAACACAAGAGAACCATAGAAAAACCAGAAAAAAGGAGATTGAGAAAGAAGAAAGAAGAAACCATTGAGAGAACAAGAGAGTGATAGAAAACCAGAAGAAGGAAACACATCCAACAAAAGCCATTGGTGATTAGAAGGAGAATAGTAGCTCTTGGGTATATTTTCTTTCAAACTCTTCTCTCTTTACATATTTTTTATTGTTTTCTTATTTTCTTTCTTAAGTGATATTTGTGTTGTATATATTATGGTAAGGTCTCAAGAGTTACCAAGAATCATTGTAAAAATAAAGAGAAAGGAGGAAAAAGGGAAAATAGTTTAATTTTTTTCACCCAGCAGGGCTGACACGGCCGCCCAGGGGCTTGCTATTTTACCTTTTATCCTGCACGTCTCCCAGAGGTGCTGACACGGGCGGTCGTGTCAGCTCTCTGTTTTACCTCCAAAACCAATGTCGTAGGCACTTCCTGACACGGGCGGTCGTGTTAAGCCCCTGTTTTTTTCACTTTTTTTTTGCTATTTCTCGGGAAAAAAAATTTCATGCTGTTTTTTTTTCATGTTTTATTCGTATTTTCAAGCCGATTAACCCAATATAGTTGTACGGCCATTGTATATGGATATTATTAAGGTCATTTTTGTCTTTTAGTTCCAAAAACTATTTTTAAAAATAAACTCTCAATTTTATCGAGCCACTTTCAACCTTGTAGGTCGATTGCCTTGTGCGTCGTCATCGACCTTGTTCGAATCACTTCAAATATTTTTACAAGCAATAAAACCCTTGATCCAACATCAAGTGGTATTTTTCTCATAAAAAATCCAAAAAAACAATAAAGATACGATTGGGGTTATACGCCATAAGCTTTAAAGTGGTGGAGAAGGAATGAGAATGGAACTGTCCTAAACTCGTTTCAAATGTTTTGAATACAAGACGCTTGACTTGGTTATTCGAAACATTCATCTCTATCCAAAGTCTTTAGTGTGATCCTAATCAAAAATAATTTCTTCTCAAAAAACCTAAAAACAACATCAACTCATCAAACTCCTTTTCACCTTAGGGAATCAATCCGAAAACCCTTTTTCAAGGTATAAAATCAATCAACATACAATCATTTCACAAGCCTCCGAACTACGGAGCTCTGATTCTTCGCTTCTTTTAAGTGAGGATACGTAGGCACAAGGGCCACAATCCTTGGCGAGCACTCTAATAAAAAAATAACCCCTCTTTTCTTTTAAGCAAGCAAACTTTTAGATTAAAACACCCATTCAAGCTAAACAACTTAGAAGGTTTCCATCGAGTACGATGGATGTGAGGGGGTGCTAATACCTTCCCCTCGCATAACCGACTCCCGAACCCTAAAACATGGTTGCGATGACCATGCTCTTTTCCTAAAGGTTTTATCGTTAATTCCCTTTCCCTCCTTGGGATAAATAAAATCCGATGGAGACTCTGTGTCATTTTTCGTGTAGCGACACTTTTCTCAAGAGGCATACCTACGGAAGATTCTCGAAAAGTTTGGTATGTCGAATTCAAAGTCTATTGTGACTCCGACAAACCCTCAATTTAAGCTGAGTATAGATCAATGTCCCAATACTGATGTTGAAGAGCTTATATGAATAGAATTCCATATGCTAATATAGTAGGTTCTTTGATGTATGTTATGGTCTATACTAGACCCGACATAGCATATGCAGTAAGTCTTGTAAGTAGGTACATGACAAATCCTAGAAGTGGATTCTAAGGTACATAAATGAGTCTCTGAATAGAGTCATAATTTATGATGGAGCCTTGGGAGAAGATAGTAAAGCAGCAATTGAAGGATATGTCGACTCTGATTATGCTGGTTGTATGGATTTCAGAAAATCTATTTCTGGATATGTGTTCATTATGTTTGGGACAACAATCAGTTGGAAAGCAACACTTCAGACTATATCGCCCTAACTGAAGCTGCGAAGGAAACATTGTGGCTTGAAGGTTTTACAAAGGAGATGAAACTTCACGGCCGAGTTATCACTGTTAATGTGATAGTCAAAGTGCAATACACCTATCAAAGAATTCAGCCTATCATGAGCGGGCTGCATTTTGTCAGAGAATTCAGCCTATCAAGTGCAATACGCCTACCAAAGAATTCAGCCTATCAAGCACATTGATGTGAGGCTGCATTTTGTCAGAGGGGTAATCGAGCGTGGAGAAGTCCAAGTGCTGAAGGTTTCGAAAGATCATAATACTGCTTATATGAACACCAAGACGTTGCCCAATTGCATTTTCCCCACTGTATGTAGTTGATAATGCTTCATGAATAAAGCTAGTTTCTTGATGTTATAGAGTTAGACCCAAGGTGGAAATTTGTGAGATATTGGATCGAACTCTAGTATGGTCGAAGGGTAGCTTCTGGTTCGACAAGGATTAAGCATGAGGTCGAAGTCTGTTCACATGCTGCTGTCGGAGTAATGCGTGTTGTAGTCGAAGTTTGTCCTAACATGTATTAGTCAATATTTCTAGGTTTGTTAGTATATTGAATTGGGTCTTGCTTGTAAGCCCAATTGTTTAAGTTAGCTTGTACCCTAAGTTAGATTGTAATGGGAAATTGTTAAAAAGTCCATTAGGTTAGTGTGCTATTTCTCTTATAAATAGGATGCTAGTCTCTCATCTTGGAATAAGGAAAAATACGAAGATAAAATCCTAATTTCAAGAGAGAGAGAGAGAGAGAGAGAGAGAGAGAGAGGTTATTTTGTTATTTTTGTATGCTTGTAATCTTGTTTCTAAGAGAAAGGAAAGAATAACAGTTTATAACCAATCCTTGTTGTTCCTTGTTATTCCTTGTTGTTTTACCTTATTTTCTTTGTTAACCCTAACCTTGTGTGTTTCTTTATTATAAAGAAACTGTTTATATTTTGTTTCAAGGTATCCGATTCACAACAGTCACCACTATACTTACTCCACTCTTTAATGGTTTTAAAAACTATCGAGAACGTAATTACGTCCTCTATTATTTTAGGTTATTATACAAGTGTTTTGATACAGTGAACTATCATGAATATGAACATTAATAACTACAATGTATTAGCTAACATATATCTTAAATTATAATCCCTTCAGTTGACGCTCATACTAAATTACTAACACTTAAGATCCTCAATGATCTTGATCCAACAATATTGTTATCCACAATAACTTGCTCCAAGCTTCAATTCTACAACATCATTATCTCGGATCTGACGAAGACTTGTTTGAGCGATTTCCATTAACCAAGAATGATTGGATAACTCCAAGCTTTGTTTTATGACATACCTTACTCGATTTCACAAAATTATTCAGTAAAGTATAGATAAACTCTTTTCTCTTTCCAGATGACACAAAACAAATATACATGTCCAACAAATGATTCTTACACCTAATACATACAACAAGACTTCAAAGAAAAATATTAGACTCCCTATTGTACCTTTAATCTACCTCCCACACTCAATATTTAAAGTAGGAGATCCATAAAAATAGTTTCTTGACAAAGGTTGAAGATGATGAATAATATCTAAAGAATTTCACACGCATAACTATTTTCTCATAGGATCCACATTCTATGAGGTTAATCACAAGGTATCAACAAGAAGGTAGATTTTGGTGAATGAAGAATACACACTTGGGTTCTTGGAAAACAAATAGGTTTATTGGTTCTTGATGAATATCTTGAGATTGATCAATTCAATCCATTCATTAGAATAACCCTCATCTCTGGATTTTTTATACTAAAAAAACACATACTTGTGTAACAAGAGATTATGTACTTCTTTCTCAAGCATAAGCCTTTAAAAATAATATGATAATAACACTTTATAAAATCATGAGGTAAATATTTGAATTAAAGAAACATTTGAATATAAGGTTGGAAAGTGTAGGGATGTTGCCATGATTCAAGTCATGAACTACTCATAATTTGAATTTTCCTATTTTTGGCAAGTTTTTGATACCATATAATTTTTATTGTAAATTCTTATTTGTTTTTGTATCCTTGAAGACCATGGTGTCATATCCTTGAACTACTCACGTGTTTATTTCCATGCCTTCATCAATATGATTCCTCAAGCCATTGCAAGATTCATCAAAGGAAATTCAAGAGTACATCCTTTTAAGCTCATATGTGTATCAAAGTGCCTTGAAGTACAAGAAAAAGGCCAAGTTTGCAAGTTGATTCAAAGTGGTTTAACCTAAAAAGTCAACATTTCAAGTCCAAGTTCAAAATATCATAACTCACCCATTTTTCAAAAATTTTTGATTGCTTTCTTGGGTAAATTAATCATTTTGACATCCTTTACAACTTCTCTTTACAAGTCAAGAGCCAATTATGCTTGGAAAATCATCAAAAGTTTGGAAACATTAGAGGTCACTTTGTGGACTTAGTGAAATTTGACCTAAGTTTAAGTGTTATTTGTCTAACTTCCAAAGATCATAACCCTCTAAATTTTCAACTTTTGTAGAGGGTTCTTTTTTTCAATTATCATATTTGATGTCTTCTACAAGTTTTATACAAGGATCAAAGGCCAATTATGCTTGGAAAGCCATGAAAAATTTGAAGACATTATAGGTCATTTTGGACGTAGAATTATCTTGAACTCTAATTATAGGTCATGGTACCAACTTTACCAGCTCATAACTTTTTTTCCCAAACATCTAAATAAATCCTTTCTTTTTTGCATTTTACTCTATGTTATAATGTGATCAATTAGCAAAAAGAATGATAGGCAGTGGTCAAGCCTACACAATTTCACAATGGTTTAAACATGACTACTTGGAACTGAATTTTGCTTGAAACCAGTTTTGACAACTCACTCAATTCTCAATTTGAAACCAATGTTTGCACGTTGTTTACACCTGATGATGTTAAGTTATAATTGCTGAGCAAAAATGACCTAAAATAATAAGGTTTTGGCTGTATTTTGAGTGACTTTCGAATCAAGTTTTTATCACAGTTTTTGCACATGGTACCACACGATTTGCAACCAATTCTCACACGTATGAGCTTTATTCACCTCAACTATAAATAGAGAAAGCTTGTGAACTTAATTTCAAGCTTAGATAACCCCCCAAACATCTGCTCAAACTCAGAATTTCCACTGAAATTTTGAGAGATCGTTTTTAAATTCTAAGCATTTTCAACGCCATTTCTGGATTCCATTAGCACCTTCGGCATCCTCTGAAGCTATAGCAACAAGAACCATGCTCTGATACCTTCTAAATCTTGCTAACCAAATTCACCTTTCACTACCTTCTGATCGTATTTTCATAAGGTAGTTCTGAGCATCATTTAAACTGAAACAAGTTACCACAATGTAGCCTAATACTCTCTGATTCTTTCCCCTAATTTATCTTGCTTTGGGTGGTCGGATATGGCATTTAATTTCATTTTTCGTATTTTTTTTCACTGAGTTTTCTCCAAAATTCTCCATGCTTACTTTCAACAAATAAAAGTGAAGCATATGGTTGAGTTCGCTTCAATGAGAGGGTCAAAATGGAACCAGTATCATGATCTAATATTTCCATTTTCCAAAACTTTGGTGACATCTCACTCAGAGAAGAAGACCCTAATTTTAAATGTGATCCAACATGTTATTTCACTTAAGGTCTATCGTGTACGACAAGATCTGAGTCATTAGATGTGCCGCCTGAAGTAATGAGGCCAGATCCAACAAGCCTTGTTTTTTTTCGATTTATTTCTTTTTCTTTTATTTTATTTTATAAATTCATTTTAAATTAGATTTTCATCCAAAAAATCTCAAAAAATTTCTAAAAATATCTTCTATTATTTTACACATTGTGTAATTTTTTCACAATTTTTTGTGTTTCTTTATTTTTCATCAATTTTTTCCATATTTCATGCATTTTAATTTGTTTAAAAATAATTTCATGGACTTAAAAGTTCTCAAAAAAATTATCATATGTTTTTTTAGTTGTTTTCGACTTTCCATAATTTTCTTGGTCATTTATTTGGTGTTTTGAAGTACTTTGTGGATTTTCTATTTTATTTTTATTTTAAAATCATTTTAAAAATCTTTTTATGCTTTTTTTTATTGTTTATTTTTGCATTTTTAATCGTGTTTGACTTCTGTTGCCTTGGATCATGACTTTTGATCATAAGTTTCATCAAGATCAATGGACATTCGGTGTTGATAGGTTGAAAATCCTAATCCACCTAGATAAGTGGTTGATCTTGATGATAACTTGATCAAAGTGATGGTTCAATTTGCGTTTTCTTTCTCTTCATCTTCATCTCATTCTCCTTCTTTTTCTTTTTTCATTTTATCTTGATCAATTGGATGATTTAGAGTCCATTTGGTTCATGAAGTTTGGATTGATGCATGATGAACTTTCATCATTTTAAATCTACCTTCCAATTGATCATGGATCATTTGAGGTACTTTGGATCGATACATAAGTTTATCCTAAGTTATCATGAAGAATGATTGATGTAATGGACAAATCTCCTTGCCTTAGTGCTTGATCCCTGCTTGATTTTTACTTGTGCTACATTTTTTGGAGTATGGTTTCTATCATATCTCTAACGTGTATGGTACATAAATTGTTATTGACCGGCCTCCTATAGTATGATTTTCCTAATAGATTGTGCTACAATGGTTTAACATAGCGCTAAATTTGTCCCGAATCGATTCATTAACTCTAACCTTAATACTAACATTATTATTGTGCTAACTTTACTTTATGTCATTTAATTTTCATGCCATTTAATTTTCTTGTCATTTAATTTCTTGCCATTTACTTTTATACCTTTATTTTTTAGCATTAGATTTCATATTGTTTATATTTATGCTTTTTTTCCCTTTGTCTATTTGGGCATTTTCTTTTGCTCTTAAAGACATTAATAAAGGAAAAATACTAAAAAATTTGATTCTCTAATCTTTGGACTAATGGTCACTATCCTTAACTTGATTTGGAGTTGGACTTTTAGACCTATAGATTTTGGTTACTTTTCTCTATGCTATTGGACTGTTCAGAGACCTTGGTTCATTCATCTGATACTTGAAGACCTTTAGTTAAATTTTGAAGACTTGTCTCTGATACATGGCTTTGATCTTATGGCTTAAGTTCTTCATTCATCTGATGCTTGTCTTATTCTGTGCTTACTTGTTGCTTGTGGCTCAATCCAAAGGGAATAGAATGTTTGCTTGACTTATGTCAGATGCCGGCTATATCCTGATTAGTTCACAATGCACACACAAAGGCTTCCTCTTGGGATACCTTACAATGAGACCTTTTATTTCTTATTATTTACTTTATGCATCTCCTCCCCTTCTTTAATTTTCAAAATCTTATTCCTTTTTCAAAATCTTCTTGTTTTCAAACTTGAACCACTTACTCAATAAACCTTGACTTTGTCAAGTGATTTTCAAAATCTTTTTCTTAAACAAATTCTAATACATCTTAAGCATATCAAAACAACTTCAAAAGACTTAAAAAACACAAAATTCATTCAAATCTTTTGTGCCTTTGTGCACCTTTTTCCCTTTAAACTTTTTCTTAAGGATAATCATTAGTTGTGTTCTTGTAGAGATGCAACTCCTATATTTCCACAATAATGTAGAGAAGTGGTGACATTTTCCACTTAGATGTTGAGTGATAGACTTGTTGATTTCAATCCAAGCAAAAATCCCTCATCTCAAGATGATACAAATGCTCCTTCCTCAATGATTGTGGGTAGTAAGTTGTGTTTCCACTCGAATATGAAAAAATGTCTATTTATTTAAAATCAATCAAAACAAACAGTTTTGTTATTATTACTACGAACTATGAGATTTTGATCCTCCATTCACTATGCCAAAACAGACCTTTAGCAGCGCTTTTTTTGACCTTTAGCAGCGCTTTAAAGCGCTGCCTAAAGTGGCGCTGCTAAAGGTAAAGGCAGCGCTTTTTTTTGTGGAAAAAGCGCTGCTAAAGACATCACCTTTAGCAGCGCTTTTTTACCCCTTTAGCAGCGCTTTTTTAGCGCTGCGTAATCTCCCCCCCCTCCCCCCCTTTAGCAGCTCTTTATTAAAGCGCTGTCTTAGACCCCCCCCTATAGCAGCGCTTTATGGAAGCGCTGTCTTAGACCCCTCTTTCCCCACCTATAGCAGCGCTTTTTTAGCAGTTTCTCTGTCCCCTTTAGCAGCGCTTATACATAAAAGCGTTGTCTAATGTGCACGTTTTGAAAAAAAAATTTTCCTGATTAATGGCATTTTTTATATATTTTTCAATAAACCTGCTTATATTACAATACCTGCTTATATAATTTAGCCCTTTATTTCAGCACTTTGGCTTTATATACACAATTCAACCCTTTGGCATTATGTGCACAATTCAACACTTTGGCATTATATGCACAATTCAACATCACAAATTATATACAATTCCACTTTAATATATATAATTCAAAAGCTTCACAATTCAACATCACAAATTGTATACAATTCCACTTTAATATATATAATTCAAAAGCTTCACAATTCAACATCACAAATTATATACAATTCTCAACTCGAAATTCAACATCACAAATTATACAATTCTACTTTAATTTCTTCCAATCTTCATTGCTGGCCATAATATACCTGTAATTCAGAAAAACTAAAGTATCAAATGAATGACATTCAAATATGTAAATAAGACATATATATATATATATATATATATATATATATATATATATATATATATATATATATATATATATATATATATATATATATATATATATATATATATATATATATATATATATATATATATATATATATATATATATATATATATATATATATATATATATATATATATATATATATATATATATATATATATACACACACATAAGAAACGTATAAATAAGAAATAATATGTTATTTTATTGAATGAGACAATATGTAATTTTACAAGTACCTTTAACATCTTTTTCTTTTTTTAGTTCGAAGGTGCTTTACTTGTCTCTTAACAACACGGACGGATGGATTGATCCAAATTCCCTCGCTATGATCATTTCTAATATATGATTCGTCTGCTATAATATTCTCATCTGGATCATCCCTAACATAAGATTCATTCTCAACATCAACCTCCCCCTTTTCTCCAACATCAAACACCCAAATGCGCTCGATTACCCCAAAATACGAGGAAATGTGCATTGATTCGGCAAGCACAGTGACACCACTATTTTGCATTGTACTTTTATCATCTTGCTCCTTAGTATAAAATGTGTATCCATTAATTGCGTATGCGCTATAAGAAAACACATGCAAAGTTGGACCATATGCTAAACATCTCAACCTTTCTGTTATTGAAGCGGGATCAAAATAAAACTTTGAATAAATATGCTCTTTGAACCATGTTATAAAACTTCAATTGTGCTCACGTACTATCCAATTTTCATTTCTATTCAGATTTAAACCTCAGAGAACGTCCTTGTGCAATTTAACGTACTGCTCAACCTCAATGTCATTGTGCAGAACATATAAATGCACTTGCTCCCGTTCATCCCTTGAAACTGTCACAACTTTATTTCCAATTAACTGTTTACCTACTACTTTTTCAACAACATCAGATTTTGGGAGGCCAACGGATTGAACGTTGGACAAATATTCAGTACAAAACTCAATAGCTTCTTCAACAATGTATCGTTCAACAATACATCCCTCTGGTCGACTTCGGTTTTTCACATACCCTTTCAATATTTTCATATAACGTTCAACTGGATACATCCATCTCATATATGCAGGTCCACACAGTTGTGTCTCTTTCACGAGATGCACAACTAGATGTACCATTATGTCAAAGAATGACGGAGGAAAATACATTTCAAGCTCACACAAAGTAATAATTATATCTTTTTGCAATGTTGGTAAGATCGCAGGATCGATCACCTTACTACAAATAGATCTGAAAAAGAAACACAATTTTGTTATTGCGCCTCTCACTTTTTCTGGAAAAATAGAACGTATACCTATTGGTAGAAAGTGTTCCATAAGAACATGGCAATCATGTGTCTTTAAACTCTTTAACTTTAGGTCTTTCATAGAAACAAGTCTTCTAATATCTGAAGAGTATCCTTTTGGAACTTTAACTTCACTAAGAAACTTACACATTATCTTTTTCTCCTTTCTAGACAAAGTATATGCAGCAGGTGGTAGATAAGTGCGATTTCCTTTCTTCTGGGGTCCTAATTCATTTCTTATTCCCATTGCTACCAAGTCTTTTCTTGCTTTAAGGCCATCCTTAGACTTTCCTTGTATATTGAGTAACGTACCAATAACACTTTCAAATACATTTTTTTCAATATGCATAACATCAAGAAAATGTCGTACATACAACGACTTCCAATACGGCAACTCAAACAAAATTGACCTTTTCTTCCACCCACGCGTGGTAAGCGTATGAGCAAAAGGCTTGCCAAACTGAGTACTCACATCTTTCACCTTTGCAAAAATTTGATCGCCGGTCAATGTAGGTGGTGCTCTACGTTGTTCTGAATTTCCATTGAATTCTTGTCTCCACCCACGGTACTGATGATTAGAACTTAAGAATCTACGATGACCAAGAAAGACATTCTTCTGACCAAATTCCAACCGCGTCCAATCTGTGTTTTCTTCACAGATAGGACACGCACATTGACCTTTAATGCTATACCCCGATAGATTTCCGTATGCTGGGAAATCATTAATTGTGCCAAACAACATGGCCCTCAAATTAAATCTTTCTTTCTTATATCCATTATAAACCTCCACACCGTTCTCCCACAAACTTTTTAAGTCTTCGATTAAAGGTGTCAGGTATACGTCTATGTCGTTTCCTGGTTGTTTAGGGCCAGAAATTAACATAGATAACATCATGTACTTACGCTTCATACATAGCCATGGAGGTAGGTTATAAATCATAAGAATTACAGGCCAGGTGGAATGGGAGATACTTTGCAGACCGTGCGGATTCATTCCATCAGTCGATAATGCCAAGCGAAGGTTTCTAGCTTCTTCTCCAAAATCAGGATAATCATTATCAATTTTCATCCACTGTGGTGAATCTGCCGGATGTCGATACTTCCCATCTATAATTCTATCATCTGCATGCCAAGTAAGGTGTTTCGCATCTGTTTCACTACGAAACATGCGTCTGAATCTCGGAATTATAGGAAAATACCATAAGACTTTTGCTGGTGACAACTTCTTCTTATACCGAGATACACCGCATTTAGGACACTCGTTTAATGATGCATACTCATTTCGAAACAAAATGCAATCATTTGGACAAGCATGTATCTTATCATAGCTCATACCAATAGAGCATAACATTTTTTTAGCTTCATAGGTTCGATTGGGAAGAACATTATCCTCCGGAAGCATCTCTTGAAGTAGGGCTAACAATTCTGTGAAACTTTTATCCGACCATCCATTACCCGCCTTTAAGTTGTACAACTTTAATACCGCAGACAATCTTGTGAAAGTAGTGCAACCTTTATACAACGGCTTCTCTGCATCGCTTACCAACCTCTCAAACATCTTTGGACAATCTTTAAGATCTTCTTCAAGTGCTTCTGCAATATCTTCGACTCGATCACAATCGTATGTATCCCTACCATTGTCCTTTGAAGTAGAGGTCGTATTGTTCTGGGGTTCAACATTCTCGTTACTTATCTCACCGTGTAATGTCCAACATGTGTAACTTCGATCAATTCCATGTCTCATTAAATGAGATTCCAACTGAACCGCGTCAATTCGACGCCCATAACAGCAACCTAAGCAAGGACATGTGATCCTACTGGGGTCTTTGGCGTGTTCAACAGCAAACTTAACGAAGTTCGATACCCCATTCTCGTACTCTTTTGACAATCGATTAACAGACATCCAATTTTTATCCATACTATGAAAGTTAGGCAAAAACAGAGAATACCTGTAAAGAAATCACTAACTTCTAAGAAAGTTGTACAGTAGGATGCTTGGAAACAATCACAACCTTGCTCTTCTCAGGTAACCCCTATAACAGATAATATATACATTTTATTAAAATCATATTAATAATTAACCAAAACAAAAAAACTAGATAATCCAACAAAACAAATCATATTTAAAAAAAGTAGATATACTATAATAAACTATTCTACTATTAAAGCATACTTTCATTAATATGATTTTAAACTATTCTAAACTATTTTATAATGCTCAAAATGACATGGACTAAATTAAAGCATACTCTCATAAATGGTGGAAATGGACTAAATTATTCTAAACTATTCTAAACTATTTCATTAATATGATTTTAAACTAATCTAAACTATTAAATCATACTCTCAAAAATGGTGGAAATGGACTAAATTATTCTAAACTATTCTAAACTATTGCATTAATATGATTTTAAACTATTCTAAATTATTAAAGCATACTCTCAAAAATTTTGGTAATGGACTAAATTATTCTAAACTAATTTATAAAGCTCAAAATTCATTGTGGCATTTCAACAAACACCTTCCATACAAAACTCAAGCCAATATCAAAAGAGTAATGCTCATCAATGGTATCAACAAAAACAAGTCAATAACTCAGAAAGAAGTAGCACTAACATCATCTAATCCAGAAAAATGCAATACTAAGACAATAATCCATAAAAATGCCGTAACAGTCGCGGATTTACCGTAACGGTGGAGGAGAACGAACGGTGAACGGCGGCGAAAGGGAACGGCGAACGGCGGCGAAAACAAATGGAAGACGGCGGCGCAAACGGACGGCGACGAAAGCTTCAACGGAGGGCGAAAATGGAAGATAGGGCAATGGAGAAATGAAGAAACGAAGAAGAAAACGAAAAAACGCGTGTTCTGTTTCGTTTACAATTCTGGAGGGTATATAAAAATTATTATACTAATACCTTTAGCAGCGCTTTTTAAAGGCCTTTAGCAGCGCTTTTAAAAGCGCTTTCATAGGGTGCATTAGCAATGACATATAGCAGCGCTTTATAAAAAAAGCGCTCTCGTAGGGTCCCCTTTTAGCAGCGCTTTTAAAAAGCGCTTTCTAAGGGTCCCCTTTTAGCAGCGCTTTTAAAAAGCGCTTTCTAAGGGTCCCCTTTTAGCAGCGCTTTTTAAGAAAGCGCTGTCTTTGGTAGGTAATTTTTTTCTTTTTTTTTTACTGACTATTTAGCAGCGCTTTTTTTAAAAGCGCTGTCTTTTGTGCGCTGCTAAAAATCAAATCTGGCGTAGTGATTACACTTTGTTGGTACGTAGGCGCGAAGCTCGGGAAGTCTTATCAAAATAAAATCTTAAAAAATATTTCTTTTCGTACCTCCCCAATCTTTTGCAAACAATACTTTTTTAAGTCAAACATAGATTTTCAAGAGGTTCCTATAGAATTTTATAGATGTGAGATGTGCTAACACCTTCCTTCTGAATAACCAACCCCCGTACTCTTATCTCTTTATGTTATTAATTAGTTTTATTTTAAAATTTTTATGAGTTTTATTCGTTTTTTTTTTTTTCATTCTTTTAAAATCAATAAAGAGCAGTGGCGTCTCTTATTTTATAGGTTAAATTAATCAATAATTTAATCTCAGTTTTTCACTATACATATTCTTATTTAGTTAGAATTTAAAGTTGAGTTAACCATTCATATGATCTTCTTATATATAAAACATTGTATCTTTAAACCATTATGCATATTATAACTTTATTTTATACCTTATGTAAATGAGAGATTTTATGAGCAGCACTACTAAACTCTTAGATTCATTGATAAAATATATAATTTTTACTCTCTCAGGATAAATAAGGCCAGTTAGGGCAGTTTGTTTTGTACTTTTTTAAATGATTTTTATAGTTTAGCATAATTTTGTGTAAAATAAAATTATAGAAATACTTTTATTAAAAATATTAAATAAAAATTTGATTTGAAGAATTAATCTTAAAATGTTAGTTTTTGATATTTTATTATTTTATTAAAACTTTTTTAGATATTAAAATTTTAAAAAATTATTTTATTTTCAATCTATTTTAAATAGTTTTTCATATAAATCATTTTCAAGATACATTTTTTAAAAAAAATTACAATTTCGATACGTTTTAATCTTTAATAATATATTATTTATAATATACGATGCTAAAATTAATATTTTAATTTATAAAAAATAAATATAAAAAACATGGAATATTTTAAAAAAAACACTTTTATAATATCCATTTTTTAAAAGTATAAAACAATTTTTTTTTAAAGGTGAAACAAACAAACCCTAAAAGAATAATAGGAGACTATTGTTGCCATATGACGTTGTCACCATGGTGTTTAATTAAATGGCAGAAGATGGGGCCTTTGAGCATCCTTCCATACTGTCATTAATAATTTTGTAATTTCTGATAGCTATGTTCCTACCAATGAGCCATTACAATAGCTTTTCTGTTGAATTTAATTGAGCAACTATACATTCTGTTGTATATATTTATTTATTGCCACTTTTTACGAGTGTCAGTGTATCGCTTAGAGGCATGGTGGATATATAGTACAGACAACTAACTTTTGGTTTCTCTGAAAATCTGACTTTAGTGTAAATAGCATATGGTATTGGATTAATGATGAAGGAAGGACAATGTTATGTTTGTCTCTTATTTGGAAACCCACATGTGAACTCTCCAAGTTAATATATGTATTTGAATTTCTTATTGTAACCTTGTTATCAACACCACTATCTAAATTTTAAAATTTTATGATTTTAGGATTTGACTTATTCCAAACAATCTAAACCTTAAAAGAATTGTGTGTTTTGGTCCAACTGTGAAAAAAATGGTAAACCAGTGATCATGTGCGATTGGCCAATTCGACCACAGTAGATCATTTTTCGGACACGACCATTACAAGTCGAGAAAAATGACAAGATACAAAGACACAACAATTTGCTTCAGCGGCGTCAATTTTCTTACTAATACACTTGCCTATGAAAATATTATGTAAAATACCTTAAATATAATATTATTTTTCTAATTAAGAAGTATTTTACCATTTTTGTTATGATCTTATGTTTTGCAATTTTGCTACCCCTTATTGGTCTTACAAAAATAATTGAATAGAATCTTCCAATCTTAATTACAATCTTGTATTTTACGATCTTACCATCTCCTCACAATCTCATGCGAAATCCCAATTTTAACAACGTTGACGGTAACTGCTTGATGCATTTATTGATCTACCCTTTAGTGCCAGGAGGTTCAATATTGCTTTGTAAGGTCATCTTGATCTAGCAGCAGTCCTATGCAATAGATATCTACATTTAGGCTCTCTGAACTTCATCTTTGTTGGTGCAAAGATAGAATAAATGATGAAATAGGAAATATTACTAATAAGAGAATGACGGCTACAAAACATGATATTTTGTTACAATGATTGTCACCCTATTTATAAGTTAAAACTAGGGTTACTAGAATAAGATAAATACTAAAATACCCTCTAACAAACTTAGGGGCTAAGAAAATAGTACAACTAAATAAATATGAATTATTAATAATATTCTAATACCATCCCTTAATTCATATTCCATCAAAACTTGTGACACCAATTCCATCCCTTAATCTGAGAAATTGATCAGTTTTGATAGCTTTCGTCAGAACATCTGCCAACTGCTTCTGAGTGCTGCAGTGTACAACTTCTAACACTCCACTCTGAACTTGATGTCTCAGAAAATGATACTTGGTATCAATATGCTTGCTTCTCCCATGCAACACTGGGTTTCTAGCAAGATTGATTGCAGACTTATTGTCAATCATCAACTTCAGAGGTTTGTCTACTTTAATCTTCAGATCCTGCAACAGATTCAGAATCCACACAGCTTGGCATGCAGTAACAGCACCTGCAATGTATTCAGCTTCACAGGTTGACAACGCCACAACAGGTTGCTTCTTGGAACACCAAGAAATGGGACCTCCCAGAAATTTGAACAAGTACCCAGATGTACTTCTTCTGTCAACTCTGTCTCCACACCAATCAGAGTCTGAATAACTCAGAAGTTCTGACTCATTATTTCCTCCAGAGGGAAATAACACTCCATACTTCAGAGTTCCTTTGATATACCTCAGAATCCTGACAGCAGCTTGGTAATGGGACCACTTAGGTTTACTCATGAACCTACTAACCATCCCAACTGAGTAGCAAATATCAGGTCTGGTATTGCACAGATACCTCAGAGAACCAACCAACTGTTTGAAGGTTGTAGCATCCACATCCTTTCCTTCAGAGTCTGAATCCAGTTTCTGATTTGTATCAGAAGGTGTGACAGCCATCTTACAATTCTTCAGATCAAATCTCTTCAGAAGTTCTAATTCATACTTGAGCTGATGCAAAATGATACCTTTCTCAGAATATCTGAACTCCATCCCTAGAAAGTATGTCATTTTGCCTAGATCAGTCATTTCAAATTCATTCATTAGAACCTTCTTGAACTTGGCTATCTCCTGTTCAGAACTTCCAGTCAATAGTATATCATCAACATATAAACATACCAGAGTCATATTGCCTTCAGAAGTATGCTGAACATAGACACCGTACTCCATCTCACATTTCTGAAAGCCTTGCTTCTTGAAAAATGAATCAATCTTCTGATTCCAAGCTCTGGGCGCTTGTTTCAGTCCATACAGAGCTTTGTATAATCTGTACACCATCCCTTCCTGATTCTTTTTCACAAATCCAGGAGGTTGTGACACGTAAACTTCTTCTTGTAATGGACCATTCAGAAATGCAGATTTTACATCTAAATGCATCAGAGGCCAATTCCTGTTAGCAGCTATTGCAATCACCATTCTGATTGTTTCATGTCTTGCTACAGGTGCAAACACTTCAGAATAATCCAGCCCAGGTTTCTGTAGAAATCCTCTGGCTACCAATCTTGCTTTATGTTTGCCAATTGAACCATCTGGCTTTAACTTCTGCTTGAAAACCCATCTGACGCTGATGGCTTTCTTGTCTTTTGGAAGTTCTGTCAGCTTCCAAGTCTTGTTTCTCTCTATAGCATCAAGTTCTTCTTTCATGGCCTTCAGCCAGAGCTTCTGCTTAAGAGCCTCCTCTGTACTTATAGGTTCAGAGTCTACTAACATGGCACACTGAATAACTTCTCCTTCAGAGTCTACTTCAGTGTCTTGCAGCATGTCAAATTCTGCAAATCTTCTGGGAACGCTTCTGATTCTTTGTGGTCTCTGAACTTGTTCAGAGTCTTGAGCTTCAGAGTTTCTAGCTTCAGATGATTGACCTCCAGAGCTTTGACCATCTTCAGAGTCTGGCATATTTCCAGAGTCTGAATTGCCACCAAGATCTGGATTGCCATCAGAATCTGAATCATCAGAGTCTGGGTCATCTGGGTCACCTTCATCTTCTGAGTCTTCTTCAGAGTTTGAATCAGTATCAGAGTCAGAGTCAATATCAGGGTTTACTTCAACTTCAGAAATTCTTAACTCTGACCTTTCTTCAGAGGTTCTAACATCAGAATCAGATTGAGACTTATCCCAATTCCAAACTTCTGATTCCTTCACAATCACATCTCTGCTGAATTCAATTTTATTGGTTTCTGGACAATAGAGCTTGTATGCACCTGTACTGTGGTACCCTATCAGAATCATCACTTTGCTTCTATCATCCAGCTTCTGTCTTCTGGCTTCTGGAACATGTTTATAGCAAACAGAACCAAACACCTTCAGATGACTAACACTTTGCTTGTCTCCAGTCCACTTCTGCATAGGAACTATTTCCTTCAACTTCTTCGTAGGACATCTGTTGAGTACATACGTTGCAGTGGCAACAGCTTCTCCCCAGAGCTTCTGAGGAAGCTTCTTCTCCTTTAGCATGCTTCTCACCATATCAAGCAAAGTACGGTTTCTTCTTTCAGCAAGACCATTGTGTTGAGGGGTATAAGGAGCAGTAACCTCATGCTCAATTCCATTCTCCTCACAGAACTTCTGGAACTCTTTGGAGTTATACTCACCTCCACCATCAGTTCTAAGAATCTTCAACTTCTGACCACTTTGATTCTCAGCCTTCATTCTGAACTTCTTGAATTCATCAAACACCTCGTGTTTAAACTTAATAAGGGATACCCATGTCATTCTTGTGAATTCATCAACAAATAACACAAAGTATTTATTCCCTCCAATTGATGCTACTGGAAATGGACCACACACATCAGAGTGTACAACTCCCAAGACATGTTTTGCTCTTGGAGCAGCTTCTGATGCAAATGGCAATCTTGGTTGTTTTCCTTCCATGCAAACTCTGCATGACTTTTCAGGCTTCTTAATTGCAGGAATTCCATGTACCAATTTCTTTGAATTCAGATGTTGTAAGCTTCTGAAATTCAAATGACCAAATCTTCTGTGCCACAGCTCACTCTCCTTCTCAGTACTTGTTGCACTAAGACACTCTGAGTCTGCAGTTCTGACATTCACCTTGAATGTTCTATTCCTTCCCTGTTCTGACTCCATAATCAACTTCTGATTACAGTCATACAGCTTCAGAAGATTGTCCTTCATGGTAACTGAGAAACCTTTCTCAATTAATTGTCCCACACTCATCAGATTGCTTCTGATGCCAGGTACATACCACACATTCTGAATCAATGCTATTTTTCCATTGTTCAGAGTCACTCTGACATTTCCCATACCTTCTGCATTAAGATATTTGTCATCAGCACATCTGATCTTTGTTCTCTTTTCAGAGTCAAAGTCAACCAGCCATTTCTTGTTTCCAGTAAGATGATTTGAACAGCCAGTGTCCATATACCACCAGTCTGTCAGATCCACATTATCAGATTCAGAGGCCATCAACAGCACAGATTCGTCATCAGAGCCTCTGGCTATATTTGCTTCTTCTGATTTCTTCTCCTTGTTTGACCAACAATCTCTAGCAAAATGGCCAAACTTCTTACAACAGTAACATTGTATTTTTCTTTTGTCATACTTCTCTTTTCCCCTCTGAGCATTCTTTTGTCTATCAGAGGTTGAGCTTTCTGACTTCTGACCACCATCAGATCTTCTCCTGGCTTCTGACTGCTTCTGATACCTCCTATCAGAAGTTGCTTTCAGAGCCTGCTGTTCTACTTCCTTTTCAGAGTTTCTCTCAGTCAGACGCAACTCTTGCGCTTCTAGACTGCTCTGCAGCTCTTCAATTCTCATGGTGCTCAGATCTTTGGAATGTTCTATTGCTACCACAATGTAATCAAATTGAGGAGTAAGGGATCTCAATACCTTCTCCATGATTGTTTCTTCAGAAAGAGTTTCTCCACACGCCTTCATCTCATTAGTGATCAGAATCACTCTGGAGATGTATTCAGAAACTTTCTCATTATTCTTCATGTTGAGATTCTCATATTGCTTTCTCAAGGACTGAAGCTTCACCTTCTTCACTGATGCGTCACCACCATAACATCTCACCAGAGTGTCCCATGCAGCCTTTGCTGTTGTAGAGTCTGCAATCTTCTCAAACACGTTTACATCCACACATTGATGAATGAAGAACAATGCTTTCTGATCCTTCTTCCTTACTTCCTTCTGCGCGTTTTTCTGTTCATCAGTTGCATCTGCTGCTACTGGAACATAACCATCAGTGACAAGATCCAGAACATCTTGAGCACCAAACAGTACACGCATTTGGATCATCCAACGATTCCAGTTTTTACCATCAAATACTGGAAGTTTGGTGTTCATGTTGCCGTTTCCGTTCATCTTCTACTTTGCACAATACACTCAGAGTTTTCTCACACAGTGTTTCCCAACCCACAGAATTAAAAAATTCTGATCAGATTTTGTTCAAGATTCAACAAGAATCTGAGAAACAAAATCAAACACACAAGACCTCACGTTCACTCGTGTTTCCCGTGTTTCCCAATGAATCTGAACCGGAGCTCTAGATACCAATTGTTGGTGCAAAGATAGAATAAATGATGAAATAGGAAATATTACTAATAAGAGAATGACGGCTACAAAACATGATATTTTGTTACAATGATTGTCACCCTATTTATAAGCTAAAACTAGGGTTACTAGAATAAGATAAATACTAAAATACCCTCTAACAAACTTAGGGGCTAAGAAAATAGTACAACTAAATAAATATGAATTATTAATAATATTCTAATAATCTTCAGCAGCTTATTCACATTCTTCCAATCATAATTAATCTGCTTCCCCCTAACCCACAATATTAATTCAGGCTCTGCAGCAATATCCTTAAAATGGGATCTGTATGCATTTGCATAGAACTCCAGTACCAGGTCCTTAGCCACAGGCTGAATCTGACTGTTCAGATAAGTTAGTTTATGTTTTTTTCAACACGCTATGAATCTCAGGGTGTTCATCTGGACTTAGATGGAAAGCTCTCTCCTTAATGATTTTCTATCAGCCAAACTATTAATCTGTCTTGATGTTTAGTAAAAATAAATCTTGTCTAATTAAAAGAAGAAGAAGAAGAAACGTTCATATATGATAGTGATGTTTGAAATCTGCATTTGAAATTGAGAAAAACTAGAAGAACTGATGAAAATTACAGAGAAAAGTATTATAGAAGAGGTCAGAGTGTATGAGGTAGGGTGAGAAATGCTAGAAAAATGTATATATAAGTGCCTTTACGTGCCATACGCGTATGATACGCTGCCTGACAAGGTCATACGTATATCCTAGCCCCCATATACGTATGGGTAGAGGAAAATTTTAGTTTACAAACCAAATCACGTATTATATATATATATATATATATATATATATATATATATATATATATATATATATATATATATATATATATATATATATATATATATATATATATATATATATATATATATATATATATATATATATATATATATATATATATATATATATATATATATATATATATATATATATGAGCTCAGGTGACGGTTGCATATGCGTATCACCTGGCCTATGCATATAATCTTGCCTTTAAATTTTTGCATGCTTTTCCAACTTCCTCACGCGCGTATGAGGGCGCACATATGCTTATGAACAGAGTCATGGAAAAATTGGGAAATTGAAATTCCCATACGCGTATGGGGTAGGTCATACTCGTATGGGTAGCAAACCAAGATTTTTTTTTTATTTTTTTCTTTTTGTTTTGTCCTGCTTTTGGCATTTTTCCCAGTTCTGGCTTGGTCTTTTGACGCATGAAAGATGGAAAATAAAAACTTGAAATCAAACTACACAAAAGAATATAAAAACTATTTTTACCTCCTTTGGGTTGCCCCCCAAGAAGCGCTTGTTAACGTCCATAGCTCGACGTATGACCACTGTAGGGTGATGTGAATTGAACCTCTTCCACCAAGCCACTTTCTTGCCTTCGGTGGTAGGTTTTTAATCTCTGCCCGTTAACCTTAAATGTGTCCCCATTGTTTTGATTCTTCAGCTCGATTGCTCCATGTGGGAACATATTGTTGACAGTGTATCGGCCAGACAATCTAGACTTTAGCTTTCTATGAAACAGCTTCGACCTGGAATTAAACAACAGAACTAACTATCCTTCTCAAAATTCATTCTTCCAAATCTTCAGATCATGCCTTGTTTTTGTTCCTTATAAATCTTGGCATCCTCGTAAGCTTTGCTCCAAAATTCTTCTAACTCATGTAGCTGATAAATTCTGGATTCACCCGCTTTTGAGAGATCATGGTTCAAGAATTTTAAGGCCCACAATGCTTTGTGTTCTCGTTGTAAAGGTAAATGACATGATTTTTCATAAACTAACTAATTAGGGGAAATGCCTATGGGTGTTTTAAAGCATTTATGTACGTCCATCGTGCATCATCCAGCTTTGTTGCCTAATATTTTCTAAAAGCACTCACAGTATTTTCTAAAATTTGTTTGATTTTCCTGTTAGATACTTCCACCTGTCCACTTATCTAAGGGTGGTATGAGGTAGCAATCTTGTGCTTCACATTGTATTTCATAAGCAAGTGTTCCATAAGTCGATTCAGGAAATGTGTACCTTCATCAATTATAAGTGGTTTTGGAACTTCAAACCTTATGAATATATTTCTCTTTAAGGAAACTAACTACCACCTTAGCATTATTTGTAGGTAATGCAACAACTTCTACCCACTTAGAAATATAGTCCACCGCCACCAAGATGTAGTTTTTATCCAACGATGGTGGAAATGGTCCCATAAAATCTATACCTCGAACATCAAACAGTTCCACCTCCAACATCGCATTTGAGGCATTTGGTTCCTCTTTTAAATATTTCTTGTCCGCTGGCATCTGTCACACTCTTGTACTATAAAGTGAGCATCTTTGAACAATGTGGTCCAATATTACCTTGATTGGAGAACTTTAGCCGTTGTTCTGTCTCCACTAAAATTTCCTCCAAACTCTAAGTCATGACATGCCTTGAGAATGACCCTCTATTCTTCTTTTGGGAAACACCTTCGGATTATTCCATTTATCCATCTTTCTGTAAAGAAATGGATCATCCCAGAGATATAACCTACAATCATGCAAAAAAAAGTTCTTTCTATTGTCATACCTGAAATTTGTTCTACCTGTATATTATTACCTTCATCTGTGTTTCCATCTACTAACCATTATTTAAAAAAATATATGAAGTTTCTTGAGTCCAAAATTCATTTGAGGATATCAAGTCATGGGTGTGTGTAGTGATGGTTGAGGTTCATTTGGTTCTGACCTAATCATAGTCAGGCAATAATTTGTTTCATGGTCAAGGTCAGGATGTGCATAATTTAAGTGATTTATGTTTGAGGTTCCAATTAGGGTTTTTAGGTCAATTCAAGTCATCTGATTGAAGTCAAATTGCATAGCCTTCAAAAGTCATTGAATTTGGTCAATATTTTTTGTCCTAATCATGTGATTCATATACTTGTCATTGGTTTAAGGAGAACTCAATCTTGCTATTTAGTCCAAGATCATTTCAAGATGAATTTATTTATTTTGGTGTTATTCATCAGGAATCGACTTAGTGTTTCAATGCATTTCTAATTTGATTCAAGATGTTGAAAAGTGGTTTCAAGGTTGATCTTTGGTTAAGTCTGGCAAATCATTTATTCAGGGTTTGATTCACTTCTTAGTCACTTCTCAAATTAGTCAAAGAAGTCTTACACATCATGATGTGATAAGTTGTCCATGATTTATGATCTCATGATTTTTTCATTTCCATTTTGCTTTTTACTTCGATTTTTTTTTCTATTTTGGTCAATGAAGTCTTACACATCATGGATTATTGATTTTTTAAAGTTGTTTAACCTTCATTATTTCAAATCTGTAAGGAATGATTATTTAGATCATTCTATATACTTTGGGATCGTGATAGGTTACATTTTATTAATCGATGTAAGTTTTTGATTAAGACAAAACCGTTCTTCTTTTCTTTTTGTGTGACACAATTTTTGGAGAATGATCTACATATCATTTCTCTATTGTGTATTAACATAAATATTATTATTGATTGACCTCCCAAGTATGATCTTCTCATAGATTGTGCTACGATTGTTTAATATAGCACTAAATTGTTCTCGATTCAAAAAAGTGATCAACTGAACAATGACAATTAACAACTAACATCTAACTTTAATTTACGTTGTTTGTTTTTTTAGCATTTACTTTTCTGCAACTTATATCATTCTTCTTATATCCTCGTCCCTATATCATTGTTCATATATTATTGCTCATATCATATTTTCATCTTCATCTTATCTTGTTCATCTTATTAAGAAAAACACAAAAACATGATAAAATTATCGATACCCTAAAAAACTTTGAAGCTTGGACTGTGGTTACTATCCTTTGCATCATGGAATTTGGACTTTGTACAGAAATCCTAGCAAAGGAGCTTTGGATTGTTTATCTCTATTCTTGTATTGCTTTGTCTTAGGACACATTTTTCACATCATTCATAGCATACTCTTGAGTTTTCTTACAATGGGACTTATTCGATCAATTACTTCTAGTTGGTCGTCTAAAAGACTAGCCCACTCTGCTATGCAAGTTTAGTTTATCATTTGCATTGTTTGCTTATTGTTTATTCCATCCCCATTTGAAAAAATGTATCCCCACTCCCATGATGTGTAATAACTTTACCGCTTTCTCTTTGCTAGCTAGTTTCTTAGGTTCCCTCTAATTCAAGAATAAAACCAACCACAACTTTTCAAAGAAACACAAATAAGCTTGATCAAATGTCAAGAATTTTCATAATAAATCAATATTTTTCCATCACCATAAACCCTTCAACCATCATACTCCATTTGCATTCACCCTTTGTAAGTTGATTTTTTTTCAGAATCGCCACCAACCTACCCGCTCACTAAAACATTTTCATAATCAATACAACAAACCCTTGATCCAACATCAAGCAAATGCTTCTCAAATGAAACTCAAAAACACAATAAGATACGTTTGGGATTGTGTGCCACGAGCCTTAAGTGATGGAGAAAGGGTGAGAGTGGAACATACCTACAATCACTCTAATTATCTAGACACAAGGAGTTCGACTTGGTTGTTTGAAATAATCGCATCTACCTATAGTCTTTAGTGCAATCCTAATAAAGAAAAATCTCTTTTCAAAAATCATAAAAATGACAACAAATCATTCAAACTCTTTTTGTACCATAGCGACACCCTTTGAAAATCCTTTTTCAAAGTAAAATCAACCAACAAACAATCATATTTTAGGATGAGCTACGAAGCTCTGACTTTCTCATTTCACCATGCGGGTACGTAGGCATGAGGCCAACACTGAGGCGAGCACCATTAATAAAAAACATCATTTCCCTTTAGTAGATAAACGACACCCTTTCTTACGCAGAAAACCTAGATGGTTCCCGTTGAGTACAACAGATGTGAGGAGTGCTAATACCTTCCCTTTGCATAACCGACTTTCAAACCCTGACAATGGCTACAACGAACTTGTCCTATTCTTTTTTTCCAATTCCTTGGGTTTTCTCGATATGTTCCCTTTCCCTCTTTTGAGAATAAATAAAGTTCGGTTGTGACTCTTCTGTCATGTCCAATCGGCGAGCTTTTCTCGCGAGGCCGTGTTCTCATATTTTTGAGTTGTGACACCTTCTATAATCAAAATCATTATGGATCACACCACATACCAAATAATTCAGATAGTTTTCAAACCAGGGCAGACCGATAATGGTTTGGATGCGTTCATCACCAAACTCATCCTTGATTGTGTGTTCTCTTTTGTTTTTTCAATCGAGGACATTCTTGACAAGTGTTCAACAATAGTGTTTTCACACCCTTTTTTATCATGGATCTCCAGATCAAACTCTAGAAGAAACAATATCCATCTCAATGATCTTAACTTCAATTCCTGTTTAGTAAACAAATACTTTAAAACGGTATGATCAGTATACACAGTTATTTAAGAGCCTAGTAGGTAAGACCTGAACTTGTCAAAAGTATAAACAACTAAAAGCAACTCTTTTTCAATAGTTGCATAATTCAACTGATCATGATTCAAAACATGACTAGCATAATATATGACATGCAAAAGCGTTTCTCTTCTTTGTCCTAACACATCCCCTAATACAATATCACTTGCATCACACATGATCTCAAAAGGGAGAGACAAGTGTTGGGAAATCACTATAGGTGCAGATACCAACTTACTCTTTAATGTTTCAAATTCAACCATACACTCTTTGTTAAAAGTGAAAGGTTTGTCTTTCAGAAGCAAATTAGTAGAAGGTTTAGCTATTTTGGAAAAAAACTCTTATGAACCTGCAATAGAAACTCACATGTCCTGAGAAACTTCTTATTCTTTTCTCATTCACAGGAGGTGGGAGATTAGCTATCACCTCCACTTTTGATCTGTCAACTTCTATTCCCTTTTGGGAAATTTTGTGGCCCATCACTATACCTTCTTGTACCATAAAATGGCATTTCTCCCAATTCAGAACCAGGTTTGTTTGCTGGTACCTTTCTAAGACAAGAGACAAGTTGGTTAAACAATTATCAAAAGAAGAACCAAAAACAGAAAAATCATCCATAAACACTTCCATATGCTTTTCAAGCATGTAAGCAAAAATGGATGTCATACATCTTTGAAATGTGGCAGGGGTGTTGCACAACCCAAATCGCATCCTTCTGTGGGAAATGATACCATACGGGCATGTGAACGCAATTTTCTCTTGATCCTCAGGGGCTACTACAATTTGATTATATCTCGAGTAAACATCAAGAAAGAAATATGTTTATGACCAGCGAGCCTCTCCAAGATATGATCAATGAAGGGAAGAGGAAAATGATATTTCCTTGTTGCGGTGTTGGTTCTTGTGTAATCAATACACACTCTCTAGTCAGTTACTGTTTGAGTGGGAATTAATTAATCTTTCTCATTCACTATCACCATTTTCCTCCATTCTTTTATCACAACATGCACGAGACTTACCCATGAATTATCAGATATATGATAAATCACATATGCATCCAACAATTTCACCACTTTTTAAAAAATACTTATTTCATTGTTGGATTTAATCTTTTCTGGGTTGCAATACTGGTTTGTTATCATCTTCCATCAATATTTTGCATTTGCACACTATTGGGATGATTCCTTTCAAGTCTCCAATGTTCCCTCCAATGGAACTCTTGTATTTCTTGAGTACATGTATTAGTTTCTCCCATTCTTTTTCTTCTAAACCAAAATTTATGATAGCTGAATAGTTCTTTTCAGTGTCCAAGAAGACATATTTGAGATTCTCAAGTATCTACTTCATCTTTGTCTCATTTTTTTATTCCTTTTGGCTTTCTACTTCTTGTGGTGCTTTTAAATCCTCACACTGAGGTTTTGTGTTTCCAAAGGTAAGTTTGGTGTTTACATCTAACAGACTGAGCAATCAATGTGTCTAACACTTCCACTATACTATTTGTCACCACATCATATTTGTACTTCAATCTTTAATTCTTCATCATAAACTTTTAGAGTCATGGTTTTTCCCTCCATTTCTATCATGCATCATCTGGTCTCTAGAAATAGTCTTCCAAAGATAAGTGGAATCTTTTCATCTTATGGCATTTCCATAATCACAAAATCAACAAGAAACATAAATTTGTTTATTTTTACCAGAATATCTTCTACTATCCCATAGTGTCTTTTCACTGAGTTGTCTATAAACTAAAGTGTCATTCTTGTATCTTAAATCGTGCCAATACCTAGCTTTCTGTATATGGATCAAGGCATAAGACTCACCCTATCTCCCAAATCAATAAGTGCCTTCTTGAATTTTCTATCTTCAATTGTCCATGGAATGGTGACATAACCTCTATCTTTCTTTTTCATAGGAATCTTCATACCTTGTCAGATAACACTGCATGTTTCAGTAAAAAGTATAGGTTCAGTGTCTGTTGTGTGTTTCTTGGAGATTATATATTTTATGAACTTGGCATTTATAGGCATTTGCTTCAGCGCCTCAGAAAAAGTTATGTTTATCTCAAGCATTTTGAACATTTTTATGAACTTCTCAAAATTCTTTTCATGCCGATCATTCTTCTTTTCTCTCTAGGGATATGGAAGTCTGATGATAGGTCTTGGTTGTTTTCGTTTTTCCTTCTCAACCATTTTTGGTATAGCTATTTCTTCATGGAATTTATGATGGTCCTTTATTTCCATATCTACCTCTAAGAGATGACTTTCTTCAACTAACTTGTCTTCGAGACTCTTAGTTGTCCTCCCATTTCTTATCATCGCAACACTCATATTATTATGTTATGTTGGATTTTTCATTGTTGCATTAGGAAGGGTACCTTTTGCTCGAGAACCAGCTATCTCTTGTGCTATTTGACCCATTTGAACTTCGAGGTTCTTAATAGAAGCTATAGTGTTCCTTTGGTTGTTTCTTGTTTCTTTTTGAATTGAAAATTTTGAGCAGCCATTTTTTCAAAAGCTATTTCCCAATTTTCCCTTTTTGGAGCATGTTGTTGATACTATTGTGGAAGCTGATTATGGTAGTTTTGTTAAGGTTGGTATTGTTGTTGATTTTGATAATGCACAAGACCCTGGTTTTGAACATTCCCTTGTTGATCTTTCCAAGAAAAAGTTTCGATGATTCTTCCAACCAGGATTGTAACTATTAGAATAGGGGTTGTTCTGTTTTAGATTATTCACTTCTTCAATTTGTTGCGGATGTGCCACACAATACATAGGAAAGTGAGAACCCCAACAAATTTCTTAACTAATTACTTGGACTGGCTGAACCTTAGCCACATATTGAGTACTTATATTCATTGCCTTGAGTCTTCTTTCAGCTTCAACAACAACTTAATCTTCAATATTTATACTCCGAGTATCTAGTTTGAAACCTATCACTCCTTTTGGCTTGTTTTAACACCTATCATACAACTCTAAGTGTTCATTAACAACTTTCTTCTTGATACAAGTGATTGTTGTAAAGTTGGATGAGACACCAACAATTGTATCAATCAGTTGCTTAGTTTTCAATTTGAGTTCATTAATAAACATTTGCATCTATTCGGTTTGATCTAGGTTGTGAGTAGGACAGGCAACAAATAACCTCTTGAATCTTTTATATGAATCACCCAGTAATTCACCCTTTTTTTTGTTTAAATATGAGGATGTCGTATCTATTTCCGAGGAAAACTGAAGCAGGAGAATACTCATTCACAAAAGTTGTTTTCATCTCTTCCTAAGTACTGATACTTACATTGGGAATTGAGTAAAACCATTCTTTGACATCTTTAGCTAAAATACACGAAAACATTTTCAACATTTTTCTTTCTTCAGACTGCTCTTTTATCTTCAGAGTAGTACTCATAGTCAAAACCTTTGCAAATGTGTATTTGCATCTTTATTAATTTTTCCTCATAAGGTATCTTCTCAAGTTTCCGGATAGTAGTTAGGGGCAATTGAAAGTTCGGAACATTCACCAGTTGGTTAACTATGGTTAAACGCCCTCTTGGGGAATTTGCTCTTCCATAAACCCCAAGTAGTATTTCTTATTGAATTTTAGACGTAACCAGTGTGTCTACTTCTCTGTTTGATTCTATATCTGAGTGGTCAGAGTTGACTTCCTCTTGAACTTCCAGTCTTGCTTGCCGAGCTTGCCTGAGCCGGGCGTGTAATGTTTTTTCTGGTTCTGCATCAAAAGGAAAATCAACTGAGGGTTCTCTTCGCATACAAATATTAGAAGTAACATAATTAAAATAATAAAAAATTGAATTGTTCCTTTAAATTCTAGAGCAACAAAATACTAACTAAAATAAAACTTAAACTCTATAATCTTTGGCAGTTCTCGACAATGGCGCCAAAAACTTGATTGGTGTATTAGTAACTGTACTAATCTACCGATATAGTAATAACGAGAAATCCCAAATTAATGATCTCAAGGACTGTGTGGCGTTACAGAGTTCATGTTTTAATTTTTTAAACAAAAGACTTAGGGATTTTGAATTGGTCTTTTTTATTAAGAAAAATAAACTAACAAATAACAGTAAACATGACAATTAAACAGATGAAATCAAGAAGAGTAGATATGATAGGGGAGGTATATGATATGATTTGTTAATTAATTTTATTTGACACTACAACAACTTATTTTAAATTACTAGTTCCTCTTTCCTACGTATATTTAGTCTTAAGTCCTTAGTGAGCAAACCTCTAAACATTCAAATCAACTCATATGTCCATATTGAATTGTAGATGAAATTAAAAATTAATTTCTCAAGAACAATCTGGTTTCCATAAGGTATCCATAGTCCTAGGAGATTTCTACTACATAATACGATCAATTGAGTGGTAACATTGACAGTCCTGTCTAAATTTAAATCGTAAACCAAACTCAATATTTTATGAAAGAGTAAGAATTAAGCACAAATCAAAATTAAATTTTTTAGTTATTACAAGGTTCAAGTAGAAATTATCAACAAGTCTAAACCAGTGACACCCCATAGCAATGAAGGGGTTTAGATACTCATATTAATAAAGAAATACATCATAAAAAGTGTAGACATTATAGACAATGACATCAAAATAGGTCTTCAATCACTTAGGAATCATGGAAATCTTTATCCACCTTGCAAATATGAGTTCTCCAGCCTTCAAATTGTGTTTTTACAGTAAAAAAATTGTCCAACCCTTGGAAATTCGCGTTCTCTTGTTGATTAGGTCAATTTTGGGCCTTTTTTCCTTTTCACCATACGCGTATGGCCTATGGTAAAACGTATGGCCTACTTGGTCCCATACATATAACGGCTTGGTCTAGTCGCTGGTAGCATGAGCTTAGGGCCCAATATGTGCATGGTCTACCTCATACTCGTATGGGAAGTGACCTTATTTCCCCCCTCTCTGTTGTTACGCTTATGGAGTGAGGTGAGGTTGAGTGGTCATACGCGTATGAGCTACCTCATACGTGTATGGGCAGTAGGTGTGCAATTTTCTCTTTTTTCTTCTACTCATGCATTTTAGCCTGGATTTTTTCTTCTACTCATGCATTTTAGCCTGGATTTTTTCTTTGATCATTTTTTCTTTGTCTCTTCAGACATGTAAACACATGAAACACCACCTTAAGCACGTAAAATAACCCATAAATAATTAAACCTCAATAGATAAAGACATGATGGAAATTTACTATAAACAAATCTAAACTACTATATAACTAACAATAATTCACATGTTTTTGACATCCAAATGATGATAAATTAACACAAAATCGAGACTTATCATTTTGCTTCCCAAATGAATATTTGAACCAGCATTAGAGTTGAAAGATAGTTAAATAAAGAAAAGTACGCCAGGTAGTAAGTTACCTTTTTAGCATCTTGACGTGGACTCAAATGTGCACTCCCAGGACTCTGAGCAGGTTGTCAGGAAGTTGTGCTACTCTTTTTCTTCTTTTTTTAAGAGGGTACTTTGCATTCCTCAGTCCCCTCATCATCAAATACCGTAAAAGGTTTGTGTCTAATCGTCTTTTTCCTCCAAAGGCAAAAAGTTCAGCATTAGCCTTGTCTGCCCCTTGATTTGAAAAGTTGGTACCATTAACTCTAACAGCTAAATCTATCTGAGGTTTTGGAGGGATAAAGAGAGGAGATCAGTAGACTTTCATTGTTGACCTCAAAATTAACTTCTTTCTGAATCGACTAATATGATTCGACAAAATGTTAATAAGTCAGCAGATGAAATGAAGTAAAAGATTAAGGAGTAAAGAGGGTACAAACCAGAGTTTCTTCGCTGAAAGAAGCTTCATCGTTCTTATTCAGTTGCCTCTTCTACCTCGAGGGCCCCGCAATAAAAGATTTTTTACTTTCTTTCGACCCTGAAGGAACAAAAAAGATTATATCATCGACAAAAATGCTAAAGGAAATAAGGTTTGACGCCTTTTTGCCCGTGAAGTCATGGTAGTGTTGGTGCCTTGGGAGGTAGTAGTCGAGGATTTTGGAATATAGGGAATGCTTGTAATAGGTCGACAAAAATGCATTATAACCCAAGAGGAAATTAAGGAAAATTAAGACGAGTGGATTTTCAGAAATAGTCGACCAAGGATTACCTTTATTTTTCTTCTCCAAGCTCCGCAAAAATAGGGTATATATATATATATATATATATATATATATATATATATATATATATATATATATATATATATATATATATATATATATATATATATATATATATATATATATATATATATATATATATATATATATATATATATATATATATATATATATATATATATATATATATATATATATATATATATATGATGTTATCGATAAAAACTTAAAAAATTTACGATAACTATAACTACCCCTTTTATTTAGGGTGTGTTTGGATTGGAAGAGAAATTGTGAAGAGAGAAATAGATAAGAGAGAGTGTAAGAAAAGAGAAAAAGATGAAAAATAAAGTAGATTTTTTGTATTGTTTGGTTTAAGAGAAAGAGAGAAGAAACTGACTTTATCAATGTTGTACATGTGCAGTATGGAATATTATTTAATAAATTGACTTTATCAATTTTTGATCGTCCTGACCGTCTTTCTAGAAAGATAAGTATGCATTGGTTGTGTGAAAAATAAATGTAAGTTGTTGATGTTCATGTGTTGATTGATTGTGTTAAAGTTTAATCATATATTGAGTAAGTATATTAAATTAAGTATATACTTATTTTTGGTTAAATATACTTGTCACCTTCTTTAACCTTGATTGTTTTTAGAAATAGGACATTTAATACATACTATTTTCAAAGCACAAGTGAAGAACCATCGAATAGTTACACACATGCCTATGTTTCTCCATGGTTCAAGCAACAATTATCAAACATTGTTGTACCAAGTCCTAAAATAATTCATTTGAGAAGTTTTTTCAAAGGCCTTCATCAATGTGCAAATTAATGGAACACATACTTTGTGTTGTAAATGTGCCTTAAAACTTTTGTTGATGAAGAGAAAGAAAACATGTTTAAGAGATTGTATTTACCGTGAAAATCAGAAGTTTTAGAAAGTCGGACAAAAAGTCGAGAAACAAAAAGGTCGATAAATAGTGTCGTCCGTTAAATAGTGCTATCCGTACGGACAAATGGTGATGTCCATACGAGGAATAGTGTTGTCCGTACGCTGAATAATGTTTTTGAGTTTTGAGTTTTTTTCTATTCGGTCCATGAATCCATGTGATTTTGGGCTTTGTTTGTTGGGTATTTGCTATTATAAATATGTGTCTCTTATATGTTTGGTGTGTGACAATCTTAGATTTTACACCAACAAGGGAGAGCAACGGTTTAAAGGCATATCATAGGTTTCAGCTATTCACAAGGAAAATCTTAGAAAAGCAAAGGCTTAGGTAAACCTTGGAGTTGTTTAATGTTATTGTGAAACACTGTTACACCTTAGGTTTGAGTGATTAATATATTGAGAGTTGGAGAGGTTGAGAAACACTTGGGTAGAAAATAAAGTTGGAGAGGTTGGGTAACATTAGATATCATGCACAAATTAAGGAAAAATTTCACTAGAAATGTGCTTTATGATTATCCAAACACGCTTAGGCTTGTTAGACTTAATTGGAAAAAAAGGATCACGTCCATGTTGGATAGGTGAATATGTATTTCAAGATCTAATTATCTATTGGAAATCAGATACCTTTAAGAAAATATTTGAAGTGGAAAAAAATAGAGCATCTGGAGTTGAGCGCTGCAACTATGCAGCAGGTAGTATTAGTATTGGTGAAGTTGGATGAAGGATGGTAAAACTATTTATGTCTTACTTAAATTTTCACTCACATTTTAGATTAATTAAAACTAATTATTTTTTTACTTATATTTTTATTTAATTAGCGTGACGAGTTGGGTAGAACTCCGCTTCTTAATGAGATTCATTTAGAGACTCATGTAAAGAGAAATTGAGAACTCATCGATAATCATTAAAGAAAGGTAGTTTTGAAAAATTTCATCTCCAAGTATTAGTCTTCTTCTTCTAATGTGCCATACTGAAAATAATATATTTGTGATTGATTACCTTCAATCGTCCAAATTTCACTCCCAACAACTCATAACCTTCCTACCTTTTAGATTATGTAGTACGTAAAACGCTGATGTGTTAAAAATAATTGCGAGTTTATTTTAATATATTATAAATAGATTAATATTAGTTTCTATGATATAAGCAGTAAGGTTAGCTTTCCATAAAAGCAAGAGCAGGAGGGTACCACCAATCCAAAATTATACATTGGTAGCAATCAGGCATGACATGGTCACCATAGTATTGAATTTATTTGAGCAACTATATGTTCGGTTGTGTATATTTATTTATTGCAACTTTTTACGAGTGCAAGTGAAGAATTTTTCACCCATATACCCTACAAAACACCCCCTAAATTTCAAACTACTCAACATTTCCTCATATATTTCAATCTACTTATGTTTGGGTTTTTTTTTCTAATTTTATACAAGGGGGCGCCATGGGGGATGGAGCCTCCCTTATATTTTGTATGGGGGCACCGTGGGGGTTGGAGCCACCCTACAAATTATAAAGGGGGCGTCATACTCATTGGAGCCTCCTTTAAACGAAAATTTCAAAATTATTTTTAATGTTTAATTAGTTTAAAAATATTTAATAAATAATTTTTAATAATTTAAAAAAATTTTAAAAATAATAATTTTGTAAATAATAATTTCTGAATAATTTTTAACAATTTATATTTTAATATTTTTAATGTTTTATAAATTGTAGGGTGGCTCCAACCCCCAGGCGCCCCCTACAATTTAAATATAAAACATATAAAATATAAAACATTAAAAATATTAAAATATAAATTGTTAAAAATTATTCAGAAATTATTATTTACAAAATTATTATTTTTAAAATTTTTTTAAATTATTAAAATGTATTTATTAAATATTTTTAAACTAATTAAACATTAAAAATAATTTTGAAAATTTCAAAGTTTAAGGGAGGCTCCAATGGGTATGGCGTCCCCTTTATAATTTGTAGGGTGGCTCCAACTCCCATGGCACCCACGTACAAATTATAAGGGAGGCTCCATTCCCCATGGCGCTCCCTTGTATAAAATTAAAAAAAAATCTAAACATGGATAGATTAGGATATATGGAGAAATGTTGGGTAGTTTGGGATTTATGAGGTGTTTTGTAGGGTATATGGGTGAAAAATTCGTAAGTGAATCCCTTAGAGGCATGATGGATATATAGTAGAGACAACTAACTTTTGGTCTCTCTGAAAACCTGACTTTAGTGTAAATAGCATATAGTATTGAATTAATGATGAAGGAAAGACGATGTGATGTTTGTCTCTAATTTTGAAACGCCTTATTTAGCTAACTGACAGCTGAACTCTACAACTTAATCCATGTATTTGAATTTATTGGTGTAATTGATTGATTTATTTATTGATTTCAAAACCATTAAATTGATCATTAATCAATGGTTTTAGATGATGCACGTCTCTTCATGTTTAATAAGTGATTACAAGTTAAATTTTGAGCACAAAATATACAGCAAAGTTATATACCTTAAAACAAAAGTTTTACTGTTTTTTTTTTTTCTACATAATTTGAGTAATAAATCTATATAATAACATACAAATTATTCAATTTATATTTGTGATATTTGAATCGAACTTTAATATCGACAAGGATAATTTCTTAGTTCGACAAAAATTATACATGTTGTAGTCGAAGTCTGTTCTAGCATGTAGTCGAAATTTGTTATCATTATGTTTAAATTAGCACGTTGAATTGAACATTGTTTGTAAGTTTAATTGTTAGGTTAGTTTGTAGTTTAAGTTAGTTTAGTAGTATATAAATAGACTAATTTTTTCAGGTTGTTAAGAGAGTTTAATCGTTAGTATTTCCTTATAATTTTTATCAATAGAAAAACAGTTTTAAAGTCGTTCTTATTCTTCTTTTTCATTCTTCTATATCTTTTGTAAATTTTAATATATGGTTAATGAATTCGGATGCAAGGCTATAGCTTTTTACTATTTCAAATTTTGCCATCTTTTTCTCTATGCATCACTTTCTTACATTCAATAAAAATGGAAAAAACAAAAGAGGAAATAAATTAAGTGCGGTGGTTGAGGATTTGAATAGCATTAGAGACGCTAGAACATCATTTTCATTAACATAACATAGCACATGGTCTTTTGCAGTTCTTTCATTTTTGCTTCTTTTCTTAGATAATGGTCCCAAACATCAAAAGTAAATTTTATACATTTGGATTGTTATAGCTTATAATTCTGACTCAAAAGTTTAGAAAATGAGTCAAAGGTCCAAATTTTACCAATGGAAAAAGTACAGAGAAAAAAATAAAAAAGAGAGAAGAAAAAAAGAAAGCAAAAAATCTGGTTGATAGAATACCATTTAACACAAGGACTTTCCGAATATGACTTTGACATTGACACGTCGATATCGATAATAATTTAAAAAAATAAATTAATTAATCATAATTATAATTGTATGTAATAACACGGATACAGACATAAATTTTTTTCAGAGGTATCATAATCCACAAAGATGACTTCACCTTTGTGCAATTACATTATAATCCACAAATAAAAAAGAAGAAAGTGTGTGGAAATGCAAGAACTCAAAATTACATCATGTTCATGTTTCTAGCTAGCTGTCATTGTTTGTCTCAAATATTTCTTCATCATCCATCACTTTCAATATCCTTCTCGAAAATCCTACACGGCGCGAATCGAGCTGAGAATGACAATGAAAAATGATCAGAGTCATTGATATAACCATCATCAAAATTCTGTATGTATGAGCTAGGATCATATAGAAACACATGTGAAGATGATCTAAATATTCTCCTCTTTTTCCCTCTCTTGATCTTCCTCCACAGTGCTTTCAATTTTGTAATCTTCAATGATCTACGGACTAATCCATTGACACACACAATAGGGTCATTGGTAATTCTTTCATAACTCGTGCAAATACTCTTGTTTCTAGTGCTTAGACAGTTGCAAATTTCAAGGTTCATGATGTATATGATGGAGTAGAAAGTGTAGGAAGCATAAAATGTTTTAAGGAACCAATGTGTTTGAAGTGCATGCGCTATGAATAAGAATAAGACTAAAGGTTGTTTATATAGTGATAGGGCCAACGAAGAAAAAAAAAAAGAAATTGATTTTGATGTTGGCATTTCAAGTTGTAATTGTTAATATCAATTAGAGATTAAATGTTACAGTTTGGTAATTATGATATCAACTAGGCTTAAACAATCAATTAATGCATGTAAGTTGCGTGTTTGTGTTTGTTTTTTTGTCTTTTATTTTTTTAGATAAATTTCTTGAATGTTTAATTTTTTTTTTAATCTCTAAAGTTAAAATTTGTAAGAAAATTTACAGATTTCCTGCGGATTTTTTGACAGAATTTCTTATGTATTTTAACTTTAAGACTTAAAATCAAAAGAATTTTAATATTTAAAAATTATTTTAAAAAAAATATAAGGACAAAAATCAAAACTCGTCAAATTTACGGGAATTTGACTATATAAGTCTATCGATTTTCACAAATTACCATAAGTTGTAATAGATTTATATTTCTAATATAAATATAAGATTGTAGGAGTATGACTTAGAAACTTAATTATTTTAAAGTTACTATTAACAAGGGCGGTGGAAGCATGGCCAAAAATGACAGCCAAGACTTCGGTAAAGATCATGCAGAAGATGCCGGGCAGCAACGAATGATAGTTATGATCAATCTATAATGGGGTTGTGGGTTGGGTCCGTTCTAACTGCCGGTTAAAGTCGTAAATCTTACACTATTATAGAAAATCAATACCAAGTAAAAGCTATTTTACAAAGGTTTAAAAAGAGATACCACCACTGTTGACCAATCGTTGTTAGGTAAGGGTAGTTGTATGTATGATATTTTTCACCACAGTTGTGCGACAATGATTATAAGTTATGTAGCACACTACCTATGACAACGGTTACTTTAAACAATTATTATGATACTCTTAACACATAATATTTAACAACAATTGGTATAAACAACTGTTATAATATATTCACTGAGTTTATTATAAATTATGCGGAATGTTGATTTTGCTAATGCTCACTAAACATATAACCTTTTAATCTGATCTAGAACATTATAATATAATAAACTAAGTTATATTAGAAGAACATGTTCACGTTCAATGCTAGACAAGAGTTCTTAAACTCCTTATCCGTATTTTACTCTTTAACATTTAGAATTTAGTTTAATGCTTCTAGGTCATTAACCTCCCCTTCCTTCATCTCTAGTTCATTTTGCAAAAGAAATGCAATCCACTGATGTTCTTGTGTTGATTAATCATGTTCAAGTTAAACCATATCTTGAGTAAGTATGTTAAATTAAGTATATATTTATTTTTTGTTAAATATACTTGTCCTCTTCTCTAACTTGGATTGTTTTTCAAAATAGGGAATTTAATACCTACTTTTTCAAAGCATGAGTGAACAACCATCGACTAGTTATACACATGCCTATTTTTATCCATGGTTCAAGCAACAATTATTATGAATTGTTCTACCAATTTCTTAGGTAATCCATTTGAGAAGTTTGTACGACGACCTTCATCAACTTGCAAATAAATGGCATATATACTTTGTAAACGAATATAAGTTTCACAGTCAAACATGGATAGAAGGGAAGAATTTAATAAATAGTTGTTTCGTTGTAAAAGAACTTACGTAGGGTGGTGATGACGATTTATATGGAGTTATCACACGTACTTATGAGTTCGTATATAGTTATATAGACTCAGAAAATAAAGTTGTCTTATTTTATTGTGACTAGTATGGTCCATCTTCTAGAGGAACTAAAATAGATTAAAAAAATAACACCGTTGAGGTACAAATGGATAGAAAGTACAAAAAGTATGACCCTTTCCTAATGGCACAAAATGTTAGGAAAGTTTATTACGTACCTTATCCTTCAATTTAACCACATAAACGATGATGGTGTGTTATAATCAATTCCAACCCAGTGGGTCATGTTGAAACTGGCGGTGTAAAGGAAAATGTTGCATACCATGATGAGATTTCACTAGTTAATGGGGTGATTGAAATTGACGAGATTACAAGTTTGTGTGATACTATAGTTGAGGGTTATCAAGTTGACGCAACTATCTTGTTGTCAACACATCATGTGGAAGAATAGTAAGAAGAGTCAGGACAGACTAAAGACAATAATATCATATTTGATGAAAACAATGAAGATTACGATGATGAATAATTTGATAATAATATGTATTTTGTAATAATACTATTGAATAATAATACTATTGAGTAATAATATTATTGTGTAATAAGATTTTGTATGATATTTTCTCGAATTAATATGACTCATAATTTGTTATATGTGTTATTTTATGTTTTTCTTTCAAAATAGAAAATAAATTGCTGCCCCGATTTGAGGAAAATGGAAAGGGTAAGACTCGCCGCACAAGGTTTATTGCAGAAGAGGTTCCTGATTCATCTATGTTTATTCTTATGCAACTTTCGAGTCAGACGACTCGTCCACCTATGCATCCTACTCCACCACATATGCACTCTACTCTACCCGCATCCCAAATATTTCCAATCTCTTCCATGCAGCCGAGTGGACCTACATTTTATATGCTTTCCATGTAGCTGAGTGGACCTAGGTTTCCTATGCATTCCATGCAGCGGAGTGGACCCAGCATGCCATATTCATCACCCATACATTATGTGCAAGATGAGCAGGATGATGAGGATGATACCATTGCTCATGGTCATGGAGATACCAGTGCTTTTGACAATGCTCATGAGGATCAAAGGAGGACATACATTCTGAGAAATACATCGCAAACAATTAGGAAACATCTTAGAAGATTTGTCATTGAGTCTGAGAAAGGATTGTAAGGGTTTATGTTTTATATTATATTTTAAATTTGAGTTGTTCTTTTAATTAATACTAAATCAAATTTTATTTTTTACCCTTGTATCGTTAGATCTTGTAGCATCGAGCATAAAAGAAATTATTAAAAAAAAATATTAAAATTTTTGGCCGAGTTATGGAGCACTTTCTGGTGAAGACAAGGAATATTGGTTTAAGTTATTTCAGGTATAAGCAATTAACTCATTTAAGTAATTATTAGTTTAATTTCCTTTATATTTATTAAGATATTATTGATTATACCTTATTTAATATTTTTGAATTCATACAACAATGTAGGAGAAATGTTGTACGGACATTAGAGATCATGCACAAATTAGGAAAAAGTTTCACTCAAAATGTGTTGTCTAATTATCAGACACATTTAAGTGTGTTAGACTTATTTGGGGAAAAAGGGATCACATCCATGTTGGATAGGTGAAGATTTATTTCAAGAGCTCATTGCTCATTGGAAATTGAATGCCTTTAAGAAAATATCAAATGTGGCAAAGAAAAAGCAAGCATCTGAAGTTGGCGGCTAC
This sequence comes from Lathyrus sativus, assembly GCA_963859935.3. Taxonomy (NCBI): domain Eukaryota; kingdom Viridiplantae; phylum Streptophyta; class Magnoliopsida; order Fabales; family Fabaceae; genus Lathyrus; species Lathyrus sativus. The sequence continues at coordinate 7,672,037 of OZ012741.1, read as the reverse complement.
AACTACGCAATAGGCAATATTAGTGTTGCTGAAGTTGGATGAAGGATGGTAAAATTATTTATGTCTTACTTAAATTTTCATTCAGATTTTAGATTAATTAAAAATAATTATTTTTTTACTTATGCTTTCATTTAACTACCGTGACGAGTTGGGTAGAACTCTGTTTCTTAATAAGATTCATCTAGAGACTCATATAAAAAAATAGAAAGTTTGTCGATTATCGTTCAAGAAACAATCTGGTAAGTTTTTCTTATATTTAGTCATTTTATTTCTTTCTTTTATGTTCATACCTTATTTAAATTATGATAACATCTAATTTATTTATTTTTATAGGTGGAGTATGATAAAAAAAAACTTTCCTCTGCTCTATCAGACCATCCTGAGTTACCTGCACCATCACCGAGATATCCTACTAATCTTAGTCTGAGTTTTCAAGCTTGGTATGATGTTGCACGCGAGAAGAGGAAAATGGGAAAATGTATGGTGCTGGAGAGTACACCAAAATGTCAGACGTCATGATATGATTTTCATAATGAAACTTTCCGATGGAGAAGGATCATCATGCTCACCTTTATTAACCTTCGATATGCTAATAACTGTAAGAACTTAGTGCATACCAAGGCAGCATGAGAAATAGTAGCAAGAAATGCAGAAATGGAAGAAGTGAGGAGAAAACAGACAAAACTGGAGGAAGAAATACGTGTTGCAAATGAGCGCGCACAGAGGTTTGAATAATTTATGGTCTCGCAGATGAACCAAGGTTCTGGTGGTGGATATGAAGGAGATATTGGATATGGAGGAGTTAATGATGATGATGAGGAGGAAGAAGAAGATAATTAAATTTTTTAAAATATTAACTTTTAATGTATTTTTAAATTTAACTTTGGTAGATATGGATGCAATTTATTTTTGTTTCACCTTTAATCATGAATTATTCTTTTTTTTTTCTAATTTGTTTAAAATATTTTTTTACAACACACACACACACACACGCACACGCACACGCGCGCGTGCACACACACACACACACACACACACACACACACACACACACACACACACACACACACATATATATATATATATATATATATATATATATATATATATATATATATATATATATATATATTAATTATATTTATTATAAATATATTATCACGTATATATTAATATAATTATGATATTTTTATATACAATATTGTAAAAATTAGCCGGGGTTAAACACCTAACAAATAATCAGCGAATTTGCGTGGGGATAATCCCCGCACAAATATCAAAATATAGATGCATTTTCCAAGGGCTTAGACCTTAGTAAAATAGTGACACACTACACCAGAGACTTTGCCCCTCACAAATTGCAAAACGTAGATGCATTTGATAGGGATTTAGCCCTTAGAAAAATACTGACACATTATGCCATCTAGACTGTTCTTACGCTTACATGTAAGCTGAAGCTAATTTAGGAATTATATTTAGTGAGGGCGTTAGTCTCAGGCTAAATTATGATGTGGCATGCCACTGCAAATTATTTGCCATGCTGTGTTTAGCCAGGGGACTTATCCACACACAAATTTTTGTTTTGTGAAAGGGTTTTTGCACTAGTGATGGGTTAAACCACTAGCTAAAAACACTTTCTCTTGTAGTGTTACCCATAAAGTGCATTGAATTGAAGTCGTGGCGATGAGAATTTACCCATCAACAACCTTAGTTCTCTATGCCAAATCAACACTTATTGAACACTTTCTATCAATTTCAAGCCTCGTAAAACCTTGATCTTGCTATTTGCGCCCAATTTATTTCAACCATGTTTTTATACTTTAGTAGTCTAACTAGTGTACAAGTATGGTTTTTCAACCATCTTTAACTTGATCTACTTTCAAATGCCTCATTGAAGGTTGATGTTTATGAGTTTTACAACCGTTTTTCCATATTTAAAGCATAACACCCAAGGGCTGCGTAATCGTTCCTTTGAGATTATATAATATACCTCTTTACCTTATCACGAGTCAAATGATAATCATATACCTCTATAATTATTCCTTCACTACTACTATTATTCATAGTAGGAACCTCCACTTTAAATTGAGTTTTCTTTGCCATAGTTTTGAAAATTTTCATCTTCAGGTTTTAGTGTTCTTCTCCTAATGTGACATACTGAAAGTAATACATTTGCGGTTGATGAACTTCGATCGTTCAAATTCCACTCCCAACAACTCATAACCCTTCGTACTGCTACTACAAAAAATGCTTTTAAGGTTAGACGCGAAATGCATTTTACCTCGGCTGAAGTAGCGAGGTAATGACAGACGTTATGAAAAATAACATCTAATCACCTCGATTATTAAAACACCGAGGGATAAATTAATTTTCACATGCGTTCGAACCCCAACATCTGCATTTTTATTATTTACAAAAATAACCCCCCATACATCTTGATTTAAATTAAAACTAAGGGATAAGATAGATTATTTTTTTAATTGAAATTTATTACATATTTACACAAAAAATAAATCAAAATAATTTGTTTACAAACTATAATGTTTACCCAAAATATTACATTGTTTACACAGAATAATAAACTAAAAATTAATTTATCCTTGAAGATCATATGTTGGATCTTTGACTCCTTGATATTTGGGCAAAGTCAGAAGCTTCACCTTGCAAGTATTTGTTTCTGATAAAAAACAAGAAAGGGTTATAAAAAAAGAATATAAAAATAAATGACTTTCTGCTAAAATGAATATGTAAAAACGCAAAACCTTAAACCCAATAATTTTCTGCACTTAAAAACACAAATGGATATTTAAAAACACAAACCTTAAACACGCTAAGTTATCAAAGCCGAGGCGAACATGATATTTTTTTTTAAAATTACATTATTTACACAGAATATTAAAAAATAATAATACATCAGAATTTTGGTGTAAGAAGTTATCTGGTCCAAATATTGCACACATCCATTTCTAGGAGTAATCTGGTCCAACCAATGAATGCATCCAACATCTAAAGAAATTATTTTATCAAATTATTGAAAAAAAAATTCTACACTTGAATTCCATATAGAGAACTTTTACAAGCTTATAAATAATACAACATCATCAACAACAATATCAACACTATTTTGTATGATGGATCCTAAAAGATTGTTGCGTTCAAGTTTGGAGTGGCTACATATAAGTTAGGATTATGGTAAAATCTTTTTAACAAGTGTTTTTATAGTAAAATATGATTATATTATCTCTCCGTTATTAAAGAAACTGATAGGATATATCATTTAGTTTACAAAAAAAAATTATAATCAGAAAAAAAGTTCCTGAATTGTTTTTCCCCTCGAATTTTTTGTATAACCGAGATAATAAGTTGATTGTACCCTCGATTTCTAAACCGAGGTAATATGTGGTTTCTATTTTTATAAAAAAAAAAAAATCTTGGCTCACATTAGAATCCTATCACTAGAATAGTTATGATCATCCATATTAAAAAGTGTAACGTATCATTTGAATTTTCAAGGAGGCATTTGAGCTTCTCTGATTGTTTCACTTCCTATTCTCCACTTTATTTAAACATTATTCCTAATTTCAACGTCTCATTTCCAACTCTTTGTTTCTTAAAGTCAAGTTTCAAAGTCTTTTATTTTCTTAAATAATATCTTGAACAACCTTAGATGAAAATCTTTTGTTCGTTTTCAATGAAAAGTTTGTTGATTTCGATGATTTGAAAGACAAAGATTTTGATCCAAGAATCTACAAACAAAAGTTGAGTGATTACTTTCACATTCTTCCTGAATCCATCTACATAAATCTCGTTAAGGAGTTCTGCTTAAATGCCTCTGTTGGACCATCTGTTGAGTCAATCCATCATCATGTTGAGTCAATCAAATCCTATGTCAATGACTTTTCTTTCATAAGTATTTTGTCATTTATTGCTCAAATAATAAAATGTAAAAAGAAAGGTTGTTGCGCTAAACATTATAGATTCAACAATGTCTATAAAGACCACCTTCACCTAATTTATGTCAATTACGATAATCTCTGTAGTCCTGCTACTGTACAACCAATTGAAAAAAATTTGTATCAACTTCTAGTGTCAAATATGCATACAAGAGAGAAACAACTGAAAACACTTGGAATAACAAGCATCTCTTGTTATTCTTTATGAAGTACATCATAGTTAATCTTCTTTTTACAATTTTTAACTTCTTAAAGGAAATGATACTCATCTCTAAGGAGGAAATGACTTTTTTCATACCATATAGAAGAGTTCTTTCAGAACTTTTCTATTAGTTAGGAATAGTTAATAACGATACTATTGAAGTAGAGTGGAATCAAAAATTTGAATATGTGGAATAGTTATATGTTTTCCTATTTTTAATTAATGAAATATTTTATTTCATAGTATTGATAAATAAATTTTTTTTGAGAATTGCTAATTAACAAGAAACAAATGAAATAAAATTAACTAAGAAAAAAAGGAAAGATTGTAAGGCGTCAAGTGAGAAATCATTAAAAAAAAAGCCTAAATGCAGTTAGAGGGATTCGAAGCCTGTTCCCTAATAGCTATGTTATCCCGGTTTTTAATAAAACCAAGTTAATAGGTTTATTATTATTATTATTTTTGGCAAAAAATCTGACGCTCACTTATAGCTATATTAAAACTGAGGAAAAATGTTATTTTTTAAAAAATAAAAATCAAACATGTGGCTTTTTAAAACCTATAAACTTGGTTTTTGTCATGTTTGAGGTAAAATTTTCGTTATAAAAAATATTATTTGTAGTAGTATACCTTTTAAATTAATTAGGTACTACGGAAAATGATGATGTGTTAAAAATAACTTTGACTTAATTTTAAAACGATGATGTGTTAAAAATAATTGTGACTTAATTTTAATATATTATAAATAGATTAATATTAGTTTCTAGGATATAAGCATAAGGTTAGCTTTCCATACAAGCAAGAGCAGGAGGGTACCACCAATCCAAAATTATACATTTGTAGCAATCAGGTATGACATGGTCGCCATGGTGTTTAATTGCATTGGCAGAGGATGGGGCCTTAGAGCACCCTTCCATAGTGCCATTAATAATTTTGTAATTTCTGGTAGATATGTTCCTATCAATGAGCCTATACAATAACTTTTCTGTTGAATTTATTTGAGCAACTATATGTTCGGTTGTGTATATTTATTTATTGCAACTTTTTACGAGTGTCAGTGTATCCTTAGAGGCATGGTGGATATATAGTAGAGACAACTAAGTTTTGGTCTCTCTGAAAACCTGACTTTAGTGTAAATAGGATATAGTATTGAGTTAATGATGGAGGAAGGACAAAGTTATGTTTGTCTCTCATTTGGAAACCCCTTAATTACCTACCTGACAGGCGAGTTCTATTTTCTTGATGTAACTGCTTGATGCATTTATTGATCTTCACCATATCATCATTAATCAATGGTTTCAAAATGTAAATAGGTTGTTGGTATTTAAGATCAAACAATAATATTAGTAATGATTTTTGATGTACTAAATCTAAGAAGTAAAAGAAAATGATTAAAAATAAAATATTCAATAAGGTGCTACTAGGTAAAACTATATATATTATAGAAAAGTTTTTATCTCGGTTGAAAAGAAAATTGAGATGAAAAGTACGTATTTTAAGATTCAAAATTAAATATTCAAAAAGATGCCACTTTTAATGAGATACAAATATAAATTGAAATGGATGGAATTCGAAGCATGTATACTGAATAAGTTAACCCATCGATTTTTAGAATAACCAACGAAATATAATGAGTATATTTTTTATTAAAAAAAAGGGTGCGTCCAAGAATTATACATCGGTTTTACAAAAACTGAGATGAAAAGTTTGTCATTTGTAGTAGTAGACACGCATTAAAGTACATGAGATCCACTGTTAAGTTAACGAAATAGGATTTAAGAAAATATCTCCGATAGCTTTTTACTATTCCAAAGTTCATGAGCCACATTGAACCACTTCTCCTGATAGAGTTGTCTGTTTATAATTATTGAAACTCAACGGATCCATAACAAACTAGAACATAACCTATTAACAATCGATTTCACGAAGCAAATCAACGAATCTTGATACACGTGAATAGAGAAAAACGTACACACCATTTGATAGATTGAATCGCTAGCTAGACCCCCTCCAGTGTGATTTCTAGTTTTTGCAATCTCAAAACATATTTTTGTTCTCTTCATTACTTAAAGTTTTATGAAATACTTCAATATTTTCCACCTTGACTTGAAACCAGTGTGATGTCAATTTTCCATCGATCACCTTTACTTGAAGTTGTTGTGATGCTGATTTTTCCTATCAACCATCTTTGTGCTCTCTGCCGATTCAAAATCTATTAAACAATTTTTATCAAGTTCCTAGAACCTTGATTTTTTCACTTAGCTTTCCATACAAACAAGAGCAGGAGGGTACTAGCAATCCAAAATTATACATTTGTAGCAATCAGGCATGACACGGTCGCCATGCTGTTTAATTGCATTGGCAGAGGATGCCATACATAGTTTCTAGTATAACTAGCTTTCCTGTTGAATTTATTTGAGTAACTAGGATATAGTACTGAATTAATGATGGAGGAAGGACAAAGTTATGTTTTTCTCTATAGATTTCACGTTAGAACAACTTAATCCATGCATTTGAATTTCTTGCTGTAACTGTTTAATGAATTTTTTAATCTCCGACCTTTTGATCATACGTTTATACCTTATGTAACTGAGAGATTTTATGAGCAGCACTACTTAAATCTTTGATTCACTGATAAAATATATAATTATTTTAATCTCTCAAAGTATGAATAAAAAAGTTGTTAAGTATCTCAAATCGGACAATTTATGACTTGAACATCTATTTATAAGTGGCAGTAATTCTTATTCTACTAATCGGTTTTGTACGGTTGAATTAGGGTCTACCACACATTCTTAAGATAATATCAAAGTCTCGTTAAAGATTCATTGGACCACATTAAAGATTCATTGGACCACCTGCCATTTAGTTCCACGCTCCATATGCAAATTCTGAACGTAGGAGGATGTGTTAAGAATCTACATCAGATAATATATGACCTAAATATAGTTTACATGTGGGGGCAATCCTCGCCCTACTAATCGGTTGTTATTTATGGCATTGTAACCATGGTGTGTAATTGCATTGGTAGAGGGTGGGGCCTTAGTGTTGAATATTAAACTTGATTTGAGACTAACCTTATTATTTGTGTTTTGCATTTTTAGGTTTAGATGATTTTGAATAATGTTTTTAGAAAAGTTTTGTAGTGTTTGAAGTAGAGCTGGCAAAACGGGTTACCCGGCCCGTGACGGGCTGACCCATGACGGGTTCGGGCTTTGTTCGGGTCGGGCTAAAAAGCCCGGATTATAAACGGGCCACAATTTGATTGACCAAGCCCGGTCCTTCACGGGCTACGATTTTTCAGGCCGGCCCGGTTTATATTTATAATTTTGTTTTTTTTAAATTAAAAAGTGAGTGTTTTATTTAAAAAATAATATAATACTATTAGTATATTGTACACATCATACTCTAATTTTATTATAGCGTCAAATTACAACAGTATGACATTTCACATAGAAAATGCATAAGTATGACATTTCATTTCACTTAGAAAATGATAATAATGTTGTGCACACCAAAATATAACTTATAACATTTCCCTTGGTGCATTGTTTGTCTTTTTTCATTTGAAGAAGGATTTAAAACAAAGTAAAATTCTCAATAATAACATTAAGTTTTACAAATTAAATTAACAATAAGGTCTAAAATTCATTAAAAAAACTAAGCGGACTACCCGCTACCCGGCCGTGCTAGCCCGATTAAACATCGGACTTTTAACGGTTCGGACTTAAAAGTCCGGATAATAAATGGGCCTTATTTTTTTGTTCAAGCCCGGATTTTTTGGCGGGCTTTTGGGCCGGCCCGATTGGTCCGACCCATTTTGCTGGCCCTAGTTTGAAATGTCTAGATATTTTTTAGGATTATAATACTTTCTAGAATGCTCTTAGATTTTTTAGAGTTGAGAATTTTTTAGAATTAGTGTGTCTAGAGTTCTCTTTAGAGTAATATAAATAAAAATGTAATTCTACACTTTTGAATCAAGCAAAAATACAAAATTATTTCTTTCTTAAATAATTTGTCAACCTATCAAATTTCTATTTAAGATTCTAATATTTCCACATACTTTTTTAAATATAAAAAACTTTATTTCCGTATCCTTCCTTAGAGCCATTAATAATTTTGTAATTTTTGGTAGATATGTTCCTATCAATCAGCCTATACAATAAATTTTCAATTGAATTTATTTGAGCAACTATATGTTCGGTTGTGTATATTTATTTATTGCAACTTTTTACGAGTGTAAGTGTATCACTTAGAGGCATGGTGGATATATAGTACAGACATGTAAGTTTTTGTCTCTCTGAAAAGTAACTTTAGTCTAAATAGCATATAGTATTGAATTAATGATGGAGGAAGGACAAAGTTATGTTTGTCTCTTATTTGGAAACTCCTTACCTAACTGAATACATTAGAACGAAAGTTTAATTTTGAACACAAAAAATACATCAAAGTTAAATCCCTTAGATTGAAAGTTTTACTGATTTTTTGTTGTCTACTTATTTGAGAGATTGCTCTATGTAATAACATACTAAATATTATTCAATTTATATCAAAAGAGACGATTTAATTTAATAAATAAAAATATTATGTAAGTGTATCTTATTCGAAAGATTAGTCTTTACTGAAATGTTATGGTTTTAAATTGTGAACTGCATCACTTGATGCGGCCGCAATATCGCGGTTGTAGTAGTATCTGCATCCGCATTAAACCGCAATTGCGGTGTGATTATATATCACGCTAAAAACTGTATCATAACGTCACAATGACTGCATCATAAAACCGCAACAATCGTATTTGTCGGTATCAAACAGCAAAAGCCTACAAGAATAGAAGACATGTGAAACTTAATACATATAATAAAGTATATTATTTTATTTTGATAAAAAATAAATTTACGCCACAACAACTGCAATCCACAACGTAACAGCTGTAATATACGCAACTGCAGTTACTGCATCAATCGCAATTTAAAACCTAAAACATTATCCAGAGAGTATAGAAAGGTTTGATAGCTCAAGGACGGGCATTAGGCTAATGAATTAGGATGCAAGGCTATAGCTTTTTACTATTCCAAATTTTGCCATCTTTTTCTCTATATCACTTTCTTACATTGAATAGCTGAGATAGATGGAAAAAAGAATAGAGGAAATAAATTGAGTGAGGTGGATGAGGATTTGAATAGCACTAGATTTGGATAGCATACTCACTTTCAATAGCATCATTTTCATTAGCATAGCACATAGTCTTTTTTTTGCTTCTTTTCTTAGATAATATATGGTCCCAAAGATCAAAAGTGAATTTTATACGTTTGGATTGTTATAATCCTGACTCAAAAGTTTAGAAAATGAGTCAAAGTTCCAAATTATACCAATGGAATAACCTCATAGCAAAAAGTGAAAAAGAAGAAAAGAGAAAAAAGAAAAAAGAAAGGGAAATATCATGTTGATAGAATACCATTTTTATAATGTCTAGTAGTCAAAATCTATGAAGCGGACATCCAGAATACGATTTCGATACAGTCATGACGATGTTGATAAAATTTTTAAAAGATAATCATAATAAATGTCGGTGCAAGTGTCCGATATCGACATGAATACAGATTATTTTTTTGGAGATATCAGTGCTACATACATCAAAATAGATTAACAAGATAACTTAACCTTTATACAATTACATCATAATCCTCACATAGAAAAATGAAAAAAATGTGTAGAAATGAAAGAACTCAAAATTACATCATGGTCATATTCTACCTAGCTGTCATTGTTTATATAAAATATTTCTTCATCATCAATCACTTCAATATCCTTCTCGAGAATCCTGGATGGCGTGAATCGAGCTGAGAATAACAATGAAAAATTATCAGAATCACTGATATAACCATCATCAAAATTCTGTATGTAAGAGCTAGGATCATATAGAAACACATGTGAAGATGATCTAAATATTCTTCTCTTCTTTTCTCTATTGATCTTCCTCCACAATGACTTCAACTTTGTAATCTTCATTGATCTAGGAATTAATCCATTGACACACACAATAGGGTCATTGCTAATTCTTTCATAATTCGTGCAAATACTGTTGTTTCTTGTGCTTAGACGGTTGCAAATTTCAAGGTTCATGATGTATATGATGGAGTAAAAAGTGTAGGAAGCATAAAATGTTTTAAGGAACCAATGTGTTTGAAGTGCATGCGCTATGAATAAGAATAAGACTAAAGGTTGTTTATATAGATGGCGTGAACCCACTTTCTTTTTACAGACTCCTCATCATCACCTCAGCTAAGCACATACTATGAATTAGATAGGACCAAGAAGAAAAAGAAAAGAATTGATTTTTATGTTGGCATTCAAGTTGTAATTGTTAATATCAATTAGAGAGTTGGTAATTATGATATCAATTTAGAGTTTAAATGATATATATTTAAGTTAGCGTGTTTTTCGACTTAGTATATTTTTAGATAAAATTTTTAAATGCGGAATTTTATTTGATTTTAACTTTTAAAATTAAAATTTGTAAAAATATCTACAAATTTTCTGCATATTTTCTGATAAAATTTCTTACGAATTTTATCTTTAAGAAATAAAATCGAAAAGATTTTAATATTTAAAAATTATTTAAAAAAAGATATAAGGACGAAAAGATTATTTAACAAAAAGATATAAATAGATATAAGGATGAAAAGATTATTTAAGAAAAATATATATAAATATAATATTATGGGAGTATGGCTTAGAAACTTAATTATTTTAACAGTTTTAAGGTTTCGATTAACAAGGGCGGTGGAAGCATGGTCGGAGACGACAGCCAAGAGTATGGTAGAGTTCTAACTGTAGGTTAAGGTCAGTACATCTTATACTATTAGAGAAAACCACTTTCATATAAAAGTTATTTTACAATGGTTGGAAAAGGATACCACCACTCCTAACTAACCGTTATGAGGTAATGGGTGGTTATATATATATATATATATATATATATATATATATATATATATATATATATATATATATATATATATATATATATATATATATATATATATATATATGATGTTTTCCACGACGGTTGTGTGATTGTGATTATAAGTTATGTAGCGCGCTACCTATCACAACAGTTACTTTAAATAATTATTGAGATATTCTTAACACATAACATTTAATAACGGTTGGTATAAACAACTGTTGTAATATATACACCGAGTTTATTATAAATTATGTGGAATGTTGATTTTGCAAATCCTCACTAAACATGTAACCTTTCAATATGATCTAGAACATTATAATATGATAAATTAAATTATATTAGAAGAACAATTTCATTTTCAATACTAGACAAGAGTTCTTCAACTTCTTATACGCGTTTACTCTTTAACAGTTAGAATTTTGTTTAATGATCATAATTCTTCAACCTCCCATTCCTTCACCTCTAGTTCATTTTGCAAAAGATTATTTAATTTGAAAAAAAAATTAGAGGTGGAGAAAGAGACGGTTGAAGAATTACAATCATTAAATAAAATTCTAACTATTAAAGAACGAAATGCAGATAACGGGTTGAAAAATTATTGTCTAGAATTGTAGTGTACTTGTATTCTAATATAACTTTATCTATCATATTATAATTTTTTATCAACAAAATCATCAACACATAGTACAAACTACATAGAACATAACACTTTTATTAATAAAAAACAACATATCAACTCATAGAATGTTTCAGAAAGGTACGTGCCTCCCATTATGACATCCATAATGAAAGGATAATGAAGTTGAAATGAGAGCTGCAAACTTATGTTTATTTTGAATGGATGTCATTCTGAGTGTTTCACAAAAGTTTGCAACAATCAGTTTAGCATTATCCTCGTTATTTAAACAGTGATCCCTACTTACAAGTAAAAAAATCAGAAAGTTCAAATATTATGAAACAAGCTATTGAAACATAAACGTGTTTTGATACAAAATCTATTGTGAAGACGGACCTATAAGGTAGTCATTTGCTATGATTTGATGCAACAATGGTAACCATTTGAAGAGGATGAGTTTGCTGCAAAAGTTTGGAGTTTCCATATCAAAGAGACGAGTGACAGAGATGTTATGATTTTTTTAGAGAGATGGGTTAAATATATGTTAGAGTTATGTTTTGAGAGACACGGTTGTTATGTACTGACGCGAGAGATAATTTTGCTTATATAAATAAGTAACACCATACACCACAAATGATAATACAAATTGTGATGAAATAATTTAGCCTTACACCACAATTGTTTATATGAACCATGGTAATATACAATGTCAAGCTCTTTATGATACGATAAACGGAAAATCGCTACTGCTGAGATTCAAACCATTTCACTCTAGGTACATTTTACTATGGTTGTTGAATATGACTGTAGTGAAATAACTTTTAGTAAATACATAAAAAAGGCGTCTAGGCTTACCACATTTAACAGGAAGACCGTTGTAAAATTGGTGTTATAAAAGGTCTATTTTATAATAGTAAAATCCTCTCACAATGATTGGAAAATGGATAACATCACGGTTGACCAACTGTTGTGAAGTAAGGTGTGATTGTAAGTATGCACTTTTCCACCATTGGCGTCTAACCTTTATGATAAATTAGATAGAGCGCTACATATCATAACGATTATATTAAATAACTGTTGTGATATAGATAGGTCATGGGTTCGAAACCCAACACCATAAATTTAACTAACGCATGGATAAAATTAACATTTCACCGCGGTTATATATTCCAACTGTGGTTGTAAATATACGCGTTTATTATAAAATATGTGGATTACTTGTTTTTCCTTACCCGTCAATAGACATATACAACTATTCAAATTGATTTAGATGATAGTAATCTGAAAAATTAAATTATTCTTGAAAAATAACTTAGAGGCTCGAGTAATTTTTGAATTGAATGTATTTTGTAACACCCCAATTTTAGTAGTTATTTATTTTTATTAATTAATTGAGTGATTTTATGCATATTTGATTTATTTAAAATAATTAATATATTTGATTTATATGAATTAATTGATTTATTTAATTTATATTAATTATTTAATTTATTTGAATTAATTGATTTATTTGAAATAATTAATTTATTTGATTTATATGAATTAATTGATTTATTTGATTTAGTTGAATTAATTTATTTATTTTAATTGGTAGAATAAAATACAGAATTGGTAGAATTAGTAAATGAGCTTAGGTTGGGAGTGTGAATAGAAAGTGAGAAAGTAGGTTAGTAAACCCAATAGAATTATGAGAAAATTGTGAGAATGAAAAAATAAGAAAAAGAGATATAATAGGGTTAGAAGATAGAAGTTAAAAAGGAGGCTAAGGAGAGAAAGAGGAGAAGAGAAGAGTAATTAAGAGAAAAATCTAAAAAATTCAAAAAAAATCAAGGTAAGAGTGGGTTTTTACATAATTATTGAGGTTGTTTGATAGTGTATAATGGCTAGAAACATGTTTAGGATAAAATCCTTAAATTTTTCATGAATTTGATATTGTTAGGTTTTAGTGATAATCTTTGATATGTTTTTATATTATAGAGATCCATTCAATATTTAGAGTAAATCCATTGAAATTGAAATTAATATATATATATATATATATATATATATATATATATATATATATATATATATATATATATATATATATATATATATATATATATATATATATATATATATATATATATATATATATATATATATATATATATATATATATATATATATATATATATATATATATATATATATATATATATATATAAACAAGAAAATTATAGGAATGTGGAAAACTTTTCATTTACTGTAGCACAAGACAAATTTGTTGTGGCACTCCGTTTCCATATGCTAATGTAGCGTAGGTAATTAAGAGAATGAAGTGATTATTTTTCTCATATTTGTCATGTAGCATTAAACCAGAATATAAATGAAATGTAATTTTTATTTTTCACGCTATTTTTTTTTATGACGATAATGTAGCATAAGCAAATAAGTATGATAGAAAAAAAAACCATAAGACTTTTTTAGTCTCACATGCAATAGCGAACAAAAATAATGAGAATTAAGAAATAAAAATGTATTTTTTTTCCTCTCATAATCCTGTAGCAAGTGATAGAAAATGAAATTTTTTTTTTTAATTCACACTATTGTTACAGTAGCGCAAGTATTTATATAAAGCAAGGTGGTCTTTTCTCTTCCCATCTCGTGTTACTCTAGTGCATAACTAGGCAATAGGGAACAAGGAAATTTGGTAGAAACAAAAGTAATTCTTTTATATATATTGGTGATGTAGCACAAGGCAATTAGGAAAATAACTGTGACTTATGTTTTATGCTCTAGCCATTTCTTTTCTAACAATTAAAAGTGAATACCTCTTTAGTACACATAATGTAGTGACATGCATAAGTTATCAAATTGAACGTTTCTTAAATGTTGAAACTTTATTAAATATTATAATTTTATTAATATACTGAATATATATTAAATAGTGAATATTTAGTTAAAAATTGAATATTTGTTTAAAATATTAAATGTTTATTTAATATTTAATATTTCTTGCATATTTATTAAAATATTGATCATTTACTAAAATATTGAATATTATTGAATGTTGAATATTTATTAAATATTAAATTTTTAATTATTAATGATAGATTAATTATTCTATGTTTAATTGGTGATGTGTGTTTTGTGGATTGAGGTTGAATTGTGTTGATACTTGTGCATGTACAAATGTGTGGTAGTTCAAGTGTGATGAATTATTGAAGATATGCATGAATGTTAAGATTAAGGAATGATCTTAATTGCATGATTGTTGAATTTGCACACGCTGCATTTGTGTCAAGAGACAATGCTTGTTAGTTCTGTGGGAGCTAGTGGCTTGTCCCAAACCTAGAGTTGGGTTTGAAAAGCTTAGGAAATGACTTATTTGTGTGTTATTGGTCTAGGGAACATACCCAATTTAATATAGAAACCGAAAAATAATAACAAGTGTTTGGTACCACATACATGAGTTGCATTTGAGTCTTACATTGAGTCGCATTGTGTATATGTTTGTGATATGAGATGATGAGAAATATGTGAAATTGATGAATTGGCGAATTTATGGAATTGTGAGTATATATTTGTGAATGGTATGACTACTTGAGTTGTAATATGTTGTTGAAGCCTTTTGAAGTGTGAGAATCATTATGCTATGCTTGTATGTTATATATTATATGTTATCTTATGATTTCGATAATTATACGAATTCTCACCCTTCTGTTGGAATGATATTTTGTACGATATCGCTCAGGTACCGAGGAGTGGAGTTGCTTCTAGTACGAGGTAGTCATTGGAATAGCTTGTTCTAGTCTCTTTATTTATTATGGGTCGAGCTGTGCTCTGATTATGTAACACTGAAAAACGTTTCAACTGTTATCTTGAGAGATACTTTATGTACTCTACTTTATTTTGATAATATCTTTTGAATTATTTGAAGTATTAGCTTTTATGTCTAAGTGATGATCTATAATGAGTTGATCATGATACTTTCATTATGTTAATTTATGATTGAATTAATTTCGTTGCTACATGCTAAGTGAAAGGATGTGAAATCTATGAAACTATTTTAAGTGTTAATAAGCAAGGCAGGTGTATGTGTGATGTTTGGAAATTATATGTGACAACCTTATGTGAGATGCATGATAATTTCTTTTGATTATTTATATATTTTGCGCGGGGTCGATGACCGTGATGAAGATGATTCAAAATTTCTCAACAAATTTGATATTTTATAATATAAAATATAAGAGAATGAACCATTGCTTTGAAGAACTTGGGGGTATTGAACCAAATTCTATGTGTTAAAGAAAGAGAGATGAATTACAAGAAGCATGCCATTTGAAAAATATTAATTGATCAAAGTTGGTTTTCAAGTATAACCTATTTTTCAGATTATATTTTTTAAAATCAATTTAAATGATATTAAAAATATTCATGGAAAATGAAGAGGAAGAAATGATTTACTTGTCTCATAATGGAATCCACAATGAAAAGAGGATGAAGTTGAAGTGAGAATGGAAAACTTGTGTCTCATGATCTGGGTCTCTTTCGGGTGTCCATTAAACTATTTAATTTTTGTTGTATAATTTACCTTCGAAATGTATATATTATTAATGAAATAGAATTTTCAATTATTATAAACAGATTCTTACACTAATTGTTATTAAAATTATATTTTATCTAAATTAATAAATTTGTATGAGTTAATTATTTATATAAATATATGTTTTATTTGTTAAAGCAATAAAAATGTAAAATTTTGACTAAAAAATAAAAAATAAAAAAATAAAAGAAGAAGATTGAGAGGTAAGTAACACAATAATGAAAAAAACAAAAAAAAATATTAGTGACTGAAATTTCGTTCACTGAATTTTTTTATGAATTAATTTATAAAAAAACGATTATTTGGCATGATTTTTGTGTCCTTTAGGTTATTTATACTTGAATCTCAGTTTTTTTAAATGAATTTTAGTTACCATATATGTTCCATGTATGACACTAGTTCTTCTTAAAAATATAAAAATCTTTGTTACCATATTTGCTCCATGAAATGATCTCTGTTACCAACACTACTAGAAAAAAGACTTTTGGGAAAATGTTTTTACATCGGGTATTCACTTGAAGCGATGTAAAAGGCGAAAATATAAACACGGTGGCAGTTTCGTAAATAAATAAAAATTTTATGAAATCTTTTACATCGGTTCATTTAGTTAACCGATGTAAAAACTTGAAAAAAAATTAGTATAAGGGTTTTTAAATCGGTTATAACATAAACCGATTTAAAAAACTATGTTAAAAAAATGGAAAAAAATAATCAAAAGGTTTTTTAAATCGGTTATAACAGAAACCGATTTAAAAAATCATAATAAAAAATTTTGAAAAAAAATATTAAAAAACTTTTTACATCGGTTATAAATAAACCGATTTAAAAAGTGGTGTTTTTAAATCGGTTAAAATCCCAACCGATTTAAAAAACCATAATAATTAATTTTGAAAAAAAAATATTTTAAGGGCTTTTACATCGGTTTTGTTTTCCACCGATGTAAAAAGTCTTCAATTCATGGCTTTTACATCGGTTTTGGTTTCCACCGATGTAAAAAGTCTTCATTCATGGCTTTTAAATCGGTTTTGCTTTCCACCGATGTAAAAAGTCTTCAATTCATGGATTTTAAATCGGTTCAATTTTCCACCGATTTAAAAAGTTCTGTTATAATATATTTCAGGAAAACACGCACATTTCAAACCCATTTCTTTCTCTCCCACGAACACACGCACACATTGCAAAACCCACGACCGTTCCTCCCTCCACCACCGTCTTGCTCGCGCTACCAGCCCTCCCTCACGCCGTGCTCGCGTCTTTGCCTCCTCCCTCCCACAGTCGTGCTCGCGTCGTCACCTCCTCCCTCCCACAGCCGTGCTCGCGCCGTTGCCTCCTCCCTCCCACAACGGTTTCTCATTCTTCCTTTTTTTCATTTGCATGTTTTGGAAATAGAGAGAGTTATCAACATAAGGTACATACTTTAGTCCCCTTGCTATGCATTTTGACTTTGTATTTTTACTTGCAATTTCTAAATTTCTTTTGGGTTCAATGGAGTTTGCTCTGTTAGTTCAAGTTTAGGTTTTTTTTTCTTTCTTTTGTATGTGGTGTGTGTATGCAGATTTGTGTGTATGAGGATTTGGAATCATATGTCATGTGTATGTTTCTGGATTAATCAATGGTGTTTTATGACTGAACTCTTGATTTTCTTTGGTGGTTATGGCTGAAATTATTTGTTTAATTTGTAAGATGATGCTATTTCTTTGGTGGTCATTGGCAATTAATAGTCATGTGTCCAAATGATAATACGGTGGTCGTCTTTTGTTCGCTTTATCATGAACTTAATCAAACCATGACGAAAATTGTTACAAGGTAAGTTTATCTTTTATGTTCACTTCATTATATATATATATAATTTGTTACAAAAGTAATATCATATGTTATGTGGCTTTATATGAATTTTTTTCTTCTGAATTAGTGCTTTTGGTGTTCATCAAGCGGCAAATGGGAATAGACAAGGATTCAACCTAACTCTAATGACTGTGGGTATTATGTGATGAAAAATATGTTGGATATTGTCTCGGCCAATATAACCAATTCTTGGATGAAGGTAATAAAAATGATTTTAATTGGTTATTTACTTTACGTTTTGCAACTTAATATGAATTTTCAAAGAATAACTCTATTGTTACTTATGTGTTGTAGGTATTTGATGACCCAACAAACTTAACAGAATATGATTTGTATGATTTGCGACTCCGTTGGGCAAAATGTTTCTTTGAGTTATATAAAGGTTAATTATGCTTTTTGTTGTTGTTGTTGTGATCCATCGTGCAAACCTCCTTATAATTTAGTACATTTGTGTATGTCCTATATCAGTACTTTTGTAAATCAATTATGTGTATACTAGATATTTGGTGCAATGAAATTAGATTTGTGAGAAAAATATGAAAATAACAACCTAAATATGGTCTATATGATATTGGAAAACTATGAAAATAGCCACCTAAATATGGTCTATATGATGTGCAATATAGAAAATAGCGACCTAATTATGGTCTGTGTGATGTTGGAAAAATATGAAAAATTAGGTACCAAAAAAGTTACAGGGAACGGCTAAAAAAAAGAAAATTAATTTATAAACGTAACAGTACTTTTTACATCGGGCGAATGTAAAAACCGATGTAAAAAACCATTTTTTACATCGGTTTAAACAAAAAACCGATGTAAAAAACCACTTTTTACATCGGTTTAAACAAAAAACCGATGTAAAATGTTCCTCCAATACTATTTTTTTTGTTTCCTACAGTATTTTTCACATCGGTTCTAAAACCCGATGTAAAATGTCTTGACTTATTACATCGCCTGGTTTTACATCGGACTAAGAACCGATGTAAAAAGTCAATTTCGCCCGATGTAAAAAGTCAATTCTGCACTAGTGCAAATAAAAACACGAAAATCATGCCAAATGAAAGCGTATGAAAAATAAAGAAAAATGGAACAGCTTGTACAAAGAAAAATGGAAGAAAGTGTATGAATAACACGGAAGAAAACTTGCGAAAAAAAGAAGAATGATAAAGCGTATGAATTTGACTATCTTTTAGTATGAAGAAGCTTATGAGGACCAATTTGTAGCATGTGGAAGAGAGAGATGTTAGGGCTTTGTATAGAGAATAACGACTATTCAGTGCGAAAGCTTGATAACTTTGCTTATACATATGTAAAACGTATCACCACAACAGTTAACAAAACTGTAATAAAATATAAGTACTATTTACAATGATTTCTGGTAATAATTATAGTAATAAGTATTTTAACTTGTATAAAGTTATAAAACTATAAGGACAAGCCCTTTTTGTATTGAAAAATATAAAAAATTATTGATGTTGAGAATCGAAGCAAGTAACCTTTCGTCCATCACAACGATTGTTATTAAGGACCGTGATGAACCGTCTTTCAATAAAATAATTTAAAAAAACTCAGGCGTGCGAAAATGAGTTATTATTATGGTTGTTTAAACATCCGTAGTAATATAGTGATACCAAATATATATTTTGTAGTTGTGTTATTTCTAAGGGTTAAGCTCTTTTATAGATGTGATTCTCATTTACTTTTGGGAATGAAGTGATGAAACCCTAATGAGAGAAATTTAGATAAACAATGATATAACCTGTTCCACTACTACAAAACAGGTTTTTTTTACCTTAGTTGAAATATGGCTTTTACCTCAATTTTGTGGAGGACGTAGTGTAATGGAAAGTTTTCCCATTTCCCCTCTGTTGGTTTTTACACTGAGGTGAAACTTAAACTAAAAAATCAACAACTTTTTTCT
Organism: Lathyrus sativus; assembly: GCA_963859935.3. Classification (NCBI taxonomy): domain Eukaryota; kingdom Viridiplantae; phylum Streptophyta; class Magnoliopsida; order Fabales; family Fabaceae; genus Lathyrus; species Lathyrus sativus. The sequence continues at coordinate 7,651,945 of OZ012741.1, read as the reverse complement.
CCAGTTGATTATTCCACGAGGTGAAATCATGACTACAAATCCATTCTCTAAGATAGATTGTAAAAACAGATAAGCATTTTGATCAAGGTTGGTCCATTAATGTAATTTTTTCTCTTGTAATTGCTAAAATTATTTTCTTCAATACTTGTAAAAAATGTTTAATTTTGTTAGGAAAGTATGAATGTTGTTGTTGTTGTTGAGTTTTGATAATCCTAACAACAATAACAATAACAACAAAAACAATACCGCCAAATTCGCAACTATAGATAATATATTTTATAACAACGCTTTCACCTCACTAACAAAAAACCAAGGCAAAATTTTTAGATGCGCTACATAATTTTCTCTCTCAAATAAATATCATATAATCCCTAGGTCTTGTACTAAAATCGAGGGATAAAATAATTCAAGGTACATGCTTTGAATCACAACAACTATAATTTTTATTTTTATTTATTTAAAACTGGCGCCTTTCTTTTTATTTTAGTTTTTATTTATTTATTAAATAATTTATTCTACCGATTTCTCTAATAATCAAGGTATGATACTCAAATTTAATTATAAAAGAACTTTTTCACTAAATTTTAACGCTAACTAATATATGCAGCCGTTACATAGTCGTAAATAAAATTATTTAAAATTGATTGCAAGATAGAAATTTTCTTTATTTATTGATGTTCTTCTAACACCAACCTTAAATAAATTATTTATGTGTTATTGCAATCTATCATGATTCTTTCATAACTTGTGGAAATGTTGTTGTTTCTTGTGCTTAGAAAGTGGCAAATTTCAAGGTTCATGCCATATATGATGGAGTAGAAAGCGTAGGAAGCTTATAATGTTTAAAGTATCCAATGTTTTTCAAGTGCATGCACTATGACTAAGACTAAGACTATATGCTAGCACTAAAATAGTGATGGCATGAAACACTATCTATTTTCACACTCCTCTTCACCTCAGCTAAGCACATACTTTAAACTATATAGGACCAAGATAAAGATAAAGGAAATTGATTTTGATGTCGGCATTTCAAGTCGTAATTGTTAATAACTAAGAAATTAAATATCATGGTTTTGTAATTGTCATATCAATCACGTGAAATTGGAATAAATTGTCTTTATTTATCACTATTATAAATAATATATTTCATAACAAAATTTTTACATGATTTAATGAAAAATCAATGTCCAATTATTTTTAACGCATTTTTTTTTAAAAATAATTCTTATCTCACTTTTGTAAAAATTGTAGAAACTGTAGTTCAGGGTTTGAGTATGAAACTTTAAGGAATTTTCGAGGTGTGGGCAGTTACGTTAGAAGTAGAAGGATAATGGTGTTGTGATGCTATAACTAGAAAATGTGCACCTTCCAAGATGATGTGGTACTTACTGATAATTCAAAGGTTGAAGAGATTGTTTTCTAATTTAAATGACGCAAAGAATACTACAAGGCATGTAGATTAAAGAGCATATGATGAAAAAAAATTCTCCATATAGCTGATTCATTGCAATGGAAGAAAATTGAATCCTTATTTTCGGATTTTATCCTTGAGCCAAGGAACCTTACGCTTGGACTTTTTACCGAGGAAATGAACCCTTTTACAATATATACGGGGGTAAGAAATCTTAAGTCTTTTACAATTACAACCTAAAACAAAAAATTTGCATATTACATAGGGTCGATAATTGATTGGTCTTGCTACTCCTTCAACAGAAGAATCCTTGTTAAAAATTCAAGCTTGAATCTTCAGTCATATATATAGCCTTTCCAGAAACTAGCCGTTGAGAAGGTGACTTAATCAAGTGTCTTTGATTTTTCTCCATAGTACAAGAGATGTTGAAGATGGACGCACAACAGATTTCAGAATCCAATGTGTAACACATTTAATCTTTGAGTCTTTAAGAGGTTCTGAACTAATAGAGTCATTGGGAGAAGACATTCATAGAACGTACCAGCTTTTCTTGAGCCTTGCAATTTTGTAGACTCGAGCTAATAGGCTGATAAGACAATACCACATGTTTTCAGTAGTACGGATAGTCCACAACTTTATCACTAACTTTGAATGTTACTAGAAGCTAATATACAATTACTAATTATAGAAACTCGTCTGAATACTGACTCCTTCAGTTTAGAGTCTTCGTCAAACCACACTAGAAATTCTTCTTCAGACGCTGCCACCAGAAGCTAACAATGAAACAACTCCAAATGTATCTTAAGTAAAACAGATTCTAATTATTTATGTACAAGAACCTGCATAAATAAAACACATATCAAATAAACCATTGTTCGTTTTAATATACTTTTGTTATCATCAAAACTAAAAGAGAATAAGTCAAGAACAAATCTTATTTTAACAAATATTTACAACCGTGATGAATTGTATATATTACTATAACGGTTATATACAAAATCATGGTTAAAATATTTTCAATTTTTTATTTATTTCTGAACTTAATTGACATGCGGTTTTTGTAATAGGAAAAATGAAAAAAAATCTATTTGTTAGGATTCGAAACTTGTAACTATTACTTTATCACCATGGTTTTTTATAGCAACCGTGATTAATTAGCTTTCAATATATATATGTGTGAATATATATATATATATATATATATATATATATATATATATATATATATATATATATATATATATATATATATATATATATATATATATATATATATATCATGGCGCATCCAATTTTCGGTTTTACAATGGTGGAATGCATAACAGTAGTAGAATTAGTGTTACCGAAGGCGTATTTTGTAGTAGTGTATAGGTTGTTGAGAAAATATCTCATATTGTTGAGATAATAATGGGTAGAGATAATTGTTTGTTGAGGGAAACTAGGGATTAAAAAAAGCAACTATAGTTACTCTATAGTTGCAGACGTAGGCAATTTAGGTGAACTGCGTGAACAAATTTTTTTTGTGTTTCTCTTTACTCTGATATGTATTTGCGTTTCTGTTCTAACACATACCTTTATTAAATTATGGCATAAAGGGGGTGATAGTATGTAGGGGTAGTGTATTATGACTACTGACTATTGACTTTGTGGTATATGAGTTCTACTGATTTAATATATGTTACCGACTATATGCTTAGTACTAGTTAAGCATCTGAATGTTATGTAATCACATGTTAGAGCATATATCCCGGCATATGGCCTTTCTGTTAGGTGATCTATTTGTGTTAGTAGTATATATTGATTCTGACTTGACTACTAACTTTGTGTTCATGCATGATTGACTTTATGATTGCATGACTAACTGTTTCTGGGAGCATCGTTGTGTGTTTGATTGACTGATGTGTAGTAACCATGTATCCTCTTACTGTTTTGTTGTTGTTGTTGTGTGTTTGCTCAGATGTGTGATGTTGATGGGTATGTGCTACTGCTGAAGTTTTTCTCTGACTGTATGTTACCCTTACACATCTTGTAAATTTTGTAAAGAGATTTTTTTTTGCCAAAATATGCCAAAGAGGGAGATTGTTGTTCTATATGATTTACTACATTATTCAAAAACAAAAATGAAGTGTTCAAGATGCTTTGGTGTTGAAGGGACACATGTGGGACCACATGTTCCAGCATGTGTGCAACAAATGACCCTTGTATGCAGGACAAGGTTGTTGTTACATGTATGTGGTTTCCGACCGATTGTAGCGTATTCTTTTGCTAATATGTGCAACAAGGATTGTTTCTATCTTTTAGCATTCTATTTTGTTTGATTATTTAATTAAATTAAATTTAAATCAAGGAGATTTAAATTTGAATTCAAATCAAATCAAATCTTTTTGAGGATCTGTTTTGGAGAAACAAATTATAACTGAATAAGAAAAACCATAAATCCTAAATCCAATAAGAAAAACCCAGTTATGGATTACTATATATAGATACTCGTTTCATGAGTTATTATTTGAGTTTTAGACTGAGTATTTGTTTGTGTTATTTGTACACCAAATTATCCCTTCATTCATATTATAAGGTGTATTAGGTGGTTTATTTAGTTGAGTTGTAAATTAGACATTGATGATTCTTATTATTGTTTTTTAACAGTAGGGTTGGTGATTGAGAGAAAGTAACAGAGGATTTTTATATTTAAGGGGATTCCTAAATAGAAATACACTAAGGATAGAATTAAGAAGACGAGTATTAAGCAAGGGGCTTGTTTATCTAAGACACTTTGTACTAATTCTATTAAAGAGTTGATTTCCTTTCTTGGGTAGAGTGTTCTTCAAATTCATGTGTTATTTGTACTGAAGTGGATTACCAATTTTCTTGTGTTCTTTATTGTTTTTACTTTGATTATTTATTGTTGTCATATTGTGTTAAATCTGCTTTAATTAGTAGGACAAGTTATCTCAGACATCTGGTCCAACATATGTCCCTAGAGGAACATAATTTCTGAAATTCTGGTATGCAGATCTCAGATGTCCTAAAAGATGTCGAGACACTTGATCTCTGCTTTAAATACAATGACAAGAAAGAGCATAATAAAAATTGCAAAAATTAAACGAACACACAGTAACTGTTAATCCAGCTCGGTGTACAACAACACCTACTTCTGGGGGCTACCAAGCCAGGAATGAAATCCACTAGATAGTATTAATTCTAAGCTAAACAACCTCTGGTTTACAACTTATCACTTAATCACTACCCGTGCTTAATTTCTACCTAAGATTTCCTAGGTATGAGACCCTACTCAATTCATTTTCAATCACAACAGTCACAAAAATTACAACTCAATAAAAATAGTCCAGCTCTAGTATCAACACGATACAAGAGAGGCTCACAAATACACAAACCCTAAGAATCACTAAGTAACAATGTATTTTCTAAACTTTGATTAGGTTAAATCCATCATATTTATAACCATAAAGTAGATTGGATTGGCCTTCAAAAACGCAGCAATTCTGTTACACAGAATCTGTAACTTATTCTCCTCAAGAATAGTTTCTTCAATCCAAAGTTTCCTAAAATATCTTCACACTTAGAAAATGACATCTTCAAATTCAAACAGAATCTCTGATTCCTCAATCTTGAACACCACCTAGGATAAACAAATATTCCCACAATATTCTAAAAAGTATCAAAATTGCAAAGTAACAGACAAATATGTCGAATCATCATGATATGACATCTTGTCCAACATCTTGTTCTTCAGTTTGTTCTTCATGTTAGAACATCTTTTCCAATATCTTGTTGTCAAGTTAGTTTTACCAAAATTAATATCAAGCTCAAAAGTTTAGACTTATCAATTTCAACTTATAAAATATTGAGGTGAAGCTTGATCATAAGGGCAAATCTATACTCTTATTAAACTCATTTCTTAGTTTATGTGAACATTTCAACGATGCTCTTATTTATGGTAAGAAATGTGATATGACCTTAGATGAAGTTTAATCGGCTAGAAGGTCCAAAGAGATATCAAATATGAAAGATTACAAGATTAGTAATAGTGCTGAAGGCTTTAAGTGCTTCAAGAGTAAGGAGTTAGAGTAAAGGGGTGTCCAAATTTTAGGGTTATAAGTCAATGTAAAAATGCTTAACTTGTCATAAAAGCTGACCACTTCAAGGAGTATTTTCCTTATATGGAGCAAGGAGGTTTATGATTGCATTTTTCTCGAATGAGGATGGTTAGGAAACTGATAGTGTGTTAATGGATATGAGTTTAAAGACAAATAATATTTGGGTCATAAACTCATAATGCTCTTATCATGTGTGTCAAAGACAATTATTATTTGAAACTTTGGAGCTAAGAGAAAGTGGAGTCGAACTACATGGTTACAATAAGGCTTGAAAGTTCATGGTATTGGTAGAGTTGGAGCTAAAATGTTTGATAATTTTGAATTCATTCTACATAATGTGAGATATGTTTCCGAGCTTAAGCATAATTTATTGTCCATAAATGTGTTTGATGATCAAGGCTATTACGCTATAGTTCAATATGAGGTGTTGAAAATTTACCATGGAGTATTTTTGTGGTTAAACGTCTAGAATGTATGTGTTATATATTTTAGATGGTTCCACTGTTATTTGCCATGTATAGTTATGCAGTAAAAATTTTAATGACAAAAACAGATTATGAAATTTGAGATAAAGACAAATGGTCCAAACTATAACAGAGTAACAGGGTATGACATTCTAAATTGTCACCATAGTGTTTAATTACATAGGCAGAAGATGGGGCCTTAAAGCATCCTTCCATACTGTCATTAATAATTTTGTAATATGTTCCTATCAACTAGCCAATACAATAGCTTTTATGTTGCATTTATTAGAGCAACTATATATTCGGTGGTGTATATTTATTTGCTGCAACTTTTTTAGTTAATAATTAATGAGGGTAAGTGTATCACTTAGAGGCATGGTGGGTATATAGTACAGACAACTAAGTTTTGGTCTCTTTGAAAAAGTGACTTTAGTCTAAATAGAAAATAGTACTGAATTAATGATGGAGGAAGGATAAAGTTATGTTTGTCTCTTATTTGGAAACCCCTTACCTAACTGAGTTGAATCCTTATCAGCTAGACCAACCAAATCTAACACTTGAAAAACTTTGTAGAGAAATCATGATATACATATTTTATCGCTATGCAACTTGCAATTTTGAAAAACTTTGTAGAGAAATCATGATATATATATTTTATCAGATCATTAAAACTCTTCAGAAGAAATTATCAGAGTTCAATCATATATTGAAATCATGAATACATATTTTATCAAATCATTAAAACTTTTCTTAAGAAATTATTCAAGAGTTCAACTAGATTAAAAAGTTTGATGCGTGGAATAAAGAATAATGGCAATTAAACAAATGATGTTAGACAATAATAATTTTTAATACAATGAGAAAGTGAATTAATTTGATAGAAGGAGATAAAAGAAGGTGTGAAACACAAAATGTTTGTTTATCCAATTCGATCAAATAATCTACAACTAATGAAAAGAGCAACTCTACAATTAACTATACTTTAAAAGTTGTTATAGAAAAAATAGTTTTTCAAATTTTCAAAAACAAATTCTATTTTTTATTCGAGCGTTTCCCAACATCTCCAACTTTCAATATAGTATCTAAGGTGTTTAAAAGAAATATTGACTAATCCTTCTAAAAAAACTCTAAGAGTGTGTTTGAAGTAATTGAGAATTTTTAAGAAATTTAAAATTCTAAATAATTTAAATTATTTAATTGAAATTCATTTATTTTTGAATTATTTTGTTTGGATAAAGAATTAAAATGATTCATTGTTTAATTTTTGAGGTCATTTTTAAAAATTTTAAAAATTTTGGATTAAATCTAAAATAACATAAACAGAGACCAATTTACAATTTATGAAAATTTAAAAGAACCAATTTGTTATATATAAAATTTATTAAAGACTTATTTTCATTTTATTTAAAAATTCTAGGGGTATATTTAAAAAAAATTCATAAAATATGAGAATCATCTTACAGATTTGAAAAATTAATATTAAACAATTTAACATTCACATTATATAGAATAAAAGAGGAATTTCAAATTCTTTATTCTTTTTTTTTATTTAAAATTCTTTAAATTTAACTTGAATAAAATAATTCATAAATTTATTTATTTTAACAATTCTTCATATTTTTTTCAAACAACAAATTTTAATCAAATCATTTTAAATTCCTTCAAAAAATTATTTTCCTTTATTAAAATATTTCATCCAAAAAAAACTCTAAATATTTCTTAAATCCTAAACCCTTATTTCCCCTTATAAAATTCTCAAAAATTTTACAAATAGAATAACAAAAGAGACAACACAAGAGACACGTATTCATAATGACTAAAACCACATTTTCATAATAAATCCAAAAACTTATCCCATTAATTATTAGTATATCTTATAATATTTCTTTTTTTTCCACCAAATCTTATAATAATTATAAATATATATCTTATAATATCTTTTAAAATATTATAAATATTTTATAATATATTTTTAAATATTATAATAATTTTTTAATATTAATTTATATTATCTCAAAATTAATATAAAATATTATAATATTAATAAAGGATTTCATAAATATTATAAATATTGTTGAAATAGAATAACAAGATAGCTAAAATCATATTCCTAGCTAGCTTTCCTCGTTTATAACCAATATATTTTCCTCATCCATCACTTCAATAGTATTCTTTTCAAAAATCTTGGAGGATGCTGCAAATCTAGCTCAGAATGATCTTGAAATATTATCAGGATCAGTTGAATAGCCATCATCAAAGTTTTGTAAGTAGGAGCTAGGATCATATAGAAACAATGGTGAAGAGGGTCTAAAAATGTTCCTCTTCTTTTTTCTATTGATCTTCCTTCACAATGTTTTCAACTTTGAAATCTTCATTGATCTAGGGACAAATTCATTGATACGTACAATACGGTCATAGCAGATTCTCTCATAGCTTGAGAAAATGTTGTTGCTTCTTGTGCTTAAACAGTCGCAAATTTCAAGGTTCATGATGTATGATGGAGTAGAAAGTGTAGAAAGCTTAAAATGTTTTTAAGAAACAATGTGTTTCAAGTGCGTGCATTATGACTAAGAATGCTTGTTTGGATGAATTCATTTTCATCATAATTTTCTTCCCACGAATCGTTCAGTGCGTTAGTCTAACATTTGGAAACCCCTTACCTAACTGACCTAACTGAATATATTTATTGTTAGAAACATGTTAATCCACTTTTTTATATTTTATATTTTATATTTTATATTTTTTGAATTTCTTATTTTAATTGTGTGACGTATTTATTGATTTCGACCGCATGGTCATTGGTCAATGGTGGAGTTTGTTTAACATTAATTTATTGATCTCAAATTAATAGCCAATATTGATTCTTGAATGTAACTATTGTATAATAGGGAATTTGATCTTCTAAATCCACCCAGTAGGCTTGGATCTGATAACGCAAATTTCTTAAAATTTAATTAATGATCAGAAATTTAAATTGTAAAACTTTATTGACATCATCGGTTAAGTACAACGGATCATCGTGTTATGTTTAATTTTTAGATGATTTTTCTGATTTTGTGTGAACACTTCCTCTAACAAATAAATTTAAAATTTTTTAAATGTTTACTTTTCTCTCAAATAAAATTTGCACAAAATTATCTTAATTGTCAAATGTTTTTAATGTGATAATAAATGAGAATATTATAATATATATTTTCATAATTACTATGTTGCTAACAGTCTCATTTTTTTCTTCTTTTGCCCTCACACTTCATCACAAAATGACAAGGTGGAACAAAAAATATGCACCATTAACAACATGATTCACACTTTTCTCGCTCATGCTTCCATTCCTCCCTCATTTTGGCATCATGCGCTTCAAATGACTCCATATCTTCTTAACATTCTACCCCGAAAAACTATGTCTAATCTTTCTCCTACTCAACTTTTGTACCATCGTGATCCCTCTTACACGTATCATTGTGTATTTGGCTGTCTCTGTTATCCTTTTTTCCCTCCACTACCATTAACAAATTACAACCTTGCTTCACTATATGTATTTTATTAGGGGTATCCCCTCAATCACAAAGGTAATAAATGTTTTGATTTGTCGAACAGAAAAATTATTATCTCCCGACATGTCATCGTTGATGAGATTAAATTTCCCTTTGCCTGCTTGTCCTCCACACCTGCCCCTACATACGACTGTTTCACTAATGTTTTACACCCCTCTTTTATACATCAGTGGACTCATCCGTCTTTACTGTCTCCGTTATATGACCTTCTCAAACAATCCCCAATACCTGACACTCACCATATATCACCAGCTTCCCTAGCCATTCTCCTCCCCTTCCCTTCGAATCACCTGGATACCTCTCTCTCACCTACACCACCGGCACAACACACATCTCCTACCTAGACCATGGCCACTCGCATCATAAGGGGTATTTAAATATTTTGTTCCTTAAGGGACAAATGTCAAACATGATGCTTCAACAACAGGTTCGACAAGTTAAATTAGAAACTGTAACACCCCTCTAAACCCCGCAATTGATTAAAATAATCAGAGTAAAATTAACATGCATTCAACCAAGGGTGTCACACTTAAAACTTTCAAACACCTGTCATGCTCATCAACACTTTAATAAATAATCATGTTTTACAATTTCAATTAGCATGTAGCAGTGGATTCATTTATCCAATGATTTTTCATAAAAGAAATATTTGTTTTCATCACATAAATCAACAAGACTCGGGCACTAAGGCCAACTTCTTATTATTTCAATAAGCAAGAAAGCATAGTATATTTCTAAAACATAAACCAAGCGATCCCAGTGTTACACGACCAGAGCATGACTCGACCCAACATAAATAAATCGCTAAATAGCTACACCAATAGCGGCCTCGAGACTACAAGCAGCTCTACTCTGAAATACCTACACGATGTCATGTAGGACATCATTCCAGCAGAAGGGTGAGAAATATTACCATAATAATCACTGCATATAATTATATATATAAACAATCATAAAATACATATATACCACATTTCTCACCACATTTCATATTCAATTCACACATACTTCTCAATTACCTCATCATATAAACTAACATGGTTGATCATCAAGCATATTATCATGCACATAGCATACTTTCATACAACACTCACATACTCACCACTCTTAAATCAACATATCATGTATATATACACACTTCTCCTAACAATCACATATTCATCATTTTCAATTACACAAGTCATGTACACATACGTAAGCATAACTTTAATCAACAATTCTATCCATGCCATATGGCTCACATAAAGCCGATCAATTCCACCAATTCTCGCTCGGGATTTCTGGGTACATCACTCATACCCCACCAGGAACAACACATAGTCATTCTACCCCGGTGATCACTCCTACTGGGTACGACATTTGTCATTCTACCCCAATGTTCACAAGCCTTATACGCATTCATTATTTTCAACATCATCATCATAATTTACTAAGAAATGCACATATGTTCGTAATATATTTTCATGCATTCTTCACTTACAATTGCATATATACAACATGCATTAAAAAATTTATCAAGCAACGCACACAATATGTTTATTTCAACACCGATTCACATAAACGTCAACATATCTATATATCTACACATATACATATATCATTTAGCATATTCAATCATGTCTTTCGTCCCAATTCATATCAATTCACATAACATACACATATTATGTTCATTTCCCAATGCACAACGGCAACAATGGTAAATGCAACTCATAGAGACTGACTCACGACTCTATGCAATTCAATACGGTACAACTCGATCGTTCAGCAGATTCTTCTAGGAATCATATCACTATCTCCCTACACGGGCACACAATCACTCAACAGATTCTCCTAGGAACCATATCACTATCTCCCTACACGGGCACACAATCACTCAACAGATTCTCCTAGGAACCATATCACGCAGCAGATCCTCCGAGGAATCAAGTCATTCGGCAGATTCTCCGAGGAATCAAGTCATTCAGCAGATTCTCCGAAGAATCAATTTATTCAGCAGATTCTCCGAGGAATCAATTTATTCAGCAGATTCTCCGAGGAATCAATTTATTCAGCAGATTCTCCGAGGAATCAAGTCATTCAGCAGATTCTCCGAGGATTCAAGTCATTCAGCAGATTCTCCGAGGAATCAATTTATTCATCAGATTCTCCGAGGAATTAAGTCATTCAGCAGATTCTTCGAGGAATCAATTTATTCACGCCCCTCACGAGTACACTATAACTCATCAGATTCTCCTAGGAATCACATCGTTCATTGGACTCTCCTAAGAATCCTATCACTCATCAGATTCTCCAAGGAATCACATCGCTCATCGGACTCTCCTAGGAATCCTATCACTCATCAGATTCTCCAAGGAATCACATCGCTCATCGGACTCTCCTAGGAATCCTATTACTCATCAGACTCTCCTAGGAATCAACAGCACAAGAATGTATTTCATGATGCTTCACATGCAAAATGACTCCATACACTTCATGAAATGCATACATGTTTACAAACATACTCATGCATTCTTCACATTCATCGCATTTATTCATTATGCATTCACAATATATATACATATCACAATACATATATACATATTCATCATTCATTCACACCAATTCATACCTGGTTTATATTCATCATTCGATCTCAACATGCATTTCTATTCAATTCAAGTAAATGCACCAAATTGCCAAACGGCCACATTCCACACTTCACAAATCATAAACTAGGATTCACGCCATACGGCTACCCACAACACACAAAACAATATATACTTAGTCATCTCAGATAAGGAATGATCGCAACCAAACCACACAACCAATCTACGAATGGAAAACACAAAAAAAGAAAATATGCTGCTGTGTTCGCTAACCTTCGTCTGGCGAACCTTCGCTACTCCGTTCGCCTGGAGAACTTGCCAGCGAAGACCACTGGGAGTTATTCTGGAATTACTCGCTAGCACACTCGCCTGGTGAACCTTCGTCACACTCATTCGCCTGGCAAACTTGCCAGCGAAGACAGGGCAATTTGGTTCTGTTTGGGTTCGCTACCATTCGCTAGACTTCGCCCGGCGAATGCTCGCTGATGTTCGCTCGGCGAACCTGCGAGACCAGAACCCCCATGGCTGTCCAAAAGCCCAAACCTCACAAAATCAACCGGTTCCAAACCAAACAACTCCGGTAAGCTCAACCCAATAATACCCGACCATACTACTCCATCCATCCTCGATTCTAACCGATTAAAACACCATTCTACCGATTAATTCATTTTCGACCTAGAAATGAAAAGTATAGAAAAACACCCAAACAACCCACACAACACATACATAATCATATACATGGATTAGATAATAATGTTTCTTACCCTTACCTGATTAAATCGAAGCTTTGAGTTGCTTTTGATGATTTCCACACTTTTCTTCTTCTTCTTCTCTTTTCTCCTCCTTTTCCTTCTTTCTCTTTTTCTTCCCTTTTCTTTTCCCTACCAACTCTTCCCTCTTTTCTTTCTATTTCTATTTCCTCCATAATATATATTTTCCAATCATTTTCCATAAATCATCCACTTAACCATTAATTAAGAATATCCAAAATATTTCCAACTTAATTTTCCAAAACTCCCCAAATGATAAAATAGCATAATATGCAAAACTTAACATATTACCACACTATCCCATAATTAAAATAATGTCATTAAATAAATTAATTAGTTAATCAAAATTGGGCGGTTACAAAAACAACACAATAACAAACACTAGATGATGAATCAAAAAAGCAGTAAATAATACGATAGTTGTTTACCCAGTTCGGTAAAACCACACCTACGTCTCAAGGGCTGAGTCCACATCCCAAAAAAGGAAATTCATTATTAGTAGTTTAATATAATTAGTCTTACAAGAAACGACAAACCCTGTGTTGTTCAAAACTTCTTCCTAAAACTACTAAATGACTTTATATTTAGAGCATCCCCCTAAGTATGAGAACCTACTCATTTTCTTCTCAATCACACAACCTATGATTGAAGATTACAACTCAATAATCAATTTTTAATACTACCACTCAACTCTAGATAAATCTTCTATGCCAAGTTACTGAAACATAAAGGTGTACATACAAAAATAACAAGGACTCAAAATAAACCCTAGCACTCTAAAATCTTCATGGTATTTCTTGACATCCAATGTAGGTTTTTAGCTCCTTATCTTCAATAATAATTATGGGCTTTTCTCTTTGGATAATATCTTTAATTTCGTACATAATTAATGCAGAATCTATTGGTTATTTGATTTGGTCCTTGAATATTTTTAACAAGATGATTTGTTTTAACTTAAATTCAAATTTAAATCTTCATTTAAATTTGAATCAATCTTTGTCCAACTGTCAAATAAATCACCTAATCATATTGCTAAGTCAATTAGCAATAAAATAGAACTGAATCTTCTCAAAAGTTTTAATTAAAATACGACAATCTAGCACCTGTTAAGCAAAGACCAGATGTCGTACCACCATGTTGGAGCATCGCGCCCAACATGTGTACTTTTTATAGCTTAAGCAAGCTAGAAATTTTTTGAATACTTGGACACTTCTCCATGTTGTTATTTTGCTAAATGCAGTCAATTCAAATAGTCAATCCACTTAGAACTACAACCTCCCCTTTTAGAAAATTGTGGCAAAGCAACTCTTCAAGATAAATAGCACGTATTCCATCAAAAAAAGTGACAACCAGTAAAACTACTAGACTATTAGAGCATACAATCAGCAGTAGAAACCTTATTCAAAATATCAGAGTTATACACTTGAACCAACAACATAAGACTTAAGCATCAACATTTAGATGCTTACACATAGTCCATTTAGTTTCTCGAAACCAAACAGAAAGTCATGCAATCATTCACATAATTAGTTATGCATGAATCTAGTTTGTTCATAGTTAGTAGCATACAATCCTACTAACTAACATATATCAGTATGCAATCATTCACATACTTAGTCATGCACACACAATCAGTTAGTAACTGATATCAGAATATGCAAGGAATACTACTAACATAGATCTGTTTTCACATATACAAAGGCCAAATGTCTTACCTGATGCTCCAACATATAAGCACAATATTAGCATTTACCCAGATGATTAGCACTAAACAAATACTTGTGTTACCTCAGCAACACCATACTAAATAAATACATGTGTTACCTCAGCAAAACCATATTACTCCACCTTTTAAAACTAATTTGGAACGGGAGTGGTAATAACATCTATCTTTAGAGATCAAAAGAGCATCCAACCCAAAGCAGCATAAAATAGTATGATAGAGTCAAATGACATAGGTAACTACCCATGAGGAATACCATTATTTTGAACCTCAATTTCCTACAAGCTTCAGAACTGTCTTCAATAAGTGATAATCGTTATGAAGATCCTTAAGATCATTATACACACGTGCCAAAATAAATCTTCTACAACCTTATTTGTAGATTCTCCTTCATCCATAGTTTCCTTTCTCATAAGTTTATCAATAGAGGGAACCTTGATTCTGCCCAATCAATTTAAAGTTGACGATGAAAGTTTCCTTAGCTTCTTAAACAACTTACCATAGCTTCTTAACCAACTTATAAACATTTTCCTTAGCTTCTTAACCAACTTATCATAGCTAGGACCATTATCGGAAATAGTCTTCATGGTATCTTCTCCTAGCTCCCTTTTAACTTCAAACCTTCTTTGAAGAGTATACTTCCACTTCTAAAAAAAAATTTCAAGAAGGAATGACACATTTTCCATGTTAGGAGAGGTGACATCCACATGAGATATCTTTCCTCTAACATTTCTCCTTAAGGTGGACACAATGTCTTGGACCTTTGCTTTAACATTTTTCTCAAATTCACTTATTTGATCAAGTTTGTCATTCACTTTAGAAATAACAAGGTCAGCCTCTTCATCCTTCCACTGAGTTGGAAATTCAATCACCAACATGTCACACTTGTTTTCTGGTGCATCATGGTTGACATCTTCATTACCCTTTTTGATGACATCGTTGATCATTTGGTTGTTACACAACTCTTGAGTGGAACTTTTATTAGCATAAGTACCTTCAGAACTACAAGATTAGTTTTCACTTGAAAATTGGGAAGGCAACTTACATCTTATATCATGCTCAACTCAAAATCATACTTGATTAAAATCTTCTTCAACATGTTGACAAGAGGAAAGTCTTCAACTTCCACATTCATGTTCCTATTGAGGAAGGTAATTTGTTCTTCCATCTGGATACGTTTGAGCTTCAGGATACATGATAATCTTGGTCTTAAATTGATGGTTCTAAAAGTAGAAGCATCATAAACATTCTTATCTTCTTTAACAGGTAGCAAAATGTTTACTAGTAATACAGTAAGAACTTGCTCCATAACAAGACCACTGAGATCATAAACTTCACATTACGGGGAGTCACAACAAAAACTACATGTAAGCTTTCATCCTCACCTGCATATCTTTACACAATGTCTCCATATTATCTTCGGTATTAACACCACCACAATCGCCCTTAGTAGAATCAACCTCAACATCTTCATGGATATGATCATCATTCTCCTTAAGCTTTTGAGAATCTGTCAACATGTCGGACAAAATGTCTAGCATATTTTTTCAATATATTGACTTCTTAGATTGGATTCATGGGATTCTTAGTTAGTAGGATTGTATGCTACTAATTATGAACAAGCTAGATTCATGCATGACTAAGTATGTGAATGATTGCATGCTGATAATTATTTGTTGGTAGGATTGTATGCTACTAACCATGAGCTGACTGAGAGTCATGCATGACTAAGTTGTGAATGATTAGATTTCTGTCTGATTAATTTTGGAGAATTATTTCTTATGGCATGCATTTGTGATGAATGCTACTGATTTTTCACTGGTGTGTTACAACTATGATGAATGTTGTTGTTGATAAAATTTTATGCTCTGATAGTTTTGTTGAATGTCACTTGTTCTAATTGAATGAGTGCTATCTATCTTGAAGATTTATTTTGTCACAATTTACCAAAGGGGACGATTGTTTTTCCTTTTAGATTGGCTGCATTTTGCAAAACAAAAATATGGAAAAGTTTTCAAGTTTTCCAAGTTGATTCAAGATGTTTTTCTAGTGCATAAGGGACACATGTTGTAAGCGATTTCACAACATGTGGGTACAACATCTAGGCCTTACTCAACTGGTCAGATTGATGTGTGTTGGAACCAATTTCCCATTGAAGATTCAGTTAGATTTTATTGATTTAATTTAGCAATATGATTATAAGATTTATTGGAAAACTTCGAAGATCAAATAATATTTAGATGTGATTTAAATTTAAATTTGAAACAAACAAAATCATATCTTTCTATTACAGATAGTTATGGGAACAATCTTATCCAATAGATTGTGCAAATATTCTTGACAAAATTAAATCAAAGATCCAAGGAGAAAAACCATAATAGTTTGCTACATAATGAGGTCAAATCCTACATTGGAAAATAAGAAATACATTGAAGATCTTTAGAAGGACATGGTTTATTTGAGTCCTTGTTACTATTGCATGTACACCACACCACGTTTCAGTAACTTGGAATAGTTGTAGGTTTGTCTAGTGGAGTTGTAGATTCAACATGTTTATGTGCACCACCGTGTTTCAGTAACTTGGCATAGTTTTTTTGTCTTAGTTGAGTTGTAACGTTCAACATTGTTAATGAGTTATAATCACCAATCAGGAGTTGTGTGGTTGATAAGACAGTGAGTAGGTTCTTATATATTACGGGGATTTCCTAAATAGAAAGTCATTGGGTAATGTTAGAAAGAGGCATTGAACAACATGGGCTTGTTGTTGCTTGTAAGACTAAGTGTATTAAACTACTAATAGAGAATTTCCTTTATTGGGTAGAGTTCCTTCTGGATGTATGTGTTAATGCAACGAAATGGGTTACCAATTTATTTTTTTTCCTTTTCTGTCTCATCATGTTATAAAAGCTAAGACATTATTCATTGCTATCATATTGGTTTAACTTGTCGAACTAGTTGTCCAAGACATCGCTTTTGACATTTGTATTGAAATTCTTTAAAAGGGACATTTTGGCCAAATATCGAATACCCTAGCTATCATGAGACACAACTCATGAATAATAATTTGAATAAGGTATTGAAGTATTTGAAGGTAAAACGCCACTTCACATCAGTTAAGCATCCCTTGACAAATGAGCAACCAGAAACAACAAACATTGTTCTACGAAGGGGATAGAAGACAAGCTTCGAAGCAGCTAAGGGGAACTAAGAAAAAGAAGTCCCACGTGTTCTTTAAGCTTATAAAACCAAGCCTCATTGAACAATCAATGAGACACTATTTTGATTCACTTAATTATGGGACCAGAGTTATCATCCTTGTCAAGATAGGGGAACTGAATTGGAGAACAACACACCCTTTATTAATGGAAGATAACACACAATTCATACAGTAAGAGGTATATTTTATGAAATAAATAAGAGCCTCTTTCACCCTCATGAGAGGAGTTGTAAAACAAAGAACCGCTACCTGGTACAAAAAACGAGATTGACCTCATAAGTACTAGTATAGCGATCTGGTGTTAAAATCGACCGACATTGATGGAAAGATTCCTAGTAACAAAAATCTTGTAGCCAATTGGGAAGGAACATATAGGATTAGGTATGGCTCATGAAATCATGCGTACACCTTGGAGACCCTGCACGAAGAATCAATTCTAAGGATACAGAACTCTACAAAGCTCAAGAGATATTTTAGCTAAATCCCAATGTTTAACAAGTATGTATCAAAAACTATTAACTGATGTCATACTTTGATAATTGTAATACAATGTTCTTTGTTGAATTATATGATTTTTCTTTCCAAGTGAAGGCTTAATGTATGATTAATAAGGAAAATGAAGTCGGTGCTAGCACACCCTCATCTTGGTAGCTAGCTAGTCTGGAGCATAAGTTGTTGGTGTAAGCCCTAGAGATCAATACTTTTGGTAATTGTATCGAATTATTTATTAATAAAAGACATTTCTTTATTATGTTTGTTTTTCCAAAATAATAAAGTCCCTAGAGTAGCTAGTCCGTTTAATAAAATATTAAGTGTGACTTAATCATGAGATCTCAGTAAACATAAGAACACTATTCTTGAAGTATCTGTAGTCGAGCTTTACTATAAAGTGAGATTACCTTAAAGAATTATGACTATTATATAGATAGACTGATGATCACATCTCATGGATCATGGATAAGGAGTTATCAAGTCTTAACATAGGTATGAATATTAGGAGTATTATTTATACTGGATTGGCCTGCTATGAGAGTACTACATAGAATGTTATGCAAAGTGTCATAAGTTACTCTCATAGTAATAATGGTGTATACCACCCTTCGACCTGAAACCACTATGGATCTAGATGTAGATTCGAGTATTTTATTGCTGATCAAACATTGTCTGTAACTAGATGACCATAAAGACAGTTGATGGATATTTCACAAAGCATGTTGAGGGGCATCAGTGACCTAGATGGAATTTTCCCATCTTGCGTAATAGAATAAATGTCTAAGTGCCCAATATTGAACTGGACAAGGATAACACGACATATGCCTTGTGTTCAATATATATATAAAGGCAAAAGGATAATTGTACACACAAGTATTATCACAAAAAGTTTTGTCATATCACATCAAATGTTTATGACTTGAATATGACTGATGCGTTTCTAGATAACACTCACTATCTATTATGTTAAATGCGTGATTTAATATAATATCCAACGCCATGGAAATCTATTGGGTCACACATAATGACAAACTGGTAAGAGGTAGAGTAAATAAGGAACATTGTAAGGTACAATGCACTTTAGTAAATGTAGAACACCGTAAGGTATGGTGCACTTAAGTAGAATAAGGAATATGGTAAGGTACCATGCGCTTAAGTGATATACGGTAAACCATAAGATATGGTGCGTGTGCATTTAAGTGGGCATTTTTGCTTGCAGCCCACATAAGTGGTTTTATAAATAGAACCCTTGTGCATAAGCATTCACACTTGATAAAAGTTTGGTCTGTGAAATCCTAACCGTATTTTCCTTATCTCTCACTCAAAGCCTTCAATTGTAGCAACTAGCACTGAGACTAAAGGAATATGTTCGTGCAGACTGAGTAGAGGCGTTGTTCATCATTCACTGCTCGTGATCACTCCTTCCATTCAGCATCAAAGATTTTACCGCCACAAGAGGTAACTGTTTCTATCACTGATCATCCCCATTCCTAAGAACTACTATAGGGGAAAAAATTAATTTCCGCTGCATTTTGGATCGCAATTTCCTTTCATAAGCGACATAGCCCTGAATATGTTGGCCTCAGACCAGGTTTTCACCTTGGGGAAGGGAAGGGGAAACAACCATTCGCCAGAAACAATCCCTTAAAACGTAAAAGCAAAGATGACGTCTAGCCCGTCCATGCCATCGATACGATTAAATAAAAATGTGAAAGACTATATGATGAAATAAAATTAAAAGAGACCATATGATGAAATAAAATCATGAAATAATATATGATGGAATTAAATCATAGAAGATTATACGGTGATATAAAATCCTGAAATACTATATAATGAAAGGAAATCATGAAAGACTATTTTAGAAATATAATTGTGGACGGATGTATGAAAGCATAAAGGACCATGCAACAAATAAATAATGCAGTGTTGGACAAATAAAAAAGTGTAAAAAAAAAATAGTAATAGGCATAAAACATCATTCAAAAGAACTACACTTCTTCTTATAGGTTAAACGATGGAAACAAACTAGTTAAAAGATGATCCTATGTCAGAATAAGCATCATCAGAGCTCTTAGCATTATTCAAGGTGGAAATCGTCTCTACCAACTCAGTCTTCACCCAAAAATATTGAGCAGCATCGGCATGCAACCCTTGACCTTGTCGATCCTTCAGAACTATATCTACCTCACTTTCAACAAAAGATAATGTTCATCATGAATTCGAAAATTGTCACAAAAGTTGATGAGCCCCACTAAAGCACTGACAATAAATTAGTCACTGCAAGGTTAACGAATTAGGATGCAAGAAAATAACTCCTATAGCTTTTTACTATTCCAAATTTTGTTATCATTTTCTCTGTATCACTTTCTCACATAGTCACATTCACATAGCACATGGTCTTTGCAGTTATTCCTTTTTTCATTCTTCATTTTGTTGTTTTTTTTGGATAAGCTGGTATAATGGTCTTCACAGATCTAAAGATGAAGAAATAAGGAACAAGTTTTGGATTGCTTCTTTTTTTAATGTGAATTCTATGCATTTCGATTTTACCATAATCATTTTTAGCAAGTAAAAGAAGACATGAAAAGATCAAAGAAGATATAAAAAGATCATATAGATATATAGAATCTCACTTTTACAAAATCTAATTGTTGAAATAGAATGACAAGATCACAAAAACCTTTTTACAAATACATTATTATGTTCATGTTCCTAGCAAGCTTTCATCGTTTATCTCGAATCTATCTTCATCATCCAGCACTTCAATAACATTAATCTTGGAGGGTGCTGCAAATCTAGCTGAGAATGATCTTGAAACATATTCAGGATCAGTGGAATATCCATCATCAAAGTTTTGTAAGTAGGAGCTAGGATCATATAAAAACACATGTGAGGAGGATCTAAAGTTTTTCCTCTTCTTTTCTCTCTTGATCTTCCTCCACAGTGTTTTCAACTTTGTAATCTTCATTGATCTAGGGACATATTCCTTGATACGTAAGTCATTGCAGATTCTCGCATAACTTGAGAAAGTGCTGTTGTTTCTTGTGCTTAAACAGTTGCAAATTTCAAGGTTCATGATGTATGATGGAGTAGAAAGTGTAGGAAGCATAAAATGTTTTAAGGAAGCATAAAATGTTTTAAGGAAGCAATGTGTTTGTTTGAAGTGAATGCGCTATGACTAAGACTAAGACTAAAGGCTATTTATATATATAGTGATGGCATTAATCACTCTTCTTTCCCTTTTTTCAATTTCATCATCACCACCTCATCATAGCACATACTTTGAACTAAGATAGGAGTAGGACCAAGGAAAAGAAAAGGAAAATAACTTTGAAACACAAAGTTTGATGTCCGTATTTCCAAGTCTTGATTGTTAATATCAGTTGGAGATTAAATGTTATGGTTTGGTAGTTGTGATATCAATTATGTTAAATTAGCATAAATTTTAATTGATTTATGTTAGGCTAAATACTATTTTGTTCCCTTAACTATATCCTTAGGTTCGGATTAGTGTCTTAATTATTTTTTTTTGTTAGATTGATTCTTTGACTCTTTAAAACATGTTATATTGGTTATTTTCGTCTAATTAGCGACAAAAAAATTTAAAAATCCATCGCTAAATCCGTCGTTAATTAGACAAAAAGATCAATATGACACGTTTTAAATAGTTAAGGGACCAATCTGACACAAAAAATAATTAAAGGACAAATTTGAATTTAAGGATAAAATTAAGGGACTAAAAATGATATTTTGCCTTTATGTTACTACGATAAAATATCATATTGTAGAAGTGTGACCTAAAATCTTAAAATCTTGAGTAATTTAACGAAAGTTTAAGTTTTCAAGTTTTTAATTTAACAAGGGCAGCAGAGAGGTGGCTGAAAAATGAGGCCAAGAGCTAGGCAGCGATCGGATGTAGGACGTTCGACGTCAGCGAATGTAAGTGGTGGTCGGATGGCGAAGAGGACGAGGGTTGGGTCGGTTCTAACTTTAGCTTGGAGCCGCAAACCTTGTGTCTTAGGGTTACATGCCTTTATAAATGTGGTTCTCTTTCACTTTTAGAATACGAGAACGAGATAGTGAAATCTTAGTGAGGGTAATTTAGAGAGGTAATGGTAGAAATTCTTAGGATTCATAGTTCTAATAATTGGAAGATCTTTGTGGATATTTAAGGAGATTGGAAAACACTTATAAACACCTTAGGTTTGTGTGATTTATATATTGAGATAAAGAGAAATTGAAAAACACTTGGGGATATAAAATATGAAATGTTTTTATGAACTTGGAAGATTATTTTCTGGTGAGTTAACATGTAATCTCATATACTAACTCTTGAAGTGTATTAAATTAGAGAGTTGTTCTCTCCCGCAAAGTAGATCGGTTTGATCAAATAGGATAATCAAATTATTTGTATGATTGATTTTATTTTATTCTTGTTTGTGTGGACTCAAATCAGATGAAGCTTCATCGCGAAAAAGTTGATCATCAAAATCGGATGAAGTTTTCTGGGCCTATAGAACATTTTATAAATCTCATATTAGCTTCACACCTTTTCAAATAGTAAATGGTAAATCATGTCATATTCTAGTAGAATTGGAACAAAGCATATTGGATAATTAAATTCTTCAATTTTGACTTACTAGAAAAATTAAGATCAAATTGGTCTGAACCATTCAAGATCAATGAGGTTATACCATATGGAACACTGGAATTAGAACATCCAATCTTAAAAAAAAATAGTGCAATCTATGCTCAAAGATTAAAGTCGTACCTAAGTGGTGAGGTTGATAAAAGCATCATAATCATTCCATTGGACGAGACTTGAAATAAAAAATAGGCATCGAGCTAATGCCATTAAAAATATATCTTCCAAGTCACCACTCCTGATTGTTTGATAGAATTTTTTAATCTACAACATCCTTCTAGCATTCAACATATATGACATTTATTCGAAATTTTATAACTTGCAGAAAAGAATATATTTCTACTAGCTTCAAAGAAAACATTTACTTCAAAAACGAAATTTTTTCTTTTACATACAACAACAAATAAATTTCAAAAACTAAATATATCATATTTATTCTCTTAAATATCTTCACTAAAGTAAAATTGGACCAATTGAAAATCGACATGTACAGGCCACATCTTTGTGATTTTTATGCTACACATTTCATGATGAATATATGTCATTTAGTTAGTTTATTACTAATAATCATTGATGAGTTTAGTTATGATTGATATAACGAAAATCACTTTGATTTTATGTATTCGCATAACTAATGGATGAGATTATCTGGATATGCTTGAAGTAAATATAATAGAAAATTTTGAATTCAAACGAACTCGTCGAAATGCCCCTAGCAATGCTTCTGTCGAGTTGGGTCTTT
This sequence comes from Lathyrus sativus, assembly GCA_963859935.3. Classification (NCBI taxonomy): domain Eukaryota; kingdom Viridiplantae; phylum Streptophyta; class Magnoliopsida; order Fabales; family Fabaceae; genus Lathyrus; species Lathyrus sativus. Next base: position 7,628,221 of record OZ012741.1, on the reverse strand, counting down.
CAATTGCTGAGGAATATCTCTAAGTCCATAACATAGACCCTCCTGACGAAAGGACGCCTTCGACTCTCATTCCAAAAATATAGTTTTAGTCGAATTAATTAGATTTCTTCAGGAAACTCTATTTGTTACTTTTAACTTTATTCAAGCGTCGAAATTAGGAGCCAACAAGTACATAGATGTCTCTCTTTGTGCACGACAAACAACATAGATGGTAAATCTAATCGAAGAGATTGCATGTAAAAATAATGTAGCTATGATCATGAGGATTAATAACATGTCTGCTATCAGTTTGGCCAAAAACCCAATAGCACACGGAAGAAGCAAACACGTTAAGATGAGATTTCGTTATCTTAGAGAGCAAGTATCAAATGAAAAACTGAATTTAGAACACTACAGAACTGATAATCAGGTTGCATACATAACGACAAAGTCTGTGAGGTGGAATTGTTCTAGAAATTGAGAACTATGATGAATGTGGATAGCTTAGACACAATGAATTAGATGGTGTGTTAAATATGCAATTCTTTGTGTTAAGCATGTTTGTAAGATGTAGGGTTCGACAGAGTCAAAGTCGAATGTAGTTATTAAAATAGTACTCAAATATAGTCTCTAATAGGTGAGTATGCATGTATTCGACAGAGAGTCGAATATAGTTAGTCGTAGTCGAAGCAACATGTATTCGACAGAGTTGAATAAAATCTTGTTGAAGTTAGTTATTTTGAGATTATGTGATGCGCAAGCAATCTCATTATACATTGGGAGGTATCCTGCATTTGTAATCAGCACAATATAGGCAAAGAGAAAATCAATATTAATAGAATGATCAATAAAACTTCCGTCCATTCAATTCAATAACTTATACTCTCTCTCAATTCTATCTTCTCCCCCAATATTTGAAAATTTTCTTTTTTTCTTCAAATCATTGTGTGAGGGAATCCTCTTGTAAGGAAGCTATGGTTGAATCACTTAAGTGAAAGGTAAATAACGAGAATATTGAATGAGTCAAAAAAAGGATTGAATCTTGATCTATCAAAATCGATTCTAACATAGATATTAGTTCAGAATTCTATTCTTGATTTCTATAGGGATAGAGATACAGTCGATAATGAATAGATTTATCATCGACCTGAAATACATTTAGGTTATTGTTGAAACCCACCTTTACTCGTTGAACTATTATAGCTTGTTTGTTGCACTCTACTTCCTTTTTCTATACTAGCAAAGTAGCAATGTATCACCAATCCAAAATTCTACATTTATAGCAACCATGCATGACATTGTCACCATGCTGTATTAATTGCATTGGCAGAGGAAGAGGCCTTAGAGCATATCCTTCCATAGTGTCATTAATAATTTTGTAATCTCTACTAGATATGTTCCTATCGAATGAGCCAATGCTATAAATTTTCTGTTGAATTTATTAGAGCAACTTTTTAGAGGCATGATATATCTATAGAACAGACAACTAAGCATTGGTCTCCCTGAAAGCCTGACTTTATTCTTAATTGAAATACTATTGAGTTAATGATAGAGGGAAGACACAAGTTATGTTTGTCTCAAATTTGGAAACCTATTATTTACCTAACTGCACATATTTTTACTTAGAAACAACTGATCAATCCATGGATTTGGACAGTAACAATGCATATCTCGACCGCTCGATCTAAGATCAAGTGCAAATATGAACTCAAAACTCCTTACCAAAACATTATTGTCTATTTTATCTTAACTAGTAAAAAAAATTAGTATCTGCAGTTACGTGTAAGAATATTCAATTAATATAAAAAAGATTTCTAGATTCAAATAATACCGAAATATTGTTATGAAGTCCTACTTGACTCAAAAGATTAGCTTGTCCAAAAATAAAATTTTCATCCAAAGGATATAGAAAGGTTTTGTAGCAGAAGGAGATGTAATGAATTTCATGAGCCCCACAGAAGTACTGAACATAAACCAGTTACTGTAAGGTTAACGAATTAGAATGCAAGAAAACAGCTCTTATAGCTTTGTACTATTTCAAAATTTGCCATCTTTCTCTATGCATCACTTTCTCGCATTAAATAGAAGAGAGGCAGATAGGTTGAAAAAGAAAGGAAAGAGATAAATTGATAGACAAGTGGAAGAGGGCTGGATAGCACTAGAGCAACTGTAACATCATTTTCATTCATAGATTGCACATGGCTTTTGCAGTTACTTCATGTTTGTTTGTTTGTTTTTTCTTTAGAAATAATGGTCCTAAAAGATCAAAAGCTGGAGAGCTATGGCTGGGCCACCTTACATGTTATTTAATGAGTTTGTTGGTTTGATAAACAACAAAATAAATTTTCGTATTCAAGGATTTAGCAACTTACGCGTGCGTAACTGGAGAGACTAACCCTTAAATCCGAAAGAATCATAATAGGGAGCAAAACTTTCTCTTAAGAGATTTAATTGAAAGAGACCCCTACTATCTCTCAATCATATACTTGAATGGAAAAAGAAAACAATTAATATAAAGTTAACATTCGGATATCTTTAAATTTATTTGAATACTAATACCTTCTTTCAATAAAACAATTTCATTCAACGTCAAATCATTTTTTATATATTTTTTATTTAAAAATAAATTAATATTTTAAATCATTTTGTACTAAATATATCGGTACCTAACTACTTATCATAGATATTTAAAAATTTATCTTAATATAAATTATTCCACAAACATTTATGCGGTGAGTTAGATGCCTTAATATAAGTACTTAATTAAAGTCTTAATCTAAACCGAACTATAACACATTTTAGTAATTAAGATAATGGTGTTCATGCTTTCTCAAATTCTATAAGGAAGAGATAACACACTTTATTCTCAGGCTATAAGCTACACTTAAGAGGGAAATGATATCCACAATCACTAAAGTTTGATTTGATTTTGAATTTTAAACATTGACATTTTTTTTGTAAGCAAAAGTATTCATTAAAAAGAATATGAAGAATACTCAACCAAGCATGAACAAATATCAACTAGTGTTACTTTACTTAAGTTGAATTGCTTTTATTTTATTATTTTTCTTTTGGTAAATATGAGCTTTATACATTTGGATTGGCAATAACGGACACAAAATTTTAGAAAATATGTCAAAGGGTCCACATTTACCAATGGAAAGATCAAAGAAAAAACATGAAAAGGAAGAAAAGTAAAATAAGAAAAGAAAAGATCATATAGATAGAATATTATTTAACAAAATTTAATTGTTGTAATAGAACAACAAGATAAAAACCTTTGTACAATTACATCATAATCATAATACACTATAAGGTTGTTGAAGCTGCACAAATTTTCAGAAGTTGCATTCAGAAACTGCTTCTAAATGCATCTTCTAAAAGATTGTGCAATTTCTGAAAGCTTTTAGCTTATGAAAGCTTCAACAAAAATTAGATCATGTTTATGTTCATGTTGCTAGCTTTCATCTGTTATCTCCGATATATCTTCATCATCCATCACTTGAATAATACTCTTTACAAAAATCTTGGAGGGTGCTGCAAATCTAGCTGAGAATGATCTTGAAACATTATCCGGATCAGTGGAATAGCCATCATCAAAATTTTGTAAGTAAGAGCTAGGATCATATAGAAACACAGGTAAAGATGATCTAAAAATTCTCCTATTTTTTTCTCTCTTGATCTTCCTCCACAATCTTTTCAACCTTGTTATATTCATTTTGGTCATGAATTCATTGACACATACAATAGGGTCATTGCCAATTTTCTCATAACTTGACCAAATGCTGTTGTTTCTTGAGCTTAGACAGTTGCAGTTTGCAAGATTCATAGTGTATGGAGTAGAGAAAATAGGAAGAACAAGATGGTTTAAAGAACCAATGTGTTTGGAGTGCATGCACACTAAGATTGAGACTAAAGGCTATTTATATAGTGATGGCATGAAACATTTTCTTTTTCCACACTCCTAAGCACCACCTCAGTAAAGCACATGCTTTGAACTAGATAGGACCAAGATAAGAAAAGAAAAATAATTGTGTCGGCAGTTTAAAATATAATTTATAAAATGTTTAATTTAAAAATTAATAATAAGTGTAATTAAATTACTTTCTAAAATTATACTGTAGCACATTGATATATATATATATATATATATATATATATATATATATATATATATATATATATATATATATATATATATATATATATATATATATATATATATATATATATATATATATATATATATATATATATATATATATATATATATATATATATATATATATATATATATATATATATATATATATATATATATATATATATATATATATATATATATATATATATATATATATATATATATATATATATATATATATATATATATATATATATATATATATATATATATATATATATATATATATATATATATATATATATATATATATATATATATATATATATATATATTAATTTGGTTCAATCTATTTATTTTTATCATTCTCATTTTTAATAGTAATTTTTAATATAATTTATTATATATTATATCAAACTTATTATTTATTAGTATTTTTTATAATATTAATAAAAGTTATAATTTATAATTTGGATATCGAAAAAATCGATCCAAATTAAATCGCATGAAATTTGATTGGATCGATCTGATATTTTTAATCAATCATCTAAAACCAAACTAAAACACAAATAAATTTATCTTCGAATCAGATGATATTTTGCTTCAAAACTGATGTAAATCAAACCTCGGACCTATTACAAGAGGTATTAGTAACCGAATTCACCTAAAAAGGACATTATACAAAATCAAAAATTGTAGACACCATCAATAACAACACAACAACACCAACAATCACTCTCTAACAGAGTTGCAGTTCCCTAAAAATACAAGAGATTGTCATATATTTGTTACTGCTAATAGTTAAAAAATGATATCCTCCACTTAAAGTTTTACACGGAAACACCTGAGCCACTGTCTCCAAGGCTTTAGCAATAGTGTGATAGTTTTTTTCCAGCTATTCTGCACACCAGCAAACAGACAATAGAAGAAATAACGCATCGATAATGTTCATACATATGTTGCATACTAGGGAATTGACATAATTACATGACATAGCAAGACGCACCGCTAATACCGCTATATAACACCCTAAACTCCGGAACTAATTTAAAAATATTTTTACAAGAATTTAAAGTGTCACCAACGACAACCTTTCAAAACACAAATTAAATCGTTTGAAAATACGCAGCGGAAATTTTTTTCATAGCAACTTCATGAATGAAGTAATAACTTCCAAAACAATGAAATCAACATCAACATAGAACATGACAACTCCCGACTCCGATGTTACATGATCAGAGCACTAAAAACTACTAATGTATGACAAGGGATAAATGGCTAAACGAAGAGTAGCTTCAACATGCCACCTTTCACACATAGCAATAAAGCTCAATCCTAAGTATCTTCGAGATGTCCATGGTGGACAACATGAAGCAAAGAGGTGAGAAACAACATTCAATATAAATTGTGTAAAGAATGCTAAGATAAAGAACATACAATATAACACGCATGCATTACACATTAAACAAAAACATAGTCTCACACTCATTCATAACCACACACACACACGCACACACACACGCACACACACACACACACACACACACACACACACACACACACACACACACACACACACACACACACACACACACACACACACACACACACACACACACACACACACACACACACACACACACACACACACACACACACACACACACACACATATATATATATATATATATATATATATATATATATATGAAATGTGACTAACGATACAATGCGACACTTATGCAAGTGGTACCATGATGGACAACACGGGTCTATGTCGCTCTTGAATCCCACCATATGATCAGAACTCACCAAATCGCTATTATCACCATAAGTAACGCTTCACATATTTTCATTTGAAATCAGATATTCACTCCTGAATTCACACTATAGGACCCGAGCACAGCAAAAATGAACTTAATCTTATACATCGTGATGCATGAATTTCTACAATATGTATTATCACTAAAATTGTCACCTCAATGATCATCAATCAGTCACCATAAATATGTATCATATTATCCTCAATACACAACAATTGATTAATGCTACAATAAATAATAAATCACACCAACATCAGCACCTCATCAAATGCATACTCATGCATCATTCAATCATGTTAAATAATTATAGCATCAACTCATCATTAAGTAAACATAACGATTCACGTAGTTATTCATAAGATTTATAACATACATCTATACAATAAGCATATGAATACAAATAAATTATGTCACCAAGAACTACCATGGGGTAGCTCTTCATAATGCTTCAAACGATACCTCCTTTGGACCTACAAAAATACAGTTACAATCAATTGAAATCTTATTTTGGAGGATTGTCCTGAAAACATGTTATTTTATCAATTAGTTCCAATTTCAAAGAGTTTTGGTTTGGTAACATATGTTTTTACTTGTTTTGATAGCAAAGCGTAAACTAAAGAAAGATGTTTGTTTTAAGAAAAGCATGTCAAAATTAGATTTCCTTAACCCGTTTCATACATGTCCAAATAATCAAGCATGTGAACTTAGTATAGATCAATACAATCGTGTATCATCTCGATTTCGTTTATTTCTAAAGTGGCTTCATGGATATTATTGTTTCAATCGCTAGATGATTTCTCGAAACAACAATCAAAATAATAAATATAAAAATCAATACAAAGAAAATATTAACTCCCAAATCTATGTCTAGAATTTTTTTGTTAATAGTTGAAGAACTTAGATCAAGACTTGGAAAATCTATGTCTAGAGTGATTCAAACTATACATATATCATAAAAATTAAAGAAATTCATCATATATTGATCATCAACTTTGTTCACATACAAAAGATAAAAAGAATACATAATAATAAGGTTAGCTACTTCTAATATTAACATAAAAGGTGTTTATCTATCCATCACCATGGTAGCTTGATCAACAAGTAAAAATGAACGCTTTACTAACATCAAATTCGAAAGATCGAAGATTAATGCTCCAAAGTTTTGATTCTCATTTCTCTTGGAATTTTTAAGCTCCAAACCCTAAAAACCTATTTACAATCTAAAAAGGTTAGAAAAATATGAAGTGTTTCAAAATATCTACTCAAGTGCCTATTTCTACAAGTTCCACAATGTGCCTGTAAGTGGCACCACGCTAAGCGCGATAAGCACCAAGGTGAAAAATTCCCAGAAATCGCGCTAAGCATGGTTAGAGCGCGCTAAGCACGATCAAGGGCCATGCTAAGCGCGAGTTGCTGTCAAAATATCATGAAACTGATCTTCAAAACCCTCTTCAGTCATTCATAGGTTCCATGCATTATATCAAGCAAGAAAACCTATCAAAAAAGCATCAAAATGATCATAATTCATAATATGTACATGCATAATCGGAAAATTATGTATTTACACTAAAACATATGAATTTACTACTAAAACATCAAAGAAACAATTGGAAAGAGCCACAAAATACTATAAAAAATATGCACAATTTCGCCCTTAGCAACAACTCCTTTTTGGACAGGGTACGGAATATTTCGCACTTTAAGGTGGGTACCATTCACTTTACGTATCTAAGGATTCTGTTTGGTGCAAACCCAAAAAAAGAAAGGGACTTGGGATCATCTGCTTCCACTTATTTCTAAGAGATTATATTCTTGGAGGAATATATTTGATAATCTAAGAAGGAGTATCGTCATGTTGAATTTGGTGGTGAACTCTATTATGGTGTTCTTTTTGTCTTATAGAATAATATCGATTTTAGTCTGATAGAAGTTGCTTAGTTTAAAGGGGGAGATATCTCTGTAGAGTGTTCTAAGTGGGATTATAAGGTTGCTTGCATGAAGTTGGTGAATGTGTTCAAGGCCAAAAGAGCTGACAATTTAGGTGTCATGGATCTTAGGATTATTAACTTTGCTCTATTACAAAAATGTAGTTGGAGAATTCTTTTGAATACACCTTCTTTATGGAGAGGTACTTGCTCATCAAGTTATGGTTCGCTGATGGCGAGTAGGGTTAAGGGTCTTACAAAGGTGTCCCAATGGTGGACTAGGGTCATGCTTCTTAGGTCTCCATTTAATGTGAGGTTTGATTTGTTCGTCGCCTCTTGTGTCACGAGGCTCAGAGATGGGAAGTTGACCTGGTTTTGGCATAACGTTGGGTTTGCACATCCTCGTTGTGTGTCTCTTTTGAACACTATTTTTCTTGTCCTTAAGCAATAAAAGCATGTAGTGGGCTCTTTCAGAATTTAGGTTGATGCGTTTGGATTTGGATGTTTTCTTAGAAGTTCCCTCTCTTTGTTTGGGTGGAGGAGCTTCTAGAGTGTTTACTTTGTTTTCTTATTGGGATGACGGGGTTGAATCTGGAAGATATTTGGATTTAGAAACCAGACCCAATAGGTGGCTTTTTAGTGAAACCAGATTACCTTGGTTCTCTAGCAAATTTGCCAATGAGTAGGTATGAGGTGGTGCATATGAGGCTTACTAATATTTGGAAGAGTTGGGAACCTTCTAAAGTGGTAGTATTTTCTTAGAAGCTACTCCAAAATATGTTGCTGACAAGGAAAAATTTCTTAACCCTCATATTATGTTGAATGGGGTGATATCAGGTTTATCGTGTATTATGGGCAGGCGGAGACAGTAGACCATCTTTTTATGTGGTATGAGGTTACTTATTTCATTTGGTACAGTGTTTGGGCAGGTGGGGCAGCTAGGGCGTTTGTCGAGGTCAGTCTTAAGGGTGTTTTAGTTGTATTTGGGTTTATGAGAGGGGAAGTTGGGGTCTTTAGGTCTTGTCTTGATTTGACAGTATGTTGCATTATTTAGAAAGATTCACTTGACGGTTAATCACTGGATGTCTTTGATAATTAGTTTTACACACCACTATAAAACAAGTCTTTCGTAACACCAATATTACGACAGAAAAAATGTTACCTGTGGTAATATATTTATCCTGGGCGCATATACATTTTTTTTTATTTACTAAATGACATGTCATAACGATCAGAAGTAGCAACAGTAATGAATGTGCACGGAGTGAAATTGTTCGAATCCCATCACCAACAATTAGTCGTTTCTCGTGATAAAAAATATTATTGACCATGTATAAGACCACAGTTTTTATTTTCAACCGTGGTGAAACGTGATATTTATTTATATATAAGAGAAATTAGCTAACGCTTCAGTACATACAATCGCCTCTCTCATAACAAAACCCTAACAACTCTTTCACTCATCTCTCAAAGCAAAACCCTAACAACTCTGTCACTCGTTTCATTCATATGGATACCACAAAATGAAACCATAACAACAAGTCTTAGCCAATGGGTATTTACATGTTCATTTTCTATGTAGTTTTTTTTTTCAAAATCTATTTCAATATATTGTTTCATGATATTTGAACTTTCTTCTTTTTTCCTCTTATAAGTATGGATGCTTATTGAAATAATGAGAACGAAGAAAAATTTAACCTATCAAACTTGTGACAAAGATCCAGAGTGACATCCATTCAAAATATACACTAGTTTGCCGGTCTAAAGTTATTTTCATCCTTATTTCATTGTTGACATGTCATTATGGGACTTGACATGTAGAGTATGTCTCTGAAGCATTTTATCTCTTGATATGCTTGTTGTATTGTGTTTATTTGTTATTGTTTGTTGTTGATGAATGATTTTGATGAATGTTGTTTGTTAATATCTATTTAAACTATGAGTTTATTATATATTATGTGGTTTGAGTGTTTTTCCAAACTCTTACCAAATATATAACTTTTCAAACTGCATTAGAAAATTATGATATGATAGATAAAATTTTATTAGAAAATAAGTACACATTCAATCTTTGACAAGAATTTTTCACACTGTTAATTGCATTTTGTTCCTTGACCGTTAGAACTTGATTTATTGATCCTAGATCTTCAACCACCCTTCTCTCCACCTCTAATTTTGTTTGCAAAGTAAATAATATTTTGTAAAAAGAATTAGAGTTGAAGGCATGGATTGTTGAAGAACTAAAATCATTAAACCAAGTTCTTACTGTCAAAGAACAAAATATGGATAAGGATTTGAAGAACTCTTGTCAAGCAATGAACGTGAACTTATTGTTTTAAAATAACTTAATTTGTCATATTGTAATGTTCTAGTATAGATTGGAAGGTTACATGTTTAATGAGCATTGGCGAAATAAACATTTCACATAATTTACAATAAACTAAAGGCTATATATAACAACGGTTGTCTAGAACACCGTTGTTAAATATTTGCATTTTAATATACCATAACGGTTGTTTAAATTAACTGTTGTGGTAGGTAGCACGCTACTTAGATACAATCGCGGTCGTCCGTCCATGATTGAAATCATCATATATACAATCACACGTTACGTCACAACGATTGAACCTACGTGATGACATCCCTTTTCCGTCCGTTGTTATATGGGTTTTTCGTATTAGTGGTATGGAAGTAGAGTTAAAGACAATGCTCCAGATTTTATCGTTTTTCTGTTTGATTGAGAACGAGATTCGCTCTAGTGGTAGGTATTTAGGATGTATTAGGTGACCTGCTATCCTCTTTTTGTTTGACTGGTGTTCGGGTTCTCTTTCTTCTAGATTGCTCTCTGAAGATCTATTATGCTTGTAGCTGGTGAATAGATTTTATTAGTTTGCTCTCTAGGTGACCTAATATTAGACTTCCATACGATATTGAGATTGAATTTTCAGAAGTATATCATGATGTTGGGAAGAAATACAAAACTTATGTCGCATTATTGAATTTTTGAGTTTTTGTTGCTATATTGAGAGGAAATAAAAGTACCCGTTTAAAGACGGAAAATAAAATTTCGTCCTCAAATGATTGAGACATATAATTTTGTACAATTTATTTTTTTCTTTTAGGATATTCAAATGTATATTGAGGTTGGAGATTAGACACTTACCTTATATGTGCTTGTTTTATTTAAGTACATAGCCATGCATTTTAATTAGTTAAACCATATAGTCCAAACAATAATTAATCTGCCAAATAAATGTAGGCAAATTGATCAGATGATGCTGCTATTTGTGCTTAAACATTTAGAATTTCCAAGGTTCATGGTGTATGGAGTACGAAAAGTAGAAACGCATAAAATGGTTTATGGAACCAAACTGTTTGGAATGCATGCATTAAGACTACGACTAATGTGTTTGGAGTGCATGCATGAACATGAAACACTTTCTATTTTCACACTCCTCAGCACCACCTCGGCAAAGCACATACTTTGAACTAGATAGGAATAGGATCAAGAAAAAGAAAAGGAAATCGCTTTTAATGTCGGCATTTCAAAGTGTAACTAAGTATGATTTTTATTTTAGAAACCTTTAATAATTCAATTATATTGTACTTCATCTTTATAGACAAATGTTATCAACTTGTCTCTCCGAGAGAGAATATATATATATATATATATATATATATATATATATATATATATATATATATATATATATATATATATATATATATATATATATATATATATATATATATATATATATATATATATATATATATATATATATATATATATATATATATATATATATATATATATATATATATATATATATATATATATATATATATATATATATATATATATATATATATATATATATATATATATATATATATATATATATATATATATATATATATATATATATATATATATATATATATATATATATATATATATATATTAATTTTTTTATCTGGGCCGACCACATTGATTCTCGGCCGACAACTTTAAAAGAGTCTCCTCTTATTCATTTAACGGCTCTCCGCAATTCACTCCTTACAAATAACAAGTTTATTATTCCCTATCTACTATCTATAGAAAGGACAAAAAAAAGTTTCAAATTCAATTTTAGTTTACTCTTATCCCTCACATACTGACTTAAGCGGTGAAATGTTAACCTTGCAAGTCAGCCGTCAGCCCCCTCTCCACCACTCTAAAAGCTCATATATCCCGTTACCTTTGATCAAGAAGTTGACTTTACCTAACAAATATTGAAGTTGTTTTTATTATGGAGATTTTGTACTGGGTATAGCCTTCGTCTTGTTTTGATTTATTTCTATGTCTTTTATTGTTAACCGCAAAGCCCATAAAGTCGCCTATATGAACATCAAAAGCACGTTTTAATGGATTCATTTTCAGTCCAATGTTTCCTCATCCTTTCAAAGAATTGTCGAAAGTGTTCCAAATGACCATTTTTTGACGATGGTTAACAACTATATCTTTAATTCATACATGCATGTAGGTCTCAATGAAATTATGCAACATGTGATTCATTGCCCTTTGATAATTTTCTCCGTTATTCTTCAAGTCAAAATGTATTACTACCCATTCATAGGTTCCTAAACCCCAAGGACATTGAAACGTCGTTTTCTACTCATCTTCTTCTACGATGTAAATTTGGTTATACCAAGAATAACCATACAACAAACTTAAATACTCAAAACATGATGCCGAATCGACTAGCACTTCTGCCACAAACAATGTGTATTCATCTTTTGGTGTATCAACATCTAATTCTCTAAAATCTTTACAAACTCTAAGCGCTCTATTATTTTTAATAACATGAACTATATTTGCCAACCATTTGACATACATGGCAGTTCTTAAGAACTTGTTTCTCAAAAGCCTTTTAATTTCTTCCTTGATCTTTGACATTACTTCTGGTGTAAATCTTTTTGGCGTCTGCTTCACTGGCCGCTTATCTGGTCAAATTAGCAATCTCAACTCGACCAGATCTTGAATAAGTCCTGGCATTTCATCATAGTCCAAAGTGAAGCAATCTTTCAACTCTTTAAGCATTTTGGTCATCTGAACCTTCAAGCTTGGGTAAATCTTTCCACTGATATAGGTTGGCTTTTTTATTGCTCAATCTCCTAAATAAACCTCTTCCAATGGATCTTGCACTTTGATTCTTTTATATTGGACTAATGAATCTTTCTCGAGTCTTAAAGGCTCATCACCCTAGATGTAATCAAGCCTCTAGACATCTGAAATTGGTTTTTCACCAATTTCTATTTTTCCATTACTTTCAATTTGATTGTCTTCGACAACCACTCTTTGTTGGAATTGGCCTCCAAGGTCGCCTCTATTCTATTTTCGGCCACCTAGGCCAAAATATGAGCCAATCATCATTGTCTATCTACCACCCAATAGTTGTGGTCGAACCTTCATCCTCCAAAACGTCATGCTCCCACATAAAACCCTGGATTGGGTGCAATTTCATAAAATTAAAGACATTTCCCTGCAGAGATAATCCTGCTCATATAGGTATACAGGGAAATATTAGCTAACCGCTTGTCAAATTTCCTTTTGTCTATTTTGTTGAATTCAGTTAAGAAGTGACTTTGGTTAGCCTCTATATTTTCGACAATACCGCCAGACCGCCATATGAAAATCCTTTGGTGTATAGTCGATGGTATCACCCCTATTCCATGTATCCAATATCGCCCAAGCAAAATATTATATTTTTCCTTGGATGTTGAGACCACAAATAAGGTTGGTCTTATTATAGTTCCTACAACAATGTTCACCTAGATAACCTCTAAAGAGTAACTAATTTTACCCTAATAATTGGACAAAACCATATTATGGGGTCTCATATTTGTATCAAACTTTCCAATTCTCTTTAACATAAAATGAGACATCAAATTAGCTACCACTCCTCCTTCTACCCATATTTTATTGGTACCTACAAAGAGGGGTTTCAAAAGTTGTTACATACATTCATCAGGCCTTTCATAAAAGGCATTTTCTTCCTCCATGCCATTGTTCATAACATAGTTGCATACATGCTTATGACTGGTCATTTCCTCAATAAGATACACATATTCCTCTTATGTCACCAGAGTGACAATGTCATACTCTATAGGAAAAATTGACATTACATTGCAAATTATCTCTAATTTTCCTTCAAACCTCAAGTCAAAGTTATCGGTGAGCATCTCATCATCTTCGTTTAGGATAGGATTCTTGCCATTTGGTTTAACCATTTATGGCAAATGAGGGTAGATTCTTTCTTTTACTGACCTTCATGTCACTTTATTTTCTGTTATCTTTGGCAACTTACCATTCTTACTTCATTCCTCAACTTCTTAAGCCACTTTCTTTTTCTTTATATACATTTTGCGTTGAGTTCAAGTCAATGGCTTTTTTCCTAAATAATTTTTCAAACCATAAGAATATTTGTTAGACAAACATGCGCCCAAATCATAAGATAAATGTATGACAAACCTGCACCCACCTCAATTACCTTCCATTTATGATGGTCACCATTGGGTTTTCTAACAGGTCAAATCCACTTATCAACAGGGACAACAGCTGGAGGAGTGTAATTCTTCCTATAACTTTTCTAGCTTCTTAAAGGTCCTTGATGTTTTTGGTAAGGAAATTCTCTCTTGCCAAATGAAAATTCAGGCCTTCTCTATCCTCATAAACTTTTCCTCAAGGGCTGAGGACTAACACCTTCTAGGTTTTTTTGCATCTTTCCTTGTCGAATACAACACTGCACCTAAGGAAAAGCATCACGTCAGACTCTTTTTTTTTTGCATCGATTCAAGAAATCAATCAGCTTTTCCTCCTCATTTGGGCACAACGCCTTAATCTTTTCAACATAATCCAACATGTTCACATATTCTACCTTAAAGTATGGGTTTGCAGTGATTTCAACCATCATGACATCGACAGGTTTTTCGATATTTGCTTTTTTAACTTGCAGAGGGCCAACATCAATCTTCATAGAGTGTTTAGATTTTTATCGAAACATCAACATTTCAGCTTTCAAAGCATTATGTACTAAATCCCTAATATAACATATTGAGAGGTTTTGTGACCAATAAAATTATAATACTTGCAAAAAAACATTTTCTTTCTTTGTTCCAATGATGGTGTCTTTAGGCATTTTGGCACTATGATTTGACCATTGGTAACCCAAAGATTAAAAAAATCTATCACATTTAGTTATGTCAAACCTATAAGTTTTTGTATTGAGTTTTTAATTTTTAATAGGGCCGATAGGATTTTTTCCATTAGAGGGTCTTTGAGCCTTACAAACATATGGAGATCCTGGCTATTGTTCTGCCAAATTTAGCTTGTTTTCTTCGGCATATTCAAATACTATGTTAAATTCTTTATTTTCATTTATATCTAAATAAACAAAATTTCATTCTTGATATTTATTTGACCTAGCATTTTCAACTTTCAACTGTTCAACCTTCCTAACCCTATCTGCTAACTGGGTCATGTCTCTAAGGTATTGTGTATCTAGCTTTTTTCTAATAGAATAATCTAAGTCAATTGTATCCATTTTAACTAACTCATTTTCGGCACTTGAGTGAATCATTTTTACTTTATTATGCAAAACTTATTGAGATAATCATCTATTAACTTAACTAATTTTTGTCTCACACTCTCTAGTTTTTTTCTTCGAATGATGTTTGATTGACCCATGTAAAACTGCTCCTGGAACACCCTTTCTAATTGATTCTAATTACATATAGAATTTGGGGGTAAGGCGGCGAACCACGTGAAGACATTCTTTATCAATGAATTAGGGAATTATTTCATCTTCAAATTTTCATTATTGGCGAAATATCCCGCCTTTGACTGATATCGAGTTATGTGCTTGATAGTGGACTTGTTATTATCTCCTACAAATTTAGTGAACTTAGAGATTTTCCAACCCCTTGAAAGTTCAGTCTGCAATGCACTCTCAAAAAATGTAGAAACAAAATTTGGTGTATAATGACCCACATTACGGCCATTTTAGGCTAAAATTTGATCGATTGCATTGGTTATGCTATTTTGACCCCAAAATTATTTTGTTGGACTCTCTTGATCACTTGATTTATTATGATTACTACTGACCAATATCACCTTTGGGTCATTCTAGTGTATGTCTACTTCGACTACCCTGGGCATGAGTTGATCGACTGGATAGGGCATAACCAATTATTTCCCTTGATTATTAGGGATACCTTCATTGGTTGCAATTCTCGGGTTTTGGGTTGCCCCAACTTCATGGAATTGAGGGATTGGTTGAATAGGAGCTCGAGAAGCACCAAAGAAATCATAAATTTGATCCATTTGATGATTCAATTATTAGTAAGTAAGGTTTGTAATTTTAATCAAAGGATTAAAAAAAATACCAATTTATTGGTTTAACATATTGATCATATCATGGTTACTTTCTTCTATTTGTTGCCTAAAAAACATTTGGGAACTAGTGGTTAGGGGTAGCATAACTGGAGGGATATATCGTAATCTTCCTTGTGGTTGTGCCATTTGACTAATATTTCTTATAACAGATCCTGAAGCCAAATATGTATTAAGTGGAGCTGCAATGGTCATTGTATTATCTGCATATGTAGATGCACTAGTTTGTAGGTCTGCCATCATTTTATTTGGGATGCCATTAGGATATTTCCTACTACCATAGGGTAACATAAAAATTGGAAGAAAATAAGGTATAGGGTCTCCTATATCAAGTTGTGTGACCCTAGGATTAGTTGGAATACTTGTTACTAGTGGCAGGGGAACCACCTCGTTTGATAATGTCCTCAAAATTGACATTTGGCTTATAACAAGAGCGGTAACTCCAACGAAAGTTGAAGTTCCCATGCCACCAACCATCATTCTAATTGGTTCTTCTTCAGTATCTAGAGCATCATTCCGGAGAAGGGAAGAATGTTTCGGTTGTATCATATCAACAAGAGTTTTATCACTCCTCAAGCGTATACACACTTAGACATCGAAAACATCGAAGGTATCAAGAACAAAAAAAAGAACCCACAACACTCTTCTACAAAAGTTTACTTATTTCACAAAAGGGTCACATTGGGCATGCCAATTCATTTGCACCTAATTTTATAAAATCAAGTTACAAGTTTTCGTTCACTTAAGGGATTAAAATAAAATAAAAATCATCTGGACAATTTGTGCAAAATATTAAAAAAAAAAGAAGCATGTTTGTGCTTGGATATTTGATGTTTGAATGTAAATAAATTGGACAAGAATTCCAATGTTAATAATACAAATTTGTTCGACGATGTAAACTACATAAAGAAAAAACACAATCAAAGTAATCAAATAAAATTCTTGGATTTTAAACTTAAGGATAGGAGCGCAAATTCACACATGTTTTCTCTAACATTTGTGACTTGGATGCTCGAGTTCTATAGAGAACACTGATAAAATTTTCTAACATTTATTACATAATTTTAATTGACTTATATACTAAGTAATTCAATAACATTCGATAACAGTTACTATCCTAGGACTTGACACGTGTCCTATTATGTGGGCTTTCACTCCTGATATTCTTCCTTGTATCTTTGGTCTTTGAATTGACTCTAAATTGCTCTTATTATGGAAACCGTCTTCACATCCTCTAACTACCCCTGTCGAGGAGTTTCTAGGTCGAATATTGTAGCATAGTGTCGAAACGTGATTTGAAATTCTTGAATTTTTACTTGTGTATTTATTTTGTTACCCAAGTTCGTGTCGAATATGTTAGAACGTTATAAATCTTTTCGAGATTCAGGATATATTTTGAAGGAATAGTGATTCTAATATCGTGAATTTGTTCCTGAGATTCTTCTAAACCATGCTTCATTGGTCTCCAAGCCGTCTAATCTGGACTCAAGAATACACTAAGTCCAAAAATACTTAGTAGGCGAGTTAAAGTCATGACCTCAATCGATGTAATCCACATGCTGGTTTTGTTGGTCAACAATCTCAAGCCTTTGTATCACATTTTCATATAAAAAGGCTAGACTAAAATTCTCAGACTAAAAATGGTCAATTATTCTCGAAAGAAGATACATTTATCCTAGTGATGAAAATCAAGATTTTTTAATGATACAGATGATGTGCATGTTATTCGTTATGATCATCAAGAAGGCATATGAGAAAACTAGCAAGTAAATATTTTTTAATGTTTATTCATAATTTATTATTTGTTATAATTTCTAATAATATTTACATGTGAGAAAATAAGTGTTGTACTAACAAATATAATTTTTTAAAATTATACGTGTTTAGAGAAACGACACCAAAAGATGTTCGTTAACATTGTGCATCTTGCTTCCTTTAGAATAATAAATCAAGTGCACAATAATTTTGTATATTGGTTGTTTCCTAGTTTGATGTAATAATGTATAAAATATATGTCGTTTTGATTTTGATTTTAAAATATATAGTTTTGATTCATAATTTTTTCCATTCACTACTATAAAAAAAATAGCATGTAACCTCGGCTGCGAAGTTGATTTCACCTCGTTTAAAGAGGTGAGGTAACAAAGGATGTCCTGAAAAGCTACCACTTTACCCCTTAGTTTAAGAATAACATAGAGGTTAGTTAAAATGGTCATGAGTTGGATCTCTAGTAATATCTTTTTTATATTTTCCAAACTAGCACCATATACCTCTTGGTTTAAAAACAAAACAATGGGTAAAGATATATTATTTTTTCTTTTTAAAATATACCTTACATTATTTACACAGAATATTAATAAAATATATTGTTTACAAACTACAATGTTTACATAGAATGTTACATTATTTACACATAATATTAAAGTAAAAATGTTGAATCAGATTCATCATCATCGTTGTCGATGAACAAAAAATATTGGATATCTTGGAGAAGATAAAATCTTGGGGATCATTGTTTCATTGATCTATAGGAAGATTCAATGTCTATTATAAAACAAAAAATAAAAGTAATATAAATAAAATAAATATCCAACTATATAAATATTTAAGAACACAAACCTTGAGCCCAAATAATTTTCTATTATTGCAATTCATCCTTGAGAACATTTCCTAAACTAAATAAGCGCATTTTTATGTATCAAAGTTTTCACGTCAAATATTTCATTAGCAATTTTTAATATTCAGAATGCTTTTATAACGAGGGTTTTAGGTTTCACGAGATTCACTAACGGCAATGTCTTGAGTGTTGATACTCATTAAATGGACAACAAAGATATATTTAAGAACGGTGAAGAAACTGAATAAACACACTTATTTTTACCTCGGTTATTACTCAAAATTGAGGTAAGATGTCTTTCTTTTTAGATAAAAATAAAATAAAATATGTTCCAGCCTAAACGCCACATACCCCTATTTTAGTTAAAAACCAAGAAGAACAGTTTTTTTTATATTTACATTGTTTACACAAAATATTGAAATAAGTTATTTAATAAACTCAAGATTTTGACAATAAATTTTTGGAGAACAACGTATCTCATTAAATTTCTAATAATTTATCTGTTCCAACTAAGATAATTTTTTTTCTGTACTTACAATCTATCTCAGAGAGATTACATTATCTTGAGAAAATCTTATCATGACAAATGTTTTCACGTGAAAGAGAACACGAAAGATAAAATAAAAGGGAACATGAAAGAGAAATGGAGAATTGTGTTTAGGAATAAATTTCTCAATATTGTCAAACGAGAAAAGAAATAAATTTCTCAATGTTTTCTTTGATTGACAACATAGAAAGGTTATTACCTAAATATGGCAACAACATCAACATTATTACGTGAGATAGATTATAAGAGCAAAAAAAATATTTTGTTCAAGATTGAAGAACATTGAAGATATTTTATGTCTTACAATTCATCCCAAAGAATGATACTTAAGACTTTGGAGCGACTACATATAAATTAGGTTGAAGGTAAAATCTGATTAAAGAGTATTTATATAGTAAAATATGATAATATAATCGCTTGGTTATTAAATATAACCGAAGATACAGATCATTATTTTAAATTTTAAAAATAAAATAAAAAGAAAGACACCACTTTTAAAGAAATGATAACATAAACTGTTGTTGATATGATTCGAAACATGTCCTGAATTATTTTTCCTCTCGGTTATATTTAGAAACTAAAGGAATATGTGGTATTTATTAAAAAGAATTGGCACGCCTTGACCTTTTACCTCAGTTTTCGGTTGGGTGAGGTAAAAGTTTTGTCATGAAATGTATTATTTGTAGTAGTTATTTTAGTTTTGATTCAGAAATATTATATTTTTGTTTCTGTATATATTTGTTCTGATTTATAATAATACATGATATAATAAATTTTAAATAAAATTAAAAAGTTTATATTTAAAAAATCAAAGTATTTCACCATGATTTGTTCTTCAACTCATGGGGAAAAGTAATCCTCCACTATCTAACACCTCAATTAAAAGCCACAATCGTTGTGGAAATATAATCATATGCGCCATTTTTAAAATGTGAAAATGTTGTTGTTGGGTAAATAACCCATGACCATGCCACTTTTCACTATGGTTGTATATTTCATATGTGGTGAAAAGTGGTGCGCTTTCTATTCTATCCTTTTTTACAATAGATCATCAACTAGGATGAAATCCTTCTCCTAACCCACGGTGATAGATAATTTTTGTAGTAGCGCCTCAAGATAGTAAGAGAGTGCAAAAATAAATTTTAATTAATGTGAAATATGATTTAAATACATGTGAACTAGTTAACAACCGAGTGCATGTGATGAGACATGAGATGTTGTCAGTCGTCAGATGAATGTTGACGACTAGGATAGAGCTCGTGGGAGATATTATCTTCTTTGTAAAGAAAATGAGTCCACCTATTCTACACTAAACATTGCTCTTCATCGTCATTGGACTTTCCACTTCGATGATCCTTATGGGTACCCAGACCAATATATGAATTATAAATTAATATAAATTATTGGCTTCTCATTTATCTATTGTTTTTGTATTAGTTGTATTATAAATCTATATAATATATTACCTTTAAAGCGTCGGATTATATTATGATACATGCTAATAATTTATTTGATTTGTGTCGGATCATCCCATAATCATATGTCATATATCAATACTTAATTTTTTTTTTAAAGAAAAATTAAAGACAATACATATCGTTATTGGACTTCACTATTACATTTTTCATATAATATTGAGTTTTAAACTAAAGACAATTAATAAGATTATTGATTCTTCACTTATGAGAATATAAAGTTTTCCCAAAGTAAATTATACTTTACTCTTTTCTTTTATAATAATGAACATAGAGATTATAATAAAAATATTAAAAATAATTTCTAAAAAATAACACTCATATTCCAAATTAGATCAACGATAAAATCAAATAAAATTTTAGAATCCTATTAATTAAATTGAAATAACTATTTAAAAAACAATTACGCTACTATAACAACTAACATTTTCAAACCTGTATTCATTAGATAATTAAAATTTGACAAAATAAATATAAATTTTATAAAGCTAATAAAATTTTGTTGGATAATAATTGCAAATAAAATTTTAACTTTATTTAATATTAAAAATAAATACACATCTTTATAATTTAAAATCAAATATATAAATCAAAGATAACTGCTAAAAAGACATGAGAATCAAAATCAATTACTTATTAAGTTTGATGCATATTCAGTACAAGAAATATTGCAGTTTCTCAAGTGATATTCATGTCACTAACATAAAAACCACTTTACTAACAAAATTTGCGACGTGGGTAAAACACGTCGAAAATGCAATGGTGGGAACTTTTTCCCACGTGATAAACACGTCACAAAGTTGTGACAGAGTTACCACGTCACAAACCACAAAATAAAGAGGAAAAATTCCCACGTGAAAACCAAGTTACTAATTAGTGACGTGAAAATCACGTGGGAACATTACTTTACCAACTTTCTCTGCACGTTTCTCTGACACAAGTATATTTTATTATCCATGTGATTTCCAGTGTGACCTGGTTTTCACGTGGGAAACTACATTGAATTAATATTCTTCCCATGTGATTTCCACGTCACTAATTAGTGACATGGGATCCACTTCACTATTAAATTTAGTTATAAAAAAAAATATTAACTGAAAACAACTATAAAATTAAAATAAATATTAAATATTAAATATAAATTTAAAATTAAAATAATTTTTAATTAAAATAATATACATTTAAAATATATAAATAATCTGAAAAATATTTTGTTGTTTGATAAATTAAATATTCTATTTTTGTTGTTGTTGAAAATTTTATATAAAAATCTGAAAAAATCTAACTTAAAAATCAACAACAACACAATACTATATCTCAAATTTAAAATCTCAAATTTACTAAAATCTCAAATTTTCCAACAACAACAGCATTACTTCAAAGCTACTAAAATCTCAAATTTTCTAACCTAAATCTCAAAGCTTTCAACAATAACAACATAATACACAATAAATATAAAAAATTAAAATGCATAAAAACCTCTCTCAAAGCTTCCAAATAAAACTTCTTATAAATCAATTAATATTCTTAGATCTGAAAAAAAATTAGTTAATAATAAGAAAAATATAAAATAAACTATAAAGGAAAATAGTTACAAGCATTCACCTTAAATTTTGAAGAAAAAATTAACTGGAGTAAGGAGCTGGAGTGAAGTTGTAGCAAGGAGCTGAGATGAACGAAGGGGAAGAACAAAGAAAACTTCTGGAAATTCTGATACGTTGTGTGCCTAAAGAAATTCTGGAAATTTTTATATATAACGTATCTTCCGACGTGGCAAACCTTTGGGAAATTAGCGACGTGCATAAAGCTTCGCAACTTGCGACGTGGCATCTACTTCGCAAGCTTGCGACGTAATATCCAGGTCGGTACTATCCATATATTAAATTGTTAACGTTATGCCACTAATGCCAACTTTGCTTTTCAAAGTTTGCAAAGTGGAATTCATGTGGGTATTTTGTGACAGGTTAATCACGTGGCAACAAAAATCTATTTTTTGAATTTTAGGTTCCCATGTGAATACACGCCACAACAGAATTTGTCAAAAATTCAAAATTCCCCCTCTCTTAAAATTCCAAAATTTCGTTCCAGATTTTAGAAGTAAAAAATTTATTAATAAAAAATGTTTGTGACGTGATAATCACTTGGCAACGCAATTTTTTTTCCAAGTGTTTACCACGTCACTAATTCATTAGGAAAAAATAATGTTTTCTTGTAGTGATTATTTTCATAAATATATACATATTATTTTATTTTTCTTACATTTATTATTTAATTATAAAAATCAAAGAATAAAATTTTTTATAACATATTTTCAATATAATGTGTCTAAAATAATATTAGATTATTTAAATGTTACATTTTTCATAACACAGTCAGATAAAGAAACAAAAAACAAACAATAAAATTATTGATTTTTCGCATATAAAAAAATTGAGCTCATTTTTTTAAATAATTATTATTATAAATATAATAAAAAAATGAAGATAATGTTTTCTAATGAACTCTCATATTTCAAAAAAAAATCACATAAATATTTTACAATATCATTTATTACAAATAAAATAATTATTTTCGTAAAAAATTATTAAAGTAATTAGTATTTGAGTCATTTTTATTCGTTGTATGATTAAATATTTGATAATATACACATAAATTTAAGAAAAAAGTTAACTTACAAGTATATACGCATTAAAATACACGGTTAGTTTTTTCATGTTAAAAAGAAAGGTAAATAGATGGATGAAAAATACAAAAAACAGATATGACTATAAATATGAGAAATGGAATCTTGATTAAGAATATCACTTTTACAAAATCTTAGAGTTAAATTAGATGTACAAGATAACACATCTAAAACCTTTGTACAATTATAAATCATAACTCCCAAGTAAAAAAGAAATTTTGAGTCAAGATTCAGGAACTTAAACATCATGTTGCAAGCTCGCTTGTCTCTATTATTTCTTCATCATAGATCACCTCAATATTCTTGTTAAAAACTTTGGAGGATGGTGTTGCAAATCGAGCTGAGAAAGACCTTGAAAAATCATCATCATTGGAATAACCATCATCAAAATTTTGTAAGTAAGAGCTAGGATCATATAGAAAGACAGGTGAAGATGATCTAAACATTCTCCTCTTGTTTTCTCTCTTGATCTTCCTCCACAGTGTTTTCAACCTTGCTATCTTGATTTTGCTCATAAATTCATTGACACATACAATAGGGTCCGAGCCAATTCTCTCATAACTTGACCAAAAGCAGTTGTTTCTTGAGCCTAGACAGTTACAGTTTTCAAGGTCCATAGTGTATGGAGTATATAACAAAGGAAGTATAAAATGGTTTAAGGAATCAATGTGTTTGGAGTGTATGTACTAATTAAGACTAAGGCTAGAGGCTGTATTTATATAGTGATGGCATGAACAACTTTTCCTTCCATTTTTTGAATCTCCTCATCACCACATCAGCAAAGCACATACTTTAGGCTAAATTGGACCAACAAAAAGAAATGGAAAAAAGTTTGGATAATGCAGCAAATTTAAAACTTCCTTTTGATGTCAGCATTTCAAGTTATTACTATGTGTTTTTTAAAAGCAGCATTAAAATTTCTTTTTGATGTCAACAATCCAAGTCGGTATGATATTATTTTTTAAAGGTTCCTAGTAGTGACTGTGTTACTACGTAGTCACATGGGGCATTGCCCTATGTATATATTTCACAAACAAAAACTTTTGAATGAGAATAAGACTGCGAAATCAAAGTAAGTCGACAACACTAAATATAAATATTTTAATCGTCGAAACATTCGTCATTTAAAAAGATTTTTCATTTTAATGTTCGACGATTTTGTGCAAGTGTTGATTAGGTTGGTTATGAGAATAAATACTAGACTTGGAGACAAAAATTATCTTTCTTTTTTTATTTACTTAAATTATTATCTAACTTTATATATATATATATATATATATATATATATATATATATATATATATATATATATATATATATATATATATATATATATATATATATATATATATATATATATATATATATATATATATATATATATATATATATATATATGTATGAAGAAAAACGTTAGATTATTTACTTTTTATTTTCATTGTGGTTTGTCGTTGGACATAGGTGAATTTCTTCCTTGTTTTTTACTAGATTCAACGAGACAGTTCATTTTGTTGTCATCCTATGCAATGGAATCTCTATTTGAATTTTTTTTTAATCTTTTGTATCTTATTGAATTTCTTTGATTATGCAAACATTCTAGTTTTATGTATCCTTGTTTTCACACTCAAGCAAGTTAGAATGACGGTTCACCTATCTTTCCTTTGCTTCTGAAATTTTAAAATTTTTTTCGTTCTATAGAAATTTCTTTAATATTTTTATTTATAACACTATAATAAATAATACATTTTATAATTAAACTTTTACCTCAGAGTAAGGGCTGGCAATGAACCAAACCAACTCGAAGATAGTTCGGAATTCGACTCGACAATTAAATCGTTGAGTTAGGTTCATGAACCAAATGAGTTGAGTATGAGCGAAAAATTAAGTTCGTTAACTAAATGAGCTGAACTTGAACTATACATAGTTCGACTCGTTAGGTTCATGAGTCAACTCGATTACATATGAAAAGAATTATACTGTCTTTAAGATTAGGTTTAAATATTTACTTCAAATCTTAGACAAATTTAATCTTCAATTTATTAGTTTTTGAATTAGACTCTCAAATGTATCTCTTGAAAGTTGTGTAGGTTTTGAATTAGTAGATTTCGAAGATAAAGTTAAATTTCAATATGATAACTTTTATTTTATTTTAATATTTTATTTAAAATATATTTATTTATTTAAAATGTCAAATATACTAAAAAATATATATATATATTTAAAAAAATAGTTTTTAAGTTCGTGAACCATGTGAGCTGAACCTAATGAGATGAACCTAACGAGTCGAACCGAACTGTTCGTGAACTTATAACGAGTCGAGTTTGAGCTTAAAAAAAAGTTCGTGTAGAACTCGAACTCGAACTCGAATTCGAACAATTCTTAACGAGTCGAGCCGAGCTGAGGTGAGTTCGACTCGACTCGACTCATTTCCAGCCTTACTCAGACACTCTTAAAGTTGAGGTTTAAATTATAAACGTGTCACATTTCAATTATTTAAAAAAGAAATACAATTTATGCGCTCAGTTATGTGAACAACCGAGATGAAAGACTATGATCAAACCCATTCGAATTCTATCAAGTGCATTTAAACACATTTATTTATTTAGATTTATATATTTATTTATGACTTATTTCACTGCAAGAAACATTGCATTTTCTCAAAGGATTTTCACGTCACTAACCCAAAAATCACTTCACTGAGCCACATTTGTGACGTGGGTAAAACACGTCGGAAATACAATGGTGGGAACATTTTCCCACGTGAAAAACAAGTCACAAAGTTGTGACATATATCTCACGTCGCAAATAACAAAAATAAGAGAAAAAATTTCCACATGAATATCACGTCACTAATTAGTGACTTAGTTTTCATTATTTCCCATGTGATTCTCACGTCACTAATTTGTGACTTGATTTTCACGTGGGAACCAACCTAATAAAATATGTTCACTAAAATCTATTTAGACACAAATTTAAATCTATTTTTTCTGAGTATAAATTATGTTTACTAAAATATACTACATATTCTTAAAATGTACTATATATTATGTTTAATTCTATTTTTTCTAAAATACTATAAATTATGTTTAAATCTATTTTATCATTATTTTTAAAATTTTGTTTTTCTAGAATAATATATATTATGTTTACTAAAAATAATAAGTATCCAATAATATAATATTCTATAATATATATAATTAGTTTACTAAAAATAACACATTTAAAATATATATAATACATATTCATTATTTTTTAATAAAAATACTTTTTCAAAAAATAATACATTTAAAAATAACACATTTTAAATATAATACATATTCATTATATTTTTAAAAATATATATTTTAATTTTTAAAAAATATATTTTAAATATATTTGTTTCTAAAAATACATATTTTTCTAATATATATATATATATATATATATATATATATATATATATATATATATATATATATATATATATATATATATATATATATATATATATATATATATATATATATATATATATATATATATATATATATATATATATATATATATATATATATATATATATATATATATATATATATATATATATATATATATATATATATATATATATATATATATATATATATTATGTTTTTAATTCTAAATATATATATTCTAAAAATATATATTCTATAACAAATTATTTTTAGACCTCTTTCAATGGATCTTGCACTTTGATTCTTTTATATGGGACTAATGAATCTTTCTCGAGTCTTAAAGGCTCATCACCCTAGATGTAATCAAGCCTCTGGACATCTGAAATTGGTTTTTCACCAATTTCTATTTTTCCATTACTTTCAATTTGATCGTCTTCGACAACCACTCTTTGCTCGAATCGGCCCCCAAGGTCGCCTCTATTCTATCTTCGGCCACATATG
The DNA here is from genome assembly GCA_963859935.3 of Lathyrus sativus. Taxonomy (NCBI): domain Eukaryota; kingdom Viridiplantae; phylum Streptophyta; class Magnoliopsida; order Fabales; family Fabaceae; genus Lathyrus; species Lathyrus sativus. The sequence continues at coordinate 7,600,677 of OZ012741.1, read as the reverse complement.
CCAAAATGTGAGCCAATCATCGTTGTCTATCTGCCACCCAATAGTTGTGGTCGAACCTTCATCCTCCAAAACTTCATGCTCCCACATAAAACCCTGGATTGGGTGCAATTTCATAGAATTAAAGACACTTCCCTACAGAGATAATTCTGCTCATATAGGTATACAGGGAAATATTAGCTAACCGCTTGTCAAATTTCCTTTTGTCTATTCTGTTGAATTCGGTCAAGAAGTGACTCTGGTTAGCCTCTATATTTTTGACAATACCGTCAGGCCGCCATTTGGAAATCCTTTAGTATATAATTGACAATATCACCCCCATTCCATGTATCAATTATCGCCCAAGCAAGATATTATATTTTCCCTTGGATGTTGAGACCACAAATAAGGTTGGTTTTATTATAGTTCCTACAACAATGTTCACCTAGATAACCTCTAAAGAGTAACTAATTTTACCCTAATATTTGGACAAAACCATATTATGGGGTCTCATATTTGTATCAAACTTTCCAACTCTCTTTAACATAAAATGAGACATCAAATTAGCTATCACTCCTCCTTCTACCCATATTTTATTGGTACCTACTTTGTCAACTTTGGTCCTTATAAATACGGGTTCCAAAATTTGTTTCATACCTTCATATGGCCTTTCATAAAAGGCATTTTCTTCCTCCATGCCATTGTTCATAACACAGTTGCATAGAGGCTTATGACTGGTCATTTTCTCGGTAAGATACTCATATTCCTCTTCTTCACCAGAGTGACAATGTCATACTCTATAGGCAAAATTGACATTATATTGCAGATTATGTCTAATTTTCCTTCAAACCTCAAGTCAAAGTTATCGGTGAGCATCTCATCATCTTCGTTTGGCATAGGATTCTTGCCATTTGGTTTAACCACTTATGGCAAATAAGGGTAGATTCTTTCTTTTACTGACCTTCCTGTCACTTTATTTTCTGTTATCTTTGGCAACTTACCATTCTTACTTAATTCCTCAGCTTCTTGAGCCACTTTTTTTTTCTTTATATACATTTTGCGTTTAGTTCAAGTCAATGGATTTTTGCCTAAATAATTTTTCAAATCGTAAGAATATTTGTTAGACAAACATGTGCCTAAATCATAAGATAAATGTATGACAAACCTGCGCCCACCTCAATTGCCTTCCATTTATGATGGTCACCATTGGGTTTTCCAACAGGTCAAATCCACTTGTCAACAGGGACAACAGTTGGAGGAGTGTAATTCTTCCTTTAATTTTTCTAGCTGCTTAAAGGTCCTTGATGTTTTTGGTAAGGAAATTCTCTTCGTCAAATGAAAATTAAGGCCTTCTCTATCCTCATAAACTTTTCCTCAAGGGCTAAGAACTAACACCTTCTAGGTTTTTTTGCATCGTCCTTATCGAATACAACACTGCACCTAGGGCAAAGCATCACATCAGACTCTTTTTTTGCATCGGTTTAAGAAATCAATCAGCTCTTCCTCCTCATTTGGGCACAACACCTTAATATTTTCTACATAATCCAACATGTTCACATATTCTACCTTAAAGTATGGGTTTCCAATGATTTCAACCATCATGACATCGACAAGTTTGCCGATATTTGCTTTTTTAACTTGCAGAGGGTCAGCATCAATCTTCATAGGTTGTTTAGATTTTTATCCAAACATCAACATTTCAGATTTCAAAGCATTGTGTACTAAATCCCTAATATAACATATTGAGAGGTTTTATGACCAAGAAAATTATAATACTTGCAAAAAAACATTTTCTTTCTTTGTTCCAATGGTGGTGTCTTTAGGCATTCTGGCACTATGATTTGACCATTGATAACCCAAAGATTAAAAAAATTCATCACATTTAGTTATGTAAAACGTATAAGTTTTTGTATTGAGTTTTTAATTTTTAATAGGACCGATAGGATTTTTTCTATTAGAGGGTCTTAGAACCTTACAAACATATGGAGATCCTGACTATTGTTCTGCCAAATTTAGCTTCTTTTCTACGGCATATTCAAATACTATGTTAAATTCTTTATTTTCATTTATATCAAAATAAAAAAATTCTTTCTTGAGATTTATTTGACCTAGCGTTTTCAACTTTCAACTGTTCAACCTTCCTAACCCTATCTGCTAACTGGGTCATGTCTCTAAGATATTGTGTATCTAGCTTTTTCCTAATAGAATAATCTAAGCCACTTGCATCCATTTTAACTAACTCATTTTCGGCACTTGAGTGAAGCATTTTTACTTTATTATGTAAAACTTATTGAGATAATCATCTATCAACTCAACTAATTTTTGTCTCACACTATCTAGTTTTTTTTTCCGGATGATCTTTGATTGACCCATATATGTAAAACTGCTCCTGGAACACCCTTTCTATTTGATTCTAATTACATATAGAATTTGGGGGTAAGGCGATGAACCACGTGAAGACATTCTTTATCAATGAATTAGGGAATTAATTCATCTTCAAATTTTCATTATTGGTGAAATCTCTCGCCTCTGACTAATATCGAGTTATGTGCTTGATACTAGACTCGTTATTATCGCCTGCAAATTTAGTGAACTTAGAGATTTTCCAACCCCTTGAAAGTTCAGTCTGTAATGCACTCTCAAACAATGTAGAAACAAGATTTGGTGTATAACGACCCACATTACAACCATTTTTGGCTAAAATTTGTTCGACCGTATTGGTTATGCTACTTTAACCCCAAAATTGTTTTGTTGGACTCTCTTGATCACTTGATTTATTATGATTACTACTGACCAATATCACCTTTGGGCCATTCTGGAGTATGTCTACTTCAACTACCCTGGGCATGAGTTGATCGACTAGATAGGGCATAACCAATTATTTCCCTTGATTATTAGGGAGATCTTCATTGGTTGCAATTCTCGGGTTTTGGGTTTCCCCGACTTCATGGACTTGAGGGATTGGTTGAATAGGAGCTTGAGAAGCACCAAAGAAATCAATAATTCGATCCATTTGATGAGTCAATTATTAGTAAGTAAGGTTTGTAATTTTAATCAAAGGATTACAAACAATACCAATTTGTTGGTTTAACATACTGACCATATCATGGTTACTTTCTTCCATTTGTTGCCTAAAAAACATTTGGGAACTAGTGGTTAGGGGTAGCATAACTGGAGGGATATATCGTAATTTTCCTTGTGGTTGTGCCATTTGACTAGTATTGGTTATAGCAGATCCCAAAGCCAAATATGTATTAAGAGGAGCTGTAATGGTCATTGCATTATCAGCATATGTAGATGCAATAGTTTGTAGGTCTGCCATCATTTTATTTGGGATACCATTAGGATATTTCCTACTACCATAGGGTAACATAAAAATTGGAAGGAAACAAGGTATATGGTCTCCTATATCAAGTTTGTGACCCTACGATTAGTTGGAATACTTATTACTATTGGTGTGGGAACCACCATGTTTGATAATGTCCTCAAAATTGACATTTGGCTTATAACAAGAGTGGTAACTCCAATGAAAGTTCAAGTTATCTGGAGCATCATTCCGGAGAAGCGAAGAATGTTTCGGTTGTATCATCTCAACAAGAGTTTTATCACTCCTCAAACGCATACACACTTAGAAATTAAAAACATCGAAGGTATCGAGAACAAAAAAAAAAGAACCCACAACACTCTTCTACAAAAGATTACTTATTGCACAATAGGGTCACACTGAGCATGCCAATTTATTTGCAACTAATTTTATAAAATCATATTACAAGTTTTCGTTCACTTAAGAGATTAAAATAAAATAAAAATCACCTGGGCGATTTGTGCAAAATATAAAAAAAAAAAAAAACATGTTTGTGCTTGGATATTTGATGTTTAAATGTAAATAAATTGGACAAGAATTCCAATGTTAATAATACAAAGTTGTTCGACGATGTAAACTATATAAAAAAACACAATCAAAGTAATCAAATAAAATTCTTGGATTTTAAACTTAAGGATAGGAGCGTAAATTCACACATGTTTTCTCTAAAAAAAATTCTATTTGTGACTTGGATGCTCGAGTTTTATAGAGAACATTGATACAATTTTCTAACATTTATTACATAATTTAAATTGACTTATATACTAAGTAATTCAATAACAGTCGATAACAGTTGCTATCCTAGGACTTGACACGTGTCCTATTATATGGGTTTTCACTCTTGATATTCTTCCTTGTATCTTTGGTAATTGAACTGACTCTAAACTACTCTTATTATGGAAATCGTCTTCACATCCTCTAACTACCCTTGTCGAAGAGTTTCTATGTCGAATATTGTAGCATAGTGTCGAAACGTGATTTAAAATTCTTGAATTTTTACTTGTGTATTTATTTTGTCACCCAAGTTCATGTCGAATATATCAGATCATTATAAACCTTTTCGAGATTCAGGATATATTTTGAAGGAATAGTGATTCTAATATCGTGAATTTGTTCCTGAGATTCTTCTAAACCATGCTTCATTGGTCTCCAAGCCGTCTAGTTTGGACTCAAGAATACACTAAGTCCAAAAATACTTAGTAGGCGAGTTAAAGTCATCACCTCAATCGAAGTAATCCACATGTTGGTTTTGTTGGTCAACAATCAAGCCTTTGTATCACATTTTCATATAAAAAGGCTAGACTAAAATTCTCAGACTAAAAATGGTCAATTATTCTTGAAAGAAGATACATTTATCCTAGTGATGAAAATTAAGATATTTTAATGATACAGATGATGTGCATGTTATTCGTTATGATCATCAAGAAGGCATATGAGAAAACTAGCAAGTAAATATTTTTTAATGTTTATTCATGATTTATTATTTGTTATAATTTCTAATAATTTTTACATGTGAGAAAACAAGTGTTGTACTAACAAATATAATTTTTTTTTAAAATTATATGTGTTAATGACACCAAAAGATGTCCGTTAACACTGTGCGTCCTGCTTCCTTTAGAATAATAAATCAAGTGCACACTAATTTTGTATATCGGTTGTTTCCTTATTCGATGTAATAATGTATAAAATATATGTCGTTTTGATTTTGATTTTAAAATATAGAGTTTTGATTCATAATTTTTTCCATTCATTACTATAAAAAAATAACATGTAACCTCGGCTGCAAAGTTGATTTCACCTCATTTAAAGAGGTGAGGTAACAAAGGGTGTCATGAAAAGCTACCACTTTATCCATTAGTTTAAGAATAACATAGGGGTTAGTTAAAATGGTCATGAGTTAGATCTCTAGTAATATCTTTTTTATATTTTTCAAACTAGCACCATATACCTCTTTGGTTTAATAACAAAACAAAGGGGAAAGATATATTATTTTTCTTTTTAAAATATACCTTACATTATTTACACAGTATTAATAAGATAATTTGTTTACAAACTACAATGTTTACATAGAATATTACATTGTTTATACATAATATTAAAGTAAAAATATTGAATCAGATTCATCATCATCGTTGTCGATGAACAAAAAATGTCGGATATCTTGGAGAACAGAAAATCTTGGGGATCATTGTTTCATTGATCTATAGGAAGATTCAATGTCTATTATAAAACAAAAACAAAAGTAATATAAATAAAATAAATATCCAATTATATAAATATTTAAGAGCACAAAACTTGAACCCACATAATTTTCTATTATTGCAATCCATCCTTGAGAACATTTCCTAAACTAAATAAACGCATTTTTATGTATCAAAGTTTTCACGTCAAATATTTTATTAGCAATTTTTAATATTCAGAATGTTTTTATAACGAGGGTTTTATGGTTCACGAGATTCACTAACGGCAATTTCTTAAGTGTTGATACTCATTAAATGGACAACAAAGATATGTTTAAGTACGGTGAAGAAACTGAATAAATGCACTTATTTTTACCACGGTTATTACTCAAAATTGAGGTAAGATGTCTTTCTTTTTAGATAAAAATACAATAAAATATGTTTCACCCTAAATGCCACGTACCACTATTTTAGTTAAAAACCGAGGAGAACAATTTGTTTTATATTTACATTGTTTACACAAAATATTGAAATAAGTTATTTCATAAACTCAAAATTTTGACAATGGATTTTTGGAGAACAACGTATCTCTTTAAATTTCTAATAATTTATCTGTTCCAAATAAGATAATTTTTTTTGCTGTACTTACAATCTATCTCAGAGAGATTACATTATCTTGAGCAAATCTTATCATGGCAAATATTTTCACATGAAAGAGAACACGAAAGATAAAATGAAAGAGAATATGAAAGAGAAATGGATAATTGTGTTTATGAATAAATTTCTCAATATTGTCAACCGAGAAAAGAAATAAATTTCTTAATGTTTTCTTTTGATTGACAACATAGGAAGGTTATTACCAAAATATGACAACAACATCAATATAATTATGTGAGATAGATTATAAGAACAAAAAAATATTTTGTTCAAGATTGAAGAACATTGAAGATATTTTATGTCTTACAATTCATCCCAAAGAATGATACTTAAGACTTTGGAGCGACTACATATAAATTAGGTTTAAGGTAAAATCTGATTAAAGAGTATTTATATAGTAAAATATGATAATATAATTGCTTGGTTATTAAATATAACCGAAGGTACAAATCATTATTTTAAAACTTAAAAATAAAATAAAAAGAAAGACAACACTTTTAAAGAAATATAAATATAAACTGTTGTTGATATGATTCGAAAAATGTCATGAATTGTTTTTCCTCTCGGTTATATTTAGAAATCGAAGAAATATGTGGTATTTATTAAAAAAAAATTAGCATATCTTGACCTTTTACCTCGGTTTTTGGTTGGAAGATGTGAAAGTTTAGTCATAAAATGTATTATTTGTAGTAGTTATTTTGGTTTTGATTCACAAATATTATATTTTTGTTTCTGTATATATTTGTTCTGATTTATAATAATACATGATATAATGAATTTTAAGTAAAATTAAAAAAATTATATTTAAAAAATTAAAGTATTTCACCATGATTTGTTCTTCAACCCGTGGGAAAAAGTAATCCATCACTATCTAACACCTCAATTAAAAGTCACAATCGTTGTGGAAATATAATCATATGCGCTATTTTAATATAATCATATGCGCTATTTTTAAAATGTGAAAATGTTGTTGTTGGGTAAAGAACCCATGACCATGTCACTTTTCACTATGGTGGTGCGCTTTTTATCATATCCTTTGTTACAACAGATCATCAACCAGGATGAAATCCTTCTCCTAATCCACGGTGATAGATAATTTTTGTAGTAGCGGCTCAAGATAATAAGAGAGTGCAAAAAGAAATTTTAATTAATGTAAAATATGATTTGAATACATGTGAAGTGGTGCGATCTCGTCTTTAAACAAGAGAATTAGTTAACAATCGAGTGCAGTGATGAGACATGAGATGTTGTCAGTCGTCAGATCAATGTTGACGACTAGGATAGAGCTCGTGGGAGATAGTATCTTCTTTGTAGGGAAAATGAGTCCACCTATTCTACACCAAACATTGCCCTTCATTGTTATTGGACTTTCCGCTTCGATGATCCTTATGGGCCCAGACCAATTTATGAATTATAAATTATAAATTATTGACTTCTCATTTAATCTATTGTTCTTTTATTAGTTGTATTATAAATCTATATAATATATTAACTTTGAAGCTTCATATTATATTATGATACATGCTAACAATTTATTTTATTTGTGCCACATCATCCCATAATCATATGTCACATATCAATACTTAATTTTTTTTAAAAAGAAAAATATAATATTTATTTTCTATTAGAGCTCATGATTTCGAACCTTAACAAAGACAAAAAAAAAATCTCATTTTTAATAAAATAATGCGACAAGATAACCACTATTTCAACTATTCTTCAAAAAGTAAAATTTAAAATAGATATATGAATCTAAAAAATAAAATTAAAATTGTATTTTCTTTAAGAGCATAAAAATGCTGAACACTTAAAATAATTATTTTTAATTTCAAAATGGTTATAGTAAAAAAATATATTAACTTAATAATTAATTATAAACTTAGAAAAATATATTCTTTTTATAAATTGCACTGAACAATGTTTATATTTGCCTTGAAATATAATATAATAGAGTATGGCACATTCTTTTAAGTATTTGTATACTTCACTATTACATTTTTCATATAATATTGAGTTTTAAGCTAATGACAATTAATAAGATTATTGATTTCTCACTTATGAGAATATAAAGTTTTCCCAATTTCTTTTATAATAATGAACATAGAGAATATAATAAAAATATTAAAAATATTTTTTAAAAAATAACACTCATATTCCAAATTATATCAACGATAAAATCAAATAAAATTTTAGAATCCCATTAATTAAATTAAAATAACTATTTAAAAAACAATTACGCTACTATAACCACTAACATTTTCAAACATGTATTCATTAGATAATTAAAATTTGAAAAAATAAATATAAATTTTATAAAGCTAATAAAATTTTGTTGGATAATAATTGCAAATAAAATTTTAACTTTATTTAATATTAAGAATAAATACACATCTTTATAATTTAAAATCAAATATATAAATCAAAGATAACTGCTAAAAAGACATGAGAATCAAAATCAATTACTTATTAAGTTTGATGCATATATTATTTTCATAAATATATACATATTATTTTATTTTTCTTACATTTATTATTTAATTATAAAAATTAAAGAATAAAATTTTGTATAACATATTTTCAATATAATGTGTCTAAAATAATATTAGATTATTTAAATGTTACATTTTTCATAACACAGTCAGATAAAGAAACAAAAGACAAACAATAAAATTATTGATTTTTCGCATATAAAAAAATTGAGCTCATTTTTTTTAAATAATAATTATTATAAATATAATAAAAAAATGAAGATAATGTTTTCTAATGAACTCTCATATTTCAAAAAAAAAACCACATAAATATTTTACAATATCATTCATTACAAATAAAATAATTCTTTTCGTAAAAAATTATTAAAGTAATTAGTATTTGAGTCATTTTTATTCGTTGTATGATTAATATTTGATAATACACACATAAATTTAAGAAAAAAGTTAACTTACAAGTATATGCGCATTAAAATACACGGTTAGTTTTTTCATGTTAAAAAGAAAGGTAAATAAATGGATGAAAAATACAAAAAACAGATATGACTATAAATATGAGAAATGGAATCTTGATTAAGAATATCACTTTTACAAAATCTTAGAGTTAAATTAGATGTACAAGATAACACATCTAAAACCTTTGTACAATTATAAATCATAACTCCCAAGTAAAAAAGAAATTTTGAGTCAAGATTCAGGAACTTAAACATCATGTTGCAAGCTCGCTTGTCTCTATTATTTCTTCATCATAGATCACCTCAATATTCTTGTTAAAAACTTTGGAGGATGGTGTTGCAAATCGAGCTGAGAAAGACCTTGAAAAATCATCATCATTGGAATAACCATCATCAAAATTTTGTAAGTAAGAGCTAGGATCATATAGAAAGACAGGTGAAGATGATCTAAACATTCTCCTCTTGTTTTCTCTCTTGATCTTCCTCCACAGTGTTTTCAACCTTGCTATCTTAATTTTGCTCATAAATTCATTGACACATACAATAGGGTCAGAGCCAATTCTCTCATAACTTGACCAAAAGCAGTTGTTTCTTGAGCCTAGACAGTTACAGTTTTCAAGGTCCATAGTATAAGATGGTTTAAGGAATCAATGAATGTGTTTGAAGTGTATGTACTAATTAAGACTAAGGCTAGAGGCTGTATTTATATAGTGATGGCATGAACAACTTGTCTTTCCAGTTTTTGAATCTCCTCATCACCACATCAGCAAAGCACATACTTTAGGCTAAATTGGACCAACAAAAAGAGAAGGAAAAAAGTTTGGATAATGCAGCAAATTTAAAACTTCCTTTTGATGTCAGCATTTCAAGTTATTACTATGTGTTTTTTAAAAGCAGCATTAAAATTTCTTTTTGATGTCAACAATCCAAGTCGGTATGATATTATTTTTGCAAAGATTCCTAGTAGTGACTGTGTTACTACGTAGTCACATGGGGCATTGCCCTATGTATATATTTCACAAACAAAAACTTTTGAATGAGAATAAGACTGCGAAATCAAAGTAAGTCGACAAAACTAAATATAAATATTTTAATCGTCGAAACATTCGTCATTTAAAAAGATTTTTCATTTTAATGTTCGACGATTTTGTGCAAGTGTTGGTTAGGTTGGTTATGAGAATAAATACTAGACTTTGAGACAAAAATTATCTTTTTTTCATTTACTTAAATTAGTATCTAAGTTTATATATATATATATATATATATATATATATATATATATATATATATATATATATATATATATATATATATATATATATATATATATATATATATATATATATATATATATATATATATATATATATATATATATATATATATATATATATATATATATATATATATATATATATATATATATATATATATATATATATATATATGAAGAAAAACGTTAGATTATTTACTTTTTATTTTCATTGTGGTTTGTCGTTGGACATAGGTGAATTTCTTCCTTGTTTTTTACTAGATTCAACGAGACAGTTCATTTTGTTGTCATCCTATGCAATGGAATCTCTATTTGAATTTTTTTTTAATCTTTTGTATCTTATTGAATTTCTTTGATTATGCAAACATTCTAGTTTTATGTATCCTTGTTTTCACACTCAAGCAAGTTAGAATGACGGTTCACCTATCTTTCATTTGCTTCTGAAATTTTAAAATTTTTTTCATTCTATAGAAATTTCTTTAATATTTTTATTTATAACACTATAATAAATAATACATTTTATAATTAAACTTTTACCTCAGACACTCTTAAAGTTGAGGTTTAAATTATAAACGTGTCACATTTTAATTATTTAAAAAAGAAATACAATTTATGCGCTCAGTTATGTGGACAACCGAGATGAAAGACTATGATCAAATCCATTCGAATTCTACCAATTGCATTTAAACACATTTATTTTTTTAGATTTATATATTTATTTATGACTTATTTCACTACAAGAAACATTGCATTTTCTCAAAGGATTTTCACGTCACTAACCCAAAAATCACTTCATTGAGCCACATTTGTGACGTGGGTAAAACACGTCAGAAATGCAATGGTGGGAACATTTTCCCACGTGAAAAACAAATCACAAAGTTGTGACATATATCTCACGTCGCAAATAACAAAAATAAGAGAAAAAATTTCCACATAAATATCACGTCACTAATTAGTGACTTAGTTTTCATTATTTCCCATGTGATTCTCACGTCACTAATTTATGACTTGATTTTCGCGTGGGAACCAACCTAATAAAATATGTTCACTAAAATATATTTAGACATAAATTTAAATCTATTTTTTCTGAGTATAAATTATGTTTACTAAAATATACTACATATTCTTAAAATGTACTATATATTATGTTTAAATCTATTTTTTCTAAAATACTATAAATTATGTTTAAATCTATTTTATCATTATTTTTAAAATTTTGTTTTTCTAGAATAATATATATTATGTTTACTAAAATATAATAAGTATCCAATAATATAATATTCTATAATATATATAATTGGTTTACTAAAAATAACACATTTAAAATATATATAATACATATTCATTATTTTTTAATAAAAATACTTTTTCAAAAAATAATACATTTAAAAATAACACATTTTAAATATAATACATATTCATTATATTTTAAAAAAAATATATTTTAATTTTTAAAAATATATTTTAAATATATTTGTTTCTAAAAATACATATTTTTCTAATATATATATATATATATATATATATATATATATATATATATATATATATATATATATATATATATATATATATATATATATATATATATATATATATATATATATATATATATATATATATATATATATATATATTATGTTTTTAATTCTAAATATATATATTCTAAAAATATATATTCTATAACAAATTATTTTTATATTTAGCTTTCAACAACAACAACATAATACATATATATGCTTACATCTAACAACAAAAAAATCTAAAATTTTATAATCAATATTCTAAAATAATATTTCATATATCACCAAAAGTCTGAAAAATAAACAAATTGAAATGCATAAATATCTCAATATAGAGCTAACTTTCAAAACTTTCAATGGAACTTCTTAATTTTAGATCTAGAAAAAAAATCAACAATTAATAATAAGAAAAATATAAAAACAGCCACAAAAACAACATACATATCAATCACCTTAAATTTGTTGTGAAATTTTCGTTAAAAAATGAAGGTGTAAGGGAGGCAGAAGTGGAAGAATGAAGAGAAGGGGAAGAAGGAAGAAAGGAGAGATAGAAGGAAAACAAGAAGAACTGAGATGCGTGTGAAGAAAATTCTGGGTTTGGTTTATATAAGAAGACTTGCGACGTGGTGGACACGTGGAAGGTGCCCACGTGAAAACCACGTCAGAACCAACTACATTATTACCCATTTGCGACGTGAATGACATGTGAATATTTTGTGACATGCTCCTCACGTGGCAAATAAAAAGACTTTTTTGAATTTTTAGTTCCCATGTGTTTATCACGCCACAACTGAATTTTTGAAAAATTCAAACTTCCCTCTCTCTTAAAATTCACATATTTCGTTATAGATTTTAGGTTTACATAATTTATTAATTAAATATGTTAGTGACGTGAGATTCACTTGGAAACATATTTTTTCCCACGTGCTTACCACGTCACTAAATTACTAGGGAAAATCAACATTTTCTTGTAGTGTTCTCTCGGTTCATGTGGCAGCTAAGGGGCACTACTACAAATAATACATGTTATGTCAGATGCAAAATAGATTTCATCTTGGTTACAATGCCGAAGTAACAAAGGGTGACAAGAAAAGTGAAAACTTTACCCCTAAGTGTTTATAAAGTCGGAGTTAAAATGCATAAGATCAACGGTTCGATACCTTACAACAACATATTTTTATAAATAGGATGTTAGTTTCTCAATCTTGACATAAGGAAAAATAGGAAGATAAAATCCTAATTTCAAGAGAGAGAGGTTATATTGTTATTCTTATATACTTGTAATCTTGTTCTAAGAGTAAGGAAAGAATAGCAGTTTATAACCAATCCTTGTTGTTCCTTTTTGTTGTGCCTTGTTATCTTTGTTAACCATAACCCCTGTGTGTTTCTTGATCATAAATAAACCGTTTATACTTTGTTTCAAGGTATCTGATTCACAACAAATTGGTGCAGTGAGCATGAAGAAGATGCTCTTAACAAATTATGAGATTGAAAAGTTCATCGGAGTGAACGACTTCGGTCTGTGGCGCTTTAAGATGAAAGCCCTACTGGTTCAGCAGGGTTGTTTGGAAGCGTTGAAGGGAGAGGTAGTCATGGACGCTACATTAATGGCAAAAGAAAAGACGGGCATGATTGAGAAAGCCCACAACGCAATATTGTTGAGCCTTGGTGATAAGGTTCTTCGACAGGTGTCAAAGAAGACTACAACGTCGGGATTATGGGTGAAACTTGAAAGTTTGTACATGACCAAATCTCTGGTGAATCGACTCTACTGGAAGCAATCTTTGTATTCATTCAAGATGAGTGAAGAAAAAGTGTTGGCTGAACAGTTGGATATGTTCAATAAGCTAATTCTTGATCTTGAAAATATTGATGTGAAGATCGATGGTGAAGATCAAGCACTGTTGTTGTTGTGTGCTTTGCCCAGGACACATACTCACTTCAAAGAAACTCTCTTATATGGAAGGGAGTCCCTGACCTTTGAAGAAGTTCAATCAGCCTTGTATTCTAAGGACTTGAAAGAACGAAAGGAGCATAAACCTTCGACGGTGGGCGAAGGTTTGGCCGTTAAGGGAAAATTCTTGCGAAAGGATGGTAAGTTCGACAAGAAGAAAGGTAAAAGTCATCAAAAATATTATAGTGGCGAAACATCTGGTATTCAATGTTATCATTGAAAGAAGGAGGGTCACACAAGAAAGGTGTGCCCTGAACGCCTGAAAGATCACGGAGGTAATGGCAACGCAACCATTGCTCAAGATGACTTCGACTCATCTGATGTTCTTGTGGTTTCAAGTGGCGACTCGAGAAAAGAGTGGATTATGGATTCAGGTTGCACTTGGCACATGACTCCAAACAAAGAATTGTTCGAGAAGCTATGTGATCAAGATGGTGGACTTGTGCTGCTGGGAAACAACAAATCTTGCAAAATTGCAGATATTGGATCTGTGAGATTCGACTCCATGATGAGTTAATAAGGTTATTGACTGAAGTTAGGTACGTACCTGACTTGAAGAGAAATTTGATTTCTCTTGGTGAATTCGACAGAATGGGATATGTTTTTCAAAAAGAGAAAATTATCCTAAAAGTCATGAGGGGGTCGAAGGAAGTCTTGAGAGGAGTGAAGAATCAAGGCTTTTTTACCCTTGAGGCTGAGGTTGTAAGTGGTTCGACAAATGTTGCATCCACGAAACCTTTGTCGAAGACATGATTATGGAGCATGAGATTGGGCCATGTCAGCGAAAGAGGTCTGGTCCAATTGGGGAAGCAGAACCTGCTAGGAAGTGACAAAGTCAAAAAGTTGAAGTTTTGTGAATCTTGTGTATTTGGTAAATCCTATAGGGCGAAGTTTAACAAAGGCAAGCGAAGAATACATGGATCCCTGGATTACATTCATGTTGGTCTTTAGGGGCCTGCAAGGAATCCTTCACACTCAGGTGCAAGGTAATTTCTATCCATCGTTGATGACTATTCCAGAAAGCTAAGGGTATCCATTCAGAAGCCGAAGGATGAAACTTTTGAGAATTTCAAAAGTTGGAAGATTCTGGTCGAAACTTAAACTGGATGAAAGGTTAAGAGGTTGAGAACTGACAATGGCCTTGAATTATGCAACGAAGCGTTCAACAGTTACTATGTTGAGTCTGGGTTTGCAAGGCATAAGAATGTAGCAGGTACTCCTCAACAAAATGGCTTAGCTGAAAGATTCAATCGAACAATCCTTGAAAGAGTTAGACGCATGTTGATTTCTAATATATATGGTGTTAGGTTTTTATTTACTTTCTTTTTCTCTCTATTAGTAGCATGAGAAATTATAAGTTATATATTTGTATACGTAATAAAATCAGTGTTAATTTTTTTCATGTTAAAAATAAAAGTATATTAGTGAGTAGAAAACATATATGACAGAAGTGAGTAAAATATATTTACAAGATAACATAAAACCTTTGTACAATTATAAATCATAATTCCCATATGTAAAAAAGAAATGTTGAGTTCAGATTAAGGAGTTCAAGCAACATGTTGCTAGCTTGTTTGTCTCCACTATTTCATCATCATCTATCATCCCAATAATCTTATTAAATTTTTTGGAAGATGGCATTGCATATCGAGCTGAAAATGACCTTGAAAAATCATCATCATTGGAACAACCATCATCAAAATTTTGTAAGTAGGAGCTAGTATCATATAGAAAGACAGGTGAAGATGATCTAAACATTCTCCTCTTGTTTTCTCTCTTGATCTTCTTCCACAGTGTTTTCAACCTTGCAATCTTGATTTTACTCATAAATTCATTGACACATGCAATAGGATCAGAGCCAATTCTCTCATAACTTGACCAAATGCAGTTGTTTCTTGAGCCTAGACAGTTACAGTTTTCAAGGTCCATAGTATAAGATGGTTTAAGGAATCAATGAATGTGTTTGAAGTGTATGTACTAATTAAGACTAAGGCTAAAGGTTGTATTTATATAGTGATGGCATGAACAACTTGTGTTTCCATTCTTTGAATCTCCTCATCACCACATCAGCAAAGCACATACTTTAGGCTAAATTGGACCAACAAAAAGAAATGGAAAAAGTTTGGATAATGCAAAAAATTTAAAACTTCTTTTTGATGTCAATAATCCATGTCGGTATGATATTTTTTTTGAAGATTCCTAGTAGTGACTGTAATACTACGTAGTCACATGGAGCATGGCTTTGGAGAAAGATACACAATGAATGTTTCCAACGCCTAAAACCTGCCGTATGTACATATCTCCTAAACAAATTTTTTAAATTCTGAAAAACACTGCAAAAAATCAAAGTGAGTCGACAAAACAAAGAATTGTCCCAAAAAAGGTAAGTAATGATCGATGATTTTGTGCAAGTAATGATTACTTAGGAGAGATTGGTTTTGAGAATGTAGGGTGCTGGTGGTGACAAGTTAACAAACGAAAACAATTTGGATATTAACCTAGAAATGGAGAAGATATTAGGTTTATAAAAGAAATGACTTATAACTCTTTGTCTTAATTAAGATTTTGTGTCAATATATAGTGTTAATGTTTCTTTGAATTTTGAATATTTAACTCATTGACACTTTGAAGTAATTTAATTATAATATAAATATAAAAATTAACTGAACGCGTCTTTTTGGTAATGAAAAAAATGCAAAAATATTGGAGTAGAGATTTGAAGCGTGTAACACCTTAGCTTATCACCGCATCTGTTATTTTGAAGTGTGGGGAAAAATATTTTAATAATTAACAAAAAATAAAGGCGCTTAAAGATGAGATATTATTTCGGTGAAATAGATGACCGGAGTCAGAAGATTTTATGAAGTGTATATTTTGTAGTAGTTCACACATTTATCATTACACTACTACAAATAATTCTTATAACGTTGAATGCAAAATAGATGTAATCTTGGCTATCAAGCCGACTTAACGAACGGTGATATGAAAAGTTGTCACCTAACACACGATTAATGAAAAACAAAGGGGTAAAGTTAAGTTAAATGATCATGGATTTGAACCCCAACATCTGCATTTTTATTATTTACACAAATAGTGCCTCAAACCTCTCGGTTTATTTATAAATTGAGGAGTTAGATAGTTTAATTTTTAAAAATAATTTTAATTAAATTGTTTACACAGAATATTAATAAATTAATTTGTTTAAAAACTATATTGTTTACATAGAATATTACATTATTTACACAGAATATCAATATAAAAATATTGTTCTTCGTCATCGCAGTCGGTTAAGAACAAATGTTAGATATCTAGGAGAAAAAAATGTTAGGGATCCTCGTTTCATAAATCAAATGCAATATATTCTCTATGACTTGCATTCATTTGTTTCTGATATAAAACAAAAAAGGTTAGCTAAATAAAATAAATTAATTTGTTTACAAACTACTTTGTTTACACAAAATATGACATTGTTTACACAGAATATTAGCGTAAAAATGTTGTTCTTCATTGTCATTGTTGTTGGTGAAGAACAAATGTTGGATATCTCGGAGAAGAGAAAATGTTGGGGATACTCGTTTCATAGCTCAAATGCAATATATTGTCTATGACTTGCATTCATTTTTTTTATATAAAACAAAAAAAGGTTAGCTAAATAAAATAAATATTCACTTATATAATTATTTAAGAACATAAACCTTGAACCCAAGATAATTGTTTGCACTTGCAATCTATCACATAAATCTTTGGCAAAGTAAATACACTCTCACCAGACACATATTAAATAAACCTAATTTTTTTTCTACTCTTGTAAAATCTCATGGCGCTCTAACTAATCATAGAGTTTCACAATAACATTTCTTGTGGATTCCTTACTATCTAATTTAAATATTCATAACACTTTTATAATGAAGATTTTAGTTTTTACGATGATCACTAATGACAGTGTCTTGAGTGTTCATAGTCATTAAATGGACCATGAATAAACAAAACAAACGTTGAAACGTTACCTAGATTATTACTTAAAACCGAGGTGAAAAATCTTTGTTTTTTTTTTTTTTATATTTTTTCATTATTTACAAAGAATATTAAAATAAGTTACTTAACCAAATCAAGAGTTTGACAATGGATTCTTGAAGAACAACCTAAAGGAATTATGTGTTCCAAACAAGAAATATTTTTTATATTTACATTGGTTTTAAGATTTCTTAGAAGTTCTCTGTTCCTACCAAGAGAAATTATTTCTCTACTTGCAATCTATCCCAGATTATATTGAGCAAATATTTTCACGGAAAATGCTTTCACATGAAAAAAAATACGAAAGAGAAATGGATGTGTGTGTTTAATAAATTACTCAATAATATTTTCTCAATGTTTTATTTGATTGACAATATAGGAATGTTATTATATAAATACAACAAAAACATCAAGATATGTGAGATAGTATGCAAAGGCAGAGAAAAATGTTTTGTTCATGATAGAAGAACATTGAAGATATTTTATACCTTGCAATCCATCCCAAAGAATGATGTTTGAGAAGACTTCATATTAGTAAGGATTATGGTAAAATCTTAACGACTGCATTTATAGTAAAATCTTATTATTTTATACTTCGGTTAAATAAAAAACAGAAGAGTTAAAACGTTTTGTTTACACTTATAAACATCATAAATTGCGATAGTTGGGAATCGAAATTTGTACTAGGTTGTTTTTCATCTCGATTTTTTTAAAAACCGAGGGATTTTTTTAAACAATAAAAAAAACGTGTCTTAGCTTTATACCTCATTTTTCTATTGTTCGAGGTGAAAACCTTGTCATGAAAAGTATTATTTGTTGTAGTGTTAAGACCTCACACTATTTGTCGCCTGTTGAGATTATGCCTTGTTCTCAGCCTTTTTAAATCAACTTCCAAGATAACACCACACCTTTAGAAACTTTCCAACCTTTCCAAACCTTAAACAACACCTTTATAACTCTCCCGAGCCTTCCATCCCACCCCTGCCAAATTCAACAAGCTGCCATAGGTCGACCCAACTGAAAAACTCTTAGTCAAGTCAGGCTTTCAAAACCAAGCTTCTACCTTTTAAAGTCTAACTATACCTATAGTAAGAGGTTTAAAATCCACAAATAGCTCCTTCTCCTAGACTAGGAAATACCTTCTCCAGCGAAAGCTCCAAACATAAATATCATCTTCTTAAGCACCCAAGAAATCCATCTCTATGAGTCTTATGCTTTGAGATCAAAAAAAATCCTCTCAAAAGAATTATACAAAGGGATAGTCCCCACCTAGACTTCATGCCAAAACCTAGTATTTTAATTGGCCCTTGTTTGTGAATCCGACCATGTTACAAACTTAAAGACCTTAGTGATCTTCTTGCTTCCATATTTTTATTTTTGATTGTTAGATATTGTATGAATTGGATTGATATTGGCATTGTTTGTTAGATGAGTGAAATTGTCTCCGCGGTTGCAAACGCATAATTTCTTCAATCCTTATTCGAAGAGAAGAGATAGGGTGATTCATTCAAGAAAGACATAGTTGTTAATTGATGCATTTCTTGATATTTTCTTAAGAATTTAGTTCTTGTGCATTATTTGATTCTCAACATTTGGAACCAGTGCCTGGTTGCATTCCTTGTGTTTGAGCCATTTTATCCATTCTTGGGGGAATCTTAATCTTGAGCAAATCCTCTTGTCAAACAAGAGGCATACTTTGCTTGAGGGCAACCAAAGATCTAGTTGGGGAGAGTTGTTAGAAGCCAAACTTTTCTTATTTGATCTATCAAATGTTGGCATCTTTCATTCCTTTTTAAGAGAAAGTGATTAGAATCATTCTTGTTTTCGATGATATGTTTCATCATGTGAAAATGTCTTGGTTGTTTTGATTTGTGTGCTATTGTGCAGGAATTAGGCATGAAAATATGAAGAGTAAGACACAAAATTGTGACAAGGAAACCAAGTCAGCATGAAAACATCAAGAAGTTTGCACAATGAACTTGCTAGCGAATCTGCCCAGAAAAACATCAGCAAGTTCGCACAAGGAACTTGTCAGCGAAGGCCTTGCAAAGTATAGTACTATTCATCCAGAAAGAAAAGGGACCTAAGTTCGCTGTGCGAAGGAGCTAGCGAAGAGTTTGCTGGAGCGAAGACGAAGCGAATGCCTAGCGAACACCCCCAGACTTGAGGCAGTAAGTATTTGGACAAGAATTCATTGTGCGAAGTTTGCAGCGAAGCCTTCGCACTGCGAAGGATTCTTTGCACAGCGAACGTGTGGAAATAGCTCAGGGGCGTCTTCACTGTACACTGACACTTCAACTGCCATTTTTCATTGTTCGTAGTGCGAACATGACAGTTCAGCTGCATGTCTATAAGTAGTATGTGGTACTTTTTGCAAAAATATCTTTTTTCTTGTACCTTTTCTAATTTGAGATTTTTCAGAGCAAAAACCCTAGTTTCTCCATTTTCATCATCTCTTAGCCATATTTCACAAAAAGAAGGTAGATTCTCATTCAATCTCGATTATTCGACTCGGATGTTGATCAACCTTCTTCCGAAACTTGTTGCTCAAGCTATCATGGAAATGGGTGGGTAAAACTTCTCTTTTGTCAAGGTTAGAGGTAGCTAGTTTCGATTTTATGTATTCTTCTTGATCTTTTGTATGTGAACAAGGCTTTGATCAATATAGATGAAGTTATTTGCTATCTTTTGTTATATTTATAGTTTGGATTGCTTTAGACATGAACTTTTCAAGTCTTTACCTAGTTTCTTCATCTATCAACTATACAAACTCTAGACATAGATTTGAAAGTCGATATTCGCTTTGTATTGATCTTAATTATTATTGTTTCGAGTGTTATTTAGAGAGATCATTTAACGGTCGAAACAATAACATTCACGAAATCGCTTTAGAGATGAATGTTTTTTGCGAGGATACGCGATTATGTTAGTTAAAACTAAGTTCACATATTTGATTGGTTGGATACGTTTATGACGAATTAGTAAACCCTAATCTTGACATGCTTTTTATCAAACTAAAACCAAATTTTACTTTTTTTTATTTCTTACAAACTCTTGTTACAAAATAGAAACCATTTTAAAAAAAAACCTTCTTAAATCATTAAACCATTGAACGACAAACATCACATATTCTCATCAATCCCTGTGAATACGATAAAACACTACCGAAAATACTTTTAACAGTCACATAGGAATAACACTTATAACAAAAGAGATAAAAAAACATTAATCAAAAGATAATGTAGATGCACTACTACGAAAAACATTTATCATAACGGTTGGAAAAACGATACAACCAAGTCAGACAAACTGTTGTGAGGTAAGATGTAATTGTATGTATGATGCTTTCCACCATTGACATTAATGTGTTGTGATAAGATAGATAGCGCGCTATGTATCATAGCGGTCAAGATATACAAACGCTGAAATATAAAGCGAATGATCATGAGTTCGAAACTCAATAAATATATGTTTAATAATATTTTGTGCTCTACCTATAACAATGATCGATATAAATAATTTTGATTAAATACTCTTTTCGTGGTTGTGTTGTCACCACCGTCACCCTACATTCTCAAAACCATCCTTTATGAAGTAATCAATCCTTGCACAAAATCCCCGTTTACTGCTCACATTTTTGGGACAATTCTTGTAAAATGACCCATCCTTTGCAATTCAATTATTTTGCAGTGTTTTTCTGAATCAAAATAAATACTTTTAGGAAATATCAACATTAAAGCAGGTTTTAGGTGTTTGAAACATTCATTGGGTATCTTTTTCCAAAGTAACTCTACAATTAAGCCATGCTCCATGTGACTAGTACTATTACAGTCAATACTAGGAATCTTTAAAAACAAAGTATCATGCCGACTTGGATTGTTGACATCAAAAAGAAATTCTAATATTGCTTTTAAACAACACATAGCAACAACTTGAAATGCTGACATCAAAAGGAAGTTTTAGATTTGCTGCATTATCCAAACTTTTTTCCTTTCTTTTTCTTTGTCCAATTTAGCCTAAAGTGTGTGCTTTACTGAGTTGGTGATGAGGAGATTCAAAAACTGAAAAGAAAAGTTGTTCATGCCATCACTATATAAATACAGCCTTTAGCCTTAGTCTTAATTAGTATATAACTTATAATTTCTCATACAACTAATAGAAAGAGAAATATATTAAATAAAAAGCCAACACCATATAAGCATTCAATAAATTATTTTGTTTTTAACTAGTTCAATTATTGGATGTAATTATAATATATTTATCAAATATACAAAGATTTACATTAATTAAAAATTGGACCATACTTATGCGTCTATGAGTTATATTGAATATGATATAAATTAATTTCTCTAAATGTCTAATTACAAGTTAAAATGTGTAAACCATACTTACATGCACCAAAATTAAATTTAAGTCTGGAATTCCAACAAGTTTATTAGAACAAGAAAATCATGGGAAATGTTATTTGGACACCTTTTTAGATGTTCAATATCCTTTTTTTATAGTTTTATATAGGGCGTTGTTTTCTACTATTATTTTCTCTCTCCTTCTATGACATCAGTAATTACAAATAATATATTTTTTATACGATATTTTTCAATAAGCAATGAAATAAGTGATAAAGAGGTGTACAAACTCAAAATTATAATACAAATCAATTACAACCTCTTGATGCACTCAAGAGGTGCAGTGTACCAATCATAAAACAAACAATTAAGGTGAATATTACCTACAAATAACCATCTCCAAATAAAAAATTTGGTTGAGTTAATAGTGTCATCAACCGACTTGAACTTGTCCTTAAAGGATAAGTTGTTCTTGTTATCCCACAAAAACTACACAGTTGCAGCCCAGACGATACACTATGCCAAATAAGACCTTTAGCAGCGCTTAAAAGCGCTGCCTAAAGTGACGCTTCTAAAGGTAAAGGCAGCGTTTTTTTTTTGAAAAAGCGCTGCTATAGGCCCCTTTTAGCAGCGCTTTTTAGAAAAAGCGTTGTCTATTCTTCATGATTTTAAATTTTTTTTTTAAATAATCACTTTTTTTTATATTTTTTTCGATAAACCTGCTTATAACAATTACATTCCCTGCTTATAATTCAATCCTTTAATTCAACACTTTGACCTTATATATACATTGTAATTCACATAAATTAACCTGCTTATATATAATTCAACACAATCCGATCCTCAGAACATATTCACAAATATAGTCAATTTACATATAATTACAAAACCGATAACTTTACAAATAGATATGACTTCCAGAAATATTATTATCCCACATCAATATTTGACGATACATATACCTTATACAATTCTCAACTCAAGAATGTATTGACACCATTCCTCCTTAAGTTCTTCCAATCCTGCTTTCGAGTAAGTACCACACTTGAATTCATCAAAGTATTACATAATATAACAGAACATGCACGATTTAGTTTTAAAACTTATTACTCAGATGAAATATCGGTTAATTATTAAAATAAAAAATCATATAACTTATGAATTGATCCATACCATGATTGGAATATCTATTTGACCCGAGTGAATAATTTACTTCATAAAGCGCAATACAAAATATCCGCAACCAATTCCATTGCGCTGACGAGGACACTGTAAATGAAAAAAACGAACGATCATTTATGAGGATATATAAATAAGAAAAACATATATATAATTTTATTGAATGACATACTATGTAATTTTATTGCATGATATAATATGTAATTTTATTGAATGAGACAATATGTAATTTTACAAGTACCTTTTTCACTAACATCACTTTCTTTTCTTCGTTGGAACGTGGTTTACTTGTCTCTTAACAACACGGACGGATGGATTGATCCAAATTTCCTCGTTATGATCATTTCTAATATATGAGTCGTCTGCTCTAATATTCTCATCTGGATCATCTATAATATAAGATTCATTCTCAACATCAACATTACCCTTGTCTCCAATGTTATCATCGTTTACTTTGTTGGAAAAAGAACTATAGATTATTTCGTACTTGTTGGATCAGTGACATAGAACACTTGTTTAGCTTGCGTGGCTAGAATAAAAGGCTCATTTTTGTACCCCACTTTATTAAGATCCACTTGTAAAAATCCTGAGTTATCCATTCGTATGCCACTATTACTCTCAATCCACTTGCATTCAAAGATAAGAATCTGAAACTTCTCATAATCAAACACCCAAATGTGCTCAATAACCCCAAAATACAACAGATTTTCATATTTGGGGTTTAAGTCCTTCACACTTGAAATGTGCATTGCTTCGGCAAGCACGGTGACACCACTATTTTGCATTGTACTTTTATCATCTTGTTCTTTGGTATAAAATGTGTATCCATTAATTGCGTATGCGCTATAAGAAAACACATGCAAACTTGGACCATATGCTAAACATCTCAACCTTTCTGTTATTGAAACGGGATCAGAATAAAACTTTGAAAAAATATGATCCTGGAACCATGTTATAAAACTTCGATTGTGCTCACGTACTATCCAATTTTCATTTCTATTCAGATTTAAACCTCGGAGAACGTCCTTGTGCATTTCAACATACGACTCAACCTCAATGTCATTGTCCAGAACATACAAATGCACTTGCTCCTATTCATCCCTTGAAACTGTCACAACTTTATTTCCAATTAATTATTTTCCTACTATTTTTTGAATAACATGAGATTTTGGGAGGCCAGTGGATTGAACATTGAACAAATATTCAGTACAAAACTCAACCGCTTCTTCAACAATGTATCGTTCAACAATACAACCCTCTGGTCGACTTCGGTTTTTCACATACCCTTTCAATATTTTCATATAACGTTCTCTTTACTCCCGCTGAAAGTATTAACAAACCATATATTATTACTACTGCATCTGCTCTTCATAACTTTGTGGAAGAAACTGGAACTTTTGTTCCCTTCCTTAAGCCACATTGCTCTCGCCTTAAGCCTCAGCATACACTCCTTATGATTTAATATGTTCCATACATTACCTGTAGCGATCTGTCTCTTCTCCACCATATCAACAAATCTTGAAAAACCAAGTCTACTAACATTTGCGTCAAGATCATTGAGATCACTGACTGCTTCTTCAACTTTCAAGTCGACCCATTCAGACACCTCAACATTCCATTTCTTCAGACTGGCTTTTAGTTTCCCTAATTTCACTTTCAGAACATAATCCCTTCTTCCCCTAACTTCATACGATTTCCACTCCGAATCAATAAACCTCAGAAAATCAGGATGTTTTAACCAGCAGTTGTTAAATCTAAAAAGTTTTGAGCCCTAAACCTGAGAACATGTTTTTAACCATATCGAGAAAGGGTCATAAACGTCCCTCCTACCAATGTGTTGCCCCATGATCTTCTAATCTTTTACCATATTTTTCGACAGTAAAAACCTATCAATTCTGCTCATGGAATTCCCAGGTCTATTAAACCAAGTATACTGTCCACCTACACACGGCACATCAACACAATCAAGATTACCTATAAAGCTATTGAATTCCTCCATTTCCCTCATTCTCCCTCCCTCAGACTTCCCCTTCCTCTCCTCCTTAAAAGCTACCATGTTGAAATCCCTTCCAATAACCCATCGCCCCTCCCAAACTGATTCTTAACCTCCAATAACTCAAACCACAACTTCCTCTTCAGCTCCAAATTGCACGATGAATAAACATTAACGAAAAACAGATCCTTACATTTCGATTCAGCGTTAAGCCTAACGAAACATTCTCTTCTAAAGCTACAAACCAATTTCAAGAACTCTTTCCTCCAAAGAATAACCATTCCACCTGCCAAACCCTTAGCTCCCACTTCCGAACATTTGACTTCAGAACTGCCCCTCAAAGAGGTTGTAGTCTTAAAATCTAAAGTCGTCATCTTAGTTTCTTGAATGAAGCAAACATCAACTTCTCTAGAGCGGATCAAACTAGGCACGCTTATTCTCTTCACCACACTGCCACAACCTCTTATATTAAGAGATAATATATTCATCTATCACCCTTGTTAGTCGAAACCCTCTTAGATTTACCTTCCTCATCTCTAACCTCTAAAAATCTAATTTCTTTAGCGAAATCAGCCTTGCTCCCTCCTCCTCTAACACCAATAGAATCCATTATCACCCAAAATTTCTTCGAAACTTTGCTCTCCATTTCCTCCCAGAACCTCTTATTGCCTTGCATGACTTCTGAATCAATAACAAAGTATCACCGTGAAGAAGGCTCCATAGCAGACCCTGACTTCACCTCAAGAGGAAAAGGATCAGGAGGAACAACCTTCATCCCACCAGACGGATCAGAAAAGACGCCCTCAGAAATCTCACTAGAAGGAACAACTCTTAAAGGCACATAATTAAGACTAGGGAAATCAACTTAATTTGAGATGGGACAAGAATTAGGGACGAATTTGGGAACAATCCCACACGAAATCCATAAATTCATTCCCCTAGCATTAAAGTACAAAGGCAATAATTGGGTGTTCAAATAACACCATTTTTAAATAATAGAGTTAAACATATATATATATATATATATATATATATATATATATATATATATATATATATATATATATATATATATATATATATATATATATATATATATATATATATATATATATATATATATATATATATATATATATATATATATATATATATATATATATATATATATATATATATATATATATATATATATATATATATATATATATATATATATATATATATATATATATATATATATATATATATATATATATATATATATATATATATATATATATATATATATATATATATATATATATATATATATATATATATATATATATATATATATATATATATATATATATATATATATATATATAAATTTGAAAATGTCCTTTTCACTTCTGGGATTTATTTTTGGAATCACCTTAATTAATCAACAAAGGTATGTTTTTCTTGAAATGGGAAAATAGTGTGCGAAAATCATGTGTCCATATAATAACAAATAGTTTATTTTATGACCAAGTTTTTATCTCCGTCAAGAAACAACTAAGATGTAAATCATAGGCGTGCCACATTTCAATTATTTTAAAGATTATCTATTTCCTTGATCGAGCTGGCAACTGAAAGAAAAAAAATTGATCAACCACCTTCAAATCTCTCAAATTATATTTTAACATATTTTATTTTTTAAATTTATTTATATATTTAAGACCTACTCAAACATAATATAATGAAAACAGTGATAATGAAAGAAGTTGTATAAAATAAATACTTCATTTTCTAAAATGAATTGTGAGAATATAAAAATGTACAAATATTCAGTCTTTAATGTAATTTCTTCTCATGTACTTGTAACAACTATTTTCTTATGCATGCTAGTTAAAAATGTTTGATAGTTAGGAAATCATATATAACTTAGGAATGCTAGTTATTGTCATTGTCGCTGTAGTTGTTAAAATATTGAAAATAAATTTCCTTAGAAAATACATTAAACATTAAATCTGAACAACAATATTAAACATTTTACTTGACATATCAACAACTAAAATTGTTAAGATACATGCATGGTTTTTTAACTAACATTAAATTTTTTTTTAACAAACATAATTTAAATTAATTAATTCTAGAAATTACAAGAGAACTGTTACGTTAAAGAACCACCTTTGATCAAAATATTGTTCTGCTCTTACAATCTATTTTAAAGAATAATGTTGTTGTCGTTGATTTTACCTAGGGCAAAAAACCAACCAAGGTGAAAAGTGGAGGATTTCACTTCTATGAAAAACTAACCGAGATAAAAAGTGGAGGATTTCACCTCAGTGAAAAAACCAACCTAGAGAAAATGTGAAGTGCTTTTCATTATTTGCACAAAATGTTAGTTAATCCTTTTATGTCGAATGGATCCAGACTGAATCGTGAACGAAATCACTTTCCTTAAAAGTATTTCAAGCACACTCTCAGATTGTCTTAGAGTTGGAACGGCCTGAATACCCAGGATAAGTCAGCCTTTTTCTCGAAACTGCACAAGACTGATGAAGTTTCGAATGCAAGGAAAATGTTGGAATTATATGGAAGAGGATTTCAGAATTTGGAGTGAATGATTTCGAATTATGAAGCATATATTTATAGCCATGCATGTGTCTTTTCAGAAGTTTGCAATTCTTCATAAACACACTCTCTAATGAGCATTTGCAATGGTTCACATAAAATATCATGCACCACTTCGTCAAGTGTCATGTATTTCAAATTCAAATTCAAAATCAAACTCTAGGCAACGAATAAGTCTGAGCGATAATTAAAAATTAAATTCGCAGTATACCGGCCGAAGCGCCACCGGCGCCGCCTCATTAACGCCGTGAATAGCCCGATTGCTCCGATGCGTCGTGCCTAAGTGCTCAAGTGCCTAAGTGCTCAAGTGCCTGGGCTCAAGAAACAACTGCATTTGGTCGAGTTATGAGAGAATTGGCAATGACCCTATTGTATGTGTCAATGAATTTATGAGCAAAATTAAGATAGCAAGGTTGAAAACACTGTGGAGGAAGATCAAGAGAGAAAACAAGAGGAGAATTTTTAGATCATCTTCACCTGTGTTTTTATATGATCCTAGCTCTTACTTACAAAATTTTGATGATGGTTATTCTAATGACGATGATTTTTCAAGATCTTTCTCAGCTCGATTTGCAACACCGTCATCCAAGATTTTAAGAAGAATATTGAGGTGATGTTCGACGAAGAAATAATGGCGACAAACGAGTTAGCAACATGATGTTTGAGTTCCTTGGACTTGGAATTTATTTTTTACTTGGGAGTTAAGATTTATAATTGTACAAAGGTTTTAGATATGTTATCTTGTAATTCTATTTTAACTCTAAGATTTTGTAAATATTTCATTTCTCATTTTTTCTGTCATATATGTTTTCTACACCCTTTTATTTTTTTATTTTTGTTATATACTTTACTTTTTAACATGAAAAAATTAACATTGTATTTTAATACATATATATTAAATGAAGTTGGTTTTCCTAGGAAATTCACGAGTTGGATTATGATTGATGTCTCGACAGTTTCGTACAGATTTAATGTGAATGGGAAGTACACCGACATTATGGAGGCCAAGAGAGGATTGAGGCAAGGTGACCCGATATCACCTCTGCTATTTTTCATTGTGATGGAATGTTTGAACAGATATCTTCACAGGATGCAAAAAGATAGTAACTTCGTCTATAAGTGTGAGAAACTAAAAATCACCAATTCAATATCACTGTTTTTATTTTATACTATCCATTTTAATATGCATATGATTCTTACCAAATTTTCTACTATTGTATAGATAGAACTAAAATGATTCCGCGATGCAAATATCACACTTCAAAATAACTAATTTTGATGTCTGTACATATCTAATTTCAGTTCTTGACAGACTTATTATTTCACCATCATGACTCTCCTTTCTATAAGGTTGCCATTTCCTCCCCTCCAACGCTAACATCAACCGATAAATCTCTTTTGCTTCCAAACAGTCCTCCACATTAAGGAAGGAAGAAAACTAAAGTTGAAACGTCGTGCATGCGACTTCTGCAAAAACATTTCTCGAATATTCTAATATTAATTTGGGACAAATAGTTTTCAATTTTTAATGATCAATAAAAACGGATGAATTGCATAGTGATTAATGTGATTAGAGTCTGTTTGGTTGAGAGTAAATGGAAGGGAGGAAAGGGGAGGGAAGATAATATTTAATAATTTATGTATTTGGTTCAAATTTTAAGAAGGGGAGGAGAGGTAGATGGAGGGGAACAAAATCCCTCCTGAACCACTTTTTGCTTTCCTCTGATTTGGAGGAATTTGGAGGGGAGAGGCTTGATTTTAATTATAATTATATTTACATATTTATCCTTATTATTTCTTTAAATATAAATTTAACTTATAACAATGTTAAAAGTTTTATTTTGAACAAATTTAATCTTTCTTTTTATATTTTTTGTATTTTTATATTTTCATCTTAGTATCATTATATTTGTTTAAATTTTTTATTTTATTTTCATATTTTAATATTAATTTTAGTTATCGTAATGTTTTTGTTTATAATAATAGGGTGACCAAAACTGTAATTTAGCAATTATATATAATAATCGTTGCATTTTTATAAAATATTTAATGATGATCTCTGATTGAATATTTATATTTCGTCAATAAATTGTATTTGAATTATAAACGGTATATATCACAAGTCTTATGGTAAAATTATAAGAATAAAAAAGTAAATTAGTTTTAAAATACTTCTCCTCCATTATGAACCAAACATATTTTTAAATAAAATGTCTTCCTTCTCCTCCCCTTAGCGGTAGAAGCAAGAACAACAAATCAGTCTAAAAATCTTAACGTTGGTTGTCTAATTAGGAAACGACATCTTCAAGATGATCTGAAGTTTTTCAAAGATTAGCTGATGTTGAAGACCTTGAAAAAATAGAGAGGATGGAGTTATATATATATATATATATATATATATATATATATAATATATATATATATATATATATATATATATATATATATATATATATATATATATATAGTAGAGGAGAGAGAGAGAGAGAGAGAGAGAGAGAGAGAGAGAGAGAGAGAGAGAGAGAGAGAGAGAGAGAGAGAGAGAGAGAGAGAGAGAGAGAGAGAGAGAGAGAGAGAGAGAGAGAGAGAGAGAGAGAGAGAGAGAGAGAGAGAGAGAGAGAGAGAGAGAGAGAGAGAGATTTTTGACCGCTTTTCGAGGTGAGAGAGAAAAAGAAGACTTGTTAGAAATGACAACTTTGTTGATTGAAAACCTAAAATAGTTGTCAAATAAAAATCAAACAATTGCTTTGAAACTAAATTTTGTACAATTCATTAAAGTTATTAAAAAAACAAAGGAATTTGTATAAATTATGTGACCATGTCATTAGAAATAGTTTGGTTGAAAAAATGAAATCTTGGACATAAAATGCCTCTAAAACGATGTCATGGTAGAAAAGGAGAAAATGACAAAAATGTGTTTTGCAGAGCATCTAGTTTTCTTATAGTATAGATTAATATATTATTTTTTATTTGAAAAGAATTATATAACTAAAAAAAATAATAATTTTATATGTAATACAACTTTGAAGTATATTAAATAATATAATATATTACTAAAATTGGTATACCATGTTTCTAATAAAGTTTACGATGAATATTAAAAAGTTGTTCATGTATCCATGCTAGTTCACGTGTATTCAAAGTGCTAGTAAGAAGTGACAGATGTATCATAAAATGTATAGGTCCTGAGACCAAGTGCACTGGATAACTTATCTATGGTGGCTAAATACTCTTAATCCATTGTTTCTTCATGCCTCGACCTAAATTGACAAATTGTCTTATTCTTTAATTTATTGTATTCTATAATTATATTCATTTGATATTAGTATCATTTGTTGCTTATTATTTAGGATAATTAAAATATAAATTTCGTTCATCAATTAATCCATTGAAAGATGCAATAGGGTGGTTGCTAATTTTATCATAACTTGACCAAATGTTTTTGCTTCGTGTAGCTAAACAGCTGCCAATTTCAAGGTTCATGGTGTATGGAGTAGAGATATAGGAACCGCATGAAATGATTTATGGAATCAAGGTTTTTGGAGTGCATGTATTAAGACTATGACTAATGTGTTTAGATTGCATGCATGAATCACTTTCCTTTTTCACATTCCTAAGAACCACGTCAGCTACGCACATACTTTGAGCTATAGATGGATCAAGAAAAAGAATATAAAATGACTTTTAATGTCGGCATTTTAAAGTGTAACTAAGTATTTTTATTTTAGAAACTCTAAATAAATAATCCAATTTTTTTTTTAAAGCTATATTGTACTTTTCTGGACAAATGTTATCTATTTGGTCTATCATTTATTTGTCCTATCATCAGCCATGTCAGAAAGGTTAAATGTGTGAAGAACTCAATGTTTTATTAGTCGGGTTATACATTTACAGTGTCTGAGGAATTTTGATTCTTCAAATTAATTAGATTCTCGCCTAAGGCACTTAGCATTTCATTGAACGAGATTATTTTCAATAAACCACACCTAAAAGCCACGACCTATGTCATGTTCCGAATACTAGATTTTAGTCTTGTTTGAGGGCTCGATGGACGTGCTTCTTAAAAGGTCGAACATCTCGCTTGGGGGACTAAATGTCTCATTAGTCGGTTTATGCATTTACGGCGTCTGAGGAACTTAGATTCCTCAAACTAATCAGACTCTCGCCTGAGGGATATAAAGTGTCCTCGGTCGGGATTTTTCATTAAACCACGTCTAAGAAATGCGACCTATGTCAAGCCTTAGAGACTTCATTTCTAGTCTTACTAGAAGGCTCAATGCAAGTCCTTCTTGAAAGGTTAAGGCGCCTAGCCGGAGGGACTTAAAGTCACGCCAGTTAAGCTACGAGTTATTTTGTAGAAAAGAGTCTGGACTCCTAAGGTCGGCTAAAACCTCGCAGGGGAAGCACCAGTTCTCGGGATACCCCTATTAGTCACTGATAAAAAAAAATATTTCGCCTTCTACCGAAGGTCTTGTGCCTGAGAGACTACGTAGTGTTATATTTGCAAAATGATTTGCATAGGGCGATGCCCTGGGACCTTCTTTGGAAGAAGGTGACTACATAAGTTCACCCGAAGGCATATATCCCCTTGCACATACTTATTCATCGCCCATGGAGGAAAAAAGAAGGAATAAGATGTGTCTTAGATAAAGAGAAATTCATAATCGTTTGTAACTCACGTATCCCTTAGATATAAGGATTCAATTGTCCACCATTTGACAAAGTGGGTACTTTCCTTTTCTAAGGAAACTCTAGGTCCAAGAAACCCCTTTAAATACATTATCCTTCATGAGGAAAAGGATACTTCAAGTCATACACACTTTCCACTACTCAAAGAGAACTATGCTCGTTGTCATCGTAACATACACAACTAATCTAACTGTCTGTGGGAACCTAGCAGTGCCAACCACCAATATGGGCTCTCACCTCATGCGAGTCGGTCCCTTAAACAACCTCAAAAACCACAACACACAACTTCTTGCCTCTGTGAGCCAGTCCTCGCTACCCAAACATGTTATATACCTCTACACGCTTTTCTAAGTCTCTATGTCTTTGTAGTGCGAACACAAACACCTTATACTTTTTATCAATACAAGTTTCTTGATGTGATGAAAATAAGAGTCTTCATTTTAATGACCTTGCTTCTCCTTCTTCTTAAGGTTCTTGCATCTGCATAAAGAGAACGGATGTTATATACAATCATTTCCATTTTTTTGTCTCTACCTCTAGCTTCTCTTCCTATTTTGGCACGCTGATCACAAAGGTTGACTCTCCTTATAAGTTGTTAGAATCTAAGTTATTTCCATGATTAGTTTGCTTTACAAGCTTGTTTCTATAGTGTTATTGGTTAGGCTTGTTTAGGTTATGGATGAATCAATCAACATTTCTTATTAAAAGGAGGTTGTTGGTTGAAGGAGAGGTGTTTGTGATAAGTTGGTTGATTTGGCAAAGAAAAACAAATAAAAAACATGTCTCATTTTTTAGGTGGACTTTGAAGAAAGCATATTGTTCACCTAGTTGAAGTTTTATAGATTATATCCTTATCAGGTTCATATTTTCTGTAAAGTGGATGTCTTGGATGTGCACCTGTGTTTTTCTAGCACTTTAGCAGTCTTGGCGAATGGCTTTCTTAACCCAATAAACTAGCATTAAGGGGGAGGGGGCATGAACCAAGGAGATCCAGTGGCTCATTTTATTTCCCTACTTGTGGTTTTAGTGGTTTGTTTATTGGAGTGGTCTATCATATATAGTATGCATATTACACACTTAATTTGGTTGAAGTATTGATTAAAAATATCTAGTTGATTAAGGCCTTCCTCTAGGGGTTTGAGTATTCATCGAGTCTCAAACTCTTTTAAAAGTAACGTCACATGGGTTAAATTGGATCCAATTTTTAGGGTTTGGAATCCTGACATAGAACATCACTTTTACAAAATTTAATAATAGAAATAGATTTACAAGATAACACATCTAAAATCTTTGTACAATTATAAAATCAAAATTCTAAAAAAAAGATTATGAACCCGGATTAAAGAAAACCAAGCACCATGATCCTAGCTAGCTCTCATCGTTTGTCTCCATTATTTCTTCATCATAGATCACCTCAATATTCTTGTTAAAAATCTTGGAGGATGGTGTTGCAAATCGAGCTGAGAAAGACCTTGAAAAATCATCATCATTGGAATCACCATCATCAAAATTCTGTAAATAAGAGCTAGGATCATACAAAAACACAGGTGGTGAAGATGATCTAAACATTCTCCTCTTTTTTTCTCTCTTGATCTTCCTCCACAGTGTTTTCACCATTGCTCTCTTTATTTTCCTCAGAAATTCATTGACACATACAATAGGGTCAGAGCCAATTCTCTCATAACTTGACCACATGCAGTTGTTTCTTGAGCCTAGACAGTCGCAATTTTCAAGATCCATGGTGTATGAAGTAGAGAACAAAGGAAGTATAAAATAGTTTAAGGAACCAATGTGTTAGGAGTGCATGTACTTACAAAGACTAAGGCTAAAGGCTATTTATATAGTGATGGCATGAACAATTTTCCTTTCCCTTTTTTCAATCTTCTCATCACCACCTCAGCAAAGCACAAACTTTGAGCTAAATTGGACCAGCAAAAATAAATGATTTTTTTTTTTGGATAATCCAAAAATTTAGAAAGTTCCTTTTGATGTCAGCATTTCAAGTTGTTACTATATTTTTTTTAAAAGCAATATTAAAAATTCTTTTTGTGTCAGCATTACAAGTAGGTATGATATTATTTTTTAAAGATTCCAGTATAGTGACTAATAATACTACGTAGTCGCATGGGGCATGGCTTAATTGTAAGTTATACGTTGCAGAAAGATAAACAATGAATGTTTCGAACATCTAATCTTTCTTTAGTAATTTATTTTGCCAAAAAATTATTTTAAATTATAAGTTATTTTACAATTTCAATACAATTGTAATAATAATTTTTAATATATTCTCTATTATTTATTATTTTTTTATCTGTAATAAATAAAAGATAATATTGCAAAATTATACATGATATATCTTTCTCATACAACATTGTTTATGTTTTTTAATCTGCGCAAAATATTAAAAACGTTCTATAATTTGAAACCGAGGGAGTACTTCACAAACAAAACACTTTTGATTAAGAAAAACACTTGAAAATGACCATCACAAGGCTAAATTCTAATAAATGTTTTATTTATTTTTATAATATATTTATTTCATGACAAAATTTTCACCACACACAATAAAAAAAACTGAGATATAATGGCAAAGTACACCATATTTTATTCATTTCTAAATAAATACAACATATTCTTCCAGTTTTTAAATATAACTGAGGGAAAAAATAATTCAGAAAACATGTTTCGAATCTCAGCAAATATAGTTTTTATTTTTATTTCTTTAAAAGTGATGTCTTTCTTTTTATTTTATTAAAAAAAAATTAGTGATTTATTCCTTTGATTTCATTAATAACCAAGAGATTATATAATCAAATTTTAATATAAAAACACTTGATAATTAGATTTTATCTTAAACTTAACTTATATGTAACCGTTTCAAACTCAAACACATCATTTTTTGGGATGGGTTGCAAGTCAAAAAAAAAATTTAATTTTCTTCTATCTTGAGCAAAACATTTTTCCTGTCCTTACAATCTATCTCACATAATGGTGTTGATGTTGTTGTTGTATTTTTGAAATAACCTTCATATGTTGTAAATCATAAAAAACACTCCTTCAAGCGATTGCAGTAAAAAAATGGTGAGTGTTAAAAAATTTTAAAAAATATATTAAGACATGTACGTTACTTTCAATTTTTTATCATTGACCATTTTTTGCAAGTAACATATTGCCAACACATCAATCCACAAGAAACTCTCTACATCCACCATTATATATCTTGTCCTCTTTCTTGTGAAAACATTTTCTCAATATAATGAAATATTCGAACAGATCTCTAGGATGGATTGTAAGTGCAGAAAAAATTTTATAGTTGGAATAAATAACTTATCAGAAATTGGATATATGTGTAACACGGTGGGAGAACTGACTTTAAACAATGTTGCGGATAGCAAGAGTCGCCACCGACTTTTATTTTATCCATAAGGAAAGGTTATAAAAGAACAGGAAAGACCTTAGAGAATATTTTGGGTCCGGGGGGTAGGTTATGAAAAGGGAAGGTGTTAGCACCTTTTTCATCCATGGTTATCCATGGGCTCTTAGGTACTTAAGCTCACTTTTGAATTGTTTTGAAAGTGTAGTGTGTGAATAGCAAAAAATTTCAGAATAGTTTAATAATAATCCGTGTATGGATGTGAAAAAAACTTGTTTGAAAATTTTGTTGGAAATTTGTTTAAGTGTGAAAAAGTTTTGAAGTGAGCAAGTATCTAGGAGTAGCCTACCCTAATGTTTTAAGGTCTTTCTTATTCTTTATCCTTTCCTTAGTAAGACTATCCCTACTAAAATGGAGTAGGTAGTCCTTACTTTGGATGTTAAGGGACATGTGAGGGACGATTGGATTTTTGAAGGCCATTGTGGGGTGTAGTAAGCAAACTGGAGGGACTATCATCATTTTTCGAAAGGGACTCGATTCGTAAAGGCAACCATAAGGGACTTTGATGATTTTCTTTTTGAGGGACTTGCTTTATACACCCCACTTAACCAATATTCATAGGCAACTTGAGGGATATCCTTAGGAAGTGAGACGGCGATTAAAATCGACTTACGTGTGTGAAATGTTTAATCTAATTATCTTATATTAAAATGATCTAATTTTATTTTAATATTACATACATGTTGTTACACTCCCTAATTACTAACCATAATAATAATTAAATAATTAAACAACTTTACATCCAAGAAACAATTACAAAATAATAAGCAAAATAATTAAATAGCAAAGATAAATAAAATATAAATAAGCAATAATAAATAATAAAGGGGGTTAATTCTAAGTTTACTCGGCAAGACATCGCATCTTGTGCCTACGTATCCTTACGGGAGTGGAATCAGAGTAATCGTAGTTCCCCTCAAAAGGGAGGTTAGAGACTTCTTGACTGTGGTCAAGGTCTCACGGGGAATAAACATGGCTTAAGGACACGCTTACGTGGAGTGTAGAAACTCCAAATCTCTATGTTGAATTGTTAAGTTGTAATTAGGGTTAAATTAGGTTAGGGATTCCACGGCGGGAAACCCTAAAATGAGCGCGGCGGCTCTTTGACCTAATGCTAGGGGTAAAAGTTGTAATTTTGCCTGCGGCGAGGCATTTGTGAAAAATTTAGGGTTTGTAGTTTGTAGTTTTGAGGTTGAGGACTGTTGACGCGGCGGTCATATGCTAGACCTAATTCCTTCGGAGGTGTGTGCAGTGTGACAGAAATGTTAATGAAGGTGTGAGATGATTGAGCTATGCAAGCAGAAAATAAGACAGAAGTTAAAGCCATGCAGACAGAAATTTAAAAGCAGAAACTTAAAGCGCGATTATTGGTTCGCGGGGTTACATATGAGAAGCAGTTACAATATAGTAATGAAATAAAATGCCACGCAATAGTGATAAACATGAGCTGCAAATGATGAACACCGTTAGTAAACAAGGTTGGACAGTGATTGGACGAGTTAGGAGGAAAAGTGCAATATTGGAGGTTTTTGTTGTTTTTGAAAAAACAGATGTTAAATGAATTTATACTTTAACTTTAATCTTAAAAAAGGTTTTAACTTAGATATTTTTAAAAAAAAAGATTCTTAAGTTATTTATAAAAACATTTATTTTTATTATAGGAAAAAGAGGTTTTTTGATTTTATTATAAAAAAGGTTTTTAAAGTTTTTATTTATTTTTATTATTATTTTTTTTTTTAAAAAACAGTTTTTTTTTATATTTACAAAAGAAAGGTTTTTTTTTTTTTAAAAAAACAATTTTTAATTATAAAACAATTTAAAAACAATTAAAACAAATAATTTAAAAAACAAAAAATAAAAAAAACATAAAGGGGTTGGGCCGGTCATCACACCCGGACCCAACCCAAGTGTTAGTCACAAGACAAAACAGAAATTAGGGTTTCAAAACCCTAAAATCTGTTC
The DNA here is from genome assembly GCA_963859935.3 of Lathyrus sativus. Taxonomy (NCBI): domain Eukaryota; kingdom Viridiplantae; phylum Streptophyta; class Magnoliopsida; order Fabales; family Fabaceae; genus Lathyrus; species Lathyrus sativus. The sequence continues at coordinate 7,562,592 of OZ012741.1, read as the reverse complement.
GCGGCGCCGTTCTTCTTTTTTTGCCCGTCTTTCTCTCTCGCGTTCTTGTCCCTCTTCTTCACTCCTTTCGTAATATGCTGAAAAAAGAAAAAAACAACCAAAGACAATCAGCAGAAACAAGTATTCATGCGATGTTTTACGTTTTGAGACAAGTTGTTGTCGGAGGCGGCCGATGATGCAGCGAGCTAAGGCTTAGAGTTGATTGCCCGCCGACGGCGAAGGCGATCTTCTCGTCTGTGATTCGCGGATGATATTGATGCGCGGTGATATTTGTTGGAGGCGATGATGAGACTTCGTCTCTGAGTCTCGCGATTCTCACTCGTTAGGGTTTCTGCATGCGACTTCTTCGCTAGGGTTTCTCCGCGATCTGGGTGTTCTTCGCTCTCTTTCTCGCGGTTACGTTCTAGGGTTTCAACTCCTCTCTTTTTCACAGGTGGTATCCTTCTATTTATATATGCTTTGATTTATCTTTTGGGCTTTCAATCTGTGTTGGGTTCACGTTACTCTTGAATGATTTTGCTGGATTTGATTTGATTTGATTGCGATCGGATGTTTTCTGATATGAATCTGGTACTGATTGAACTCTGTTTCCTCTTTTGGGATTTGATTGGTCCCAATATATTCTTCTTTCTTCTTTCGGTTGCAACCTTCATTATTATTGATTTGATTTCCTTGTTTTCCTGATAGGGTTGGATCGGTTGATCTCTTTGGATTTTCGGTTATTGCCTGAAGTGGATCCTTATCCATTTGGACTCGTTTGTGCAAACCGACCCTGTCATGGATTTTCAATCCATTTGGATTCTGATGACCTGGTTTATTTCGATTGATATCTAATGACGCTTCATTGATTTTTGCAGATGTTCGAACCACTTTCATTTTGACATCCAGCACCCTGATTCGGATTTCATTCTGATTTGAACTTGGTTCCATCTGATGCAATTTGTATTGATATCTGGTTTTCTATTTCGAACATACATTCACCTTTCTTCTTCTTCTTTCAGAGGGAACTCTAAGAGTCGGATATTGCTGGATTGATGCCGCCGAGGGAGGTTCGACACGGTGATGATGACGACTTGTCTGAACCGTCGAGAAGATGACACTGCTACCATTTGCCTTTGATTATGTTCTAGTGACAATGACCTTCGGGTGATGAGCGAAAAAATACCGTATGTTGTGTACTTTCGATGTTCGGTAGGGAATTGGCGGCAGGCTTTGGCCGTTGCCCTTCCAGCCGCTCGAAAGTTACGCCCGATGATGAACAACCTGAGGGCTATGTGACACTTTTCTTCTGAAGCTGGATATGATGTTTGTGAACTCATTTGCAGATGTAATCGAGGATTTGTTTGGTGCTTCTGATATCGTTTGTATCTATTTCCGCTTTTGACGTGTAGCCCATGATTTGGACTTGTTTCTGATCTAGTTTTTTGGTTCGACTTGCCTTTGGCTTTCCTTACTTGTTTGATCTCAGAGCTGCTGCTAACATTGTAGCTTATCTGCTTTGATCTTGAACCAAGTTTGATGGCCTGATATTCAGATTGTTGTTGTTGGCTATTGTTGTCTGATAACAGGGCTTATGTGTTGCGTGCCATTGAAACTGGTTCGGACGGGGCCTTACCTTTAACTGATGCTGCTGAGACTTTTTGATACTTTGTCCTATGTAATTTTGACACAGCTTGTTTTGTGTCTCATTTTTCTGTTCTGTTTGAACTGATGCAGCTTGATACCATAGTTTGGTTTCTCTTGTTCTGCTTTGGACTTGATTTTCATTCTGTTTGGTAACAGATTTGTTTCTTTGGTGAATATTCATACTTGTATTGGCGCGAGCCCCTTCCTAGTTTTGTTTATGCTTTGAGTTCTGATGATGCTTATGGCTTTTCAGGTGTTGGAAGTTTCGGAACCAAAGCGACTCGGACCTGCCGGCATCCGGGTCTGAGTCAGAACTTGCCTATGTTGCCTTATTCTCGTATCAGTTTGGAAATCCAATCGCGGCAAAACGAATCAGTCCCACTTCTTTTATTTTTTCTATCTCTCGGATGTCCCGTAACGATAAGAACGGGTATTACCTGATCTGACGCCCACGGCGCGGATCGGTAACGGGGGTAGGACGCAGCTTCGGTTGTGCCACTCCCGGCACTCGATGATGACATTGTTCTGAGAGTGTCAAAAAACTCCTAACCTTTTTCTATATTGTTTGTTTTGCTTTGATGTGCAGGTTAGTCGAGATTTGCGGCGAAGCTCAAGGGCCAACATGAAGACACTTAGCATTTTTAGGACTTAGGATTTTTAGATTTAATGTAATTCCTTGTAGCAGCAAAAATGTGAAACAATCTCCCTTTTGTATAATGCAATCTTTATGAAATAAAATTCCCAACACTTTGAATTTATTTATATTTTATTCTTAGTTAAAAAATATAAACAATTGTGAATAAATCCACAAGTATTTAAATTCGTTAACATAGGCATAAAACATAAATATTCCCAAGTGGTATTCTTATTGGTGCACTCGTCTCATTTGTAATCCTAATCTCATCATCCGATTAAAATGTTAACCAACCATTTCATAACCAAACACCTATGGGCACCGTAATCACAACATTTTCAGCATCAACAGTAAAACTAATCGTAATTAAATTCCACTGACCAAACCGCTAAAATCTCAATATGATCAGAACTGGTGATAGATAAATGCCTCGAAACCAATACGTATCAAATGCCTCAGAATTTTAATAACAGCCCATCTTCGAGGAATTGGTAGAATTTGTGTAAAATGACCAAAATACCCCTGGAATCAAATCTCTCTTTGATGTTGGCAAAAAAAATCATGAAGTTTGACTTTGGTTTGACCACAGTTGACCTCAGTTTGACTTTTTAACTGCATTGACTGCTTTTGACTTATCTGATCATCTGACTGAGCAAACTTTTGAGAAAAGTCTTGAAACTTGATATGGGGGTTCTTATACACATATAAGATGTTATGAAGCTCACTTGAAGTCTTGGAAGTCCATTTAGCCTGATTAAAGTCAAAACCCTAGTTTTGGATGCACTGCTTAGGAGGTGCATTGTCTGAGGGAATTGTCAACTCTTCTGACCAATTGTGAACTTTGTGAACCTTGTGGATCTTCATAAGATATCTTGCGATACTCATGGGAGGTATTGTGAAGCTTGTGAACCTTGTGAACATCATGAAGTGGCTTTGTAGACCTCATGACCCTTAGGAAAGCTTTGTAAACATTGTGAATCTTGTGAACCTTGTGAACCTTCATAAAGTAGCTTGTGGACTTTATGAACTTCATGAAAGGTTATGCAAGTTGTTGGAGAACTTGTGAACCTTGTGAACCTTCTTAGAACACAAAGTCTTGTATTGTGAGGGCAAATTTTGGGGTGCAACAGCTGCCCCTGTTCAATTTTCTGAAACCTGAGGGGTTAGATTGGTATATTTGCCAGTCGTAACCTGGAAGGTTGAAGGGGATTGAACACAAAAGCCCAAAAATTTGCACTCACCAGTGCACTAGAGTGGTACAGATGGCTAGTTGAATATGATTGAGTGGGCTTAAAGATGCCACTAGGGGGGGAGCAGTTCAAAATATGGGTGTATGATGAAAGCTGTCAGGAGTCTGGAATAATAATGATGTAGCAGCATGTCTTCATGAGGATAGAGCAATCAATAGTGATAACCCTAAAGCAGTCTTGAAGCAATGATATGATTTCAGGAGGATAGAACAATGAATGGCTCTAAAGCAGTCTTGAAATAATAATGTGATATGTCTTCAGGAGGATAGAGCAATCAATAGCTCTAAAGCAGTCTTGAAGTAATAATGTGATATGTCTTCAGGAGGATAGAGCAATCAATAGCTCTAAAGCAGTCTTGAAGTAATGATTTCAGGAGGATAGAGCAATGGATAGCTCTAAAGCAGTCTTGAAATAATTAGATGGCTTCAGGAGGATAGAGCAATGAATAGCTCTAAAGCAGTCTTGAAGTAGTAATATGACCTCATGAGGATAGAGCAATGAATAGCTCTAAAGCAGTCTTGAAGTAATAGGATGATTTCAGGAGGATAGAGCAATCAGTAGCTCTAAAGCAGTCTTGAAGTCATGAGAGGCTATCAGGAGGATAAAATAACCCTGAGGTTACAATAAAGCAGTCCCAAAGTAATAAGAAGCTCATCAGGAGGATAAAGTAACCCTGAGGTTACAATAAAGCAGTCCCAAAGATCATAAGCTTGTTTGTTGGATAATTAACCTGAAAACAAGGTAGCATTCTGTATAACAACATTAGTTTATGCTTTATGTATGCATGTATGACATGATGCATTTAGGTAATGTATTATAGACATATATGTTATGGTATGGTGTAAATGATGTAATGTATGATATGACACCGCTGGAAGTGTCTGGATATCCTTGTATAACAACTGCTGGCCAAGGAAAATAAATCCCGATTCGTTGTTGAAGAATATATAACCCTCCGTCTGCTGGGGATAACAAGGTATAGATAACCTCCCGTTGTTGGGGATAGTAGGGTATAGACAACCTTCGTTTTCGTTTGATAGTAGGATAAGTATAACATCCCGTCTTCGTTCATCGTGCTCTTATTGGAAAGTAATTTCCCGTATATCCGTATAAGGATAAAAGAGATGGATATAAATTCCAGGGGAGATTAGACTTTGTGAAAATGGATTAGTCCTACTGATGGTTTGTAACTGTCTTGTAAAGATGAACCGGCGAAGCTTTGTTGAAATCCTTCCCTCGTTCGTCCTTAGTAAATACTATTACTGCATTTTCATGCGTTTCTGGTAAACATCAATCATATTAAAAGCATACATGCATTTCTGGTAAACATCAATCATATTCAAAGGCATTCATACATTCAAACACAACCAATGGACGTTTCGCTTATGTAAATAGGGTAAAAGTAAATCTGGATTCAAAAGATGGAATTTATTTATATCAAAAGTGACCCATACACGGGTAAGTTTGTACAAGGAGACATAAACCCTAGTAAGAGAATTTTGTCATGAAGCTTTACAAAAGGAATCAGCTATGTGGGAAATAATCCTATTGAGTTTCAATTCTACTATTGCCACTCAAGTATCTCATCTTCTTGCTGTTGAGACGGAAACGATTGGATTGAGCTTTATCTGTTTGAGCTTGAGTAAGTAGTACAACTGGTTGCAGTTTCATGAGTGATCCAAACGAGACATAGTCATACGCTTTAATCCCTAACTTTTGCCTGGATTGCCCTTTCAGGTTTTCAATCCACCGGGATACCCTTTTTTGCCCAAGCCGCCTTTTCAGGTTTTCGACTTGCCGGGTGTACATCTTTTTATATATATATCCCTAATTTTTGCCCAAACCCTTTTGGTTTGCCGGGATGCCCTTATTTTTGCCTAGGCCTGTCAACCTAGCGGGTCTCTTTTTATGCGTAGTATTTTTTAACTATGTCTGCGTTTACAGGTTGTGGGAAGTCTTCACCATCCATTGTAGTCAGTATCATGGCACCTCCTGAGAACATTGTCTTGACTACAAATGGTCCCTCATATGTTGGAGTCCACTTGCCCCTAGGATCACCCTGTGGTAATATGATACGCTTGATTACCAAGTCACCAGCCTGATATACCTTTGGCTTAACCTTCTTGTCAAAAGCTTTGATCATCCGTTTCTGGTACATCTGGCCATGACAAACTGCTGCTAACCTTTTCTCATCAATCAAATTTATCTGGTCAAGTCGAGTCTGAATCCACTCATCTTCATCCAAGCCTGCATCCTTCATAATTCTCAAGGAGGGGATCTGAACTTCAATAGGCAGAACTGCTTCCATACCATAGACTAAGGAGAATGGGGTTGCCCCTGTTGAAGTACGTATTGTAGTACGATAGCCATGCAGAGCAAATGGTAACATCTCGTGCCAATCCTTGTAAGTAACAGTCATCTTCTGTACAATCTTCTTAATGTTCTTATTAGCAGCTTCAACTGCCCCATTCATCTTTGGACGATACGGAGAAGAGTTGTGATGCTTAATCTTGAACTGCGTACAGAGATCAGTAATCATAGTGTTGTTCAGATTAGAGCCATTGTCAGTGATAATCCTTTCAGGGATACCATACCTACATATGAGATTATTCTTAATGAACCGAGCCACAACATTCTTAGTCACAGATGCAAATGAAGCTGCCTCTACCCACTTCGTGAAGTAATCAATAGCAACCAGGATGAAACGATGCCTATTAGAAGCAGTAGGCTTGATCTCACCAATCATATCAATGCCCCACATGGCAAAGGGCCAAGGAGCAGTCAACACATTCAATGGAGATGGAGGTACATGTACTTTATCAGCATAGATTTGACATTTGTGACATGTTCTGGAGTGTTGATAGCAATCAGCTTCCATGGTAGACCAATAGTAACCTGCTCTCAAAATCTTCTTTGCCATGGTATGACCACTAGAATGAGTGCCAAAGGTCCCATCATGCATCTCTTCCATAATTTCTGTAGCTTCCTTCTTATCCACACAACGAAGCATAGTTGAATCATGATTACGCTTATACAAAATGCCATTACTCAGAAAGAACTTAGCAGAAAACCTTCTCAGGAACTTCCTATCTTTGGCAGATGCCCCTTCAGGGAACTCCTGAGCTTCAAGATAGTTTTTCACTTCATAGAACCAAGGCTTCTCCTCTGCCCCTTCAGTGTCAATCTCATTGCAGTATGCAGGCTTCTCAAATCTATCAATGGTAATCTTGGGAGCTTCATCATCCCAGCTGATCTCAAACATAGATGCCATGGTGGCCAATGCGTCTGCCAACTGATTCTCTCTTCGTGGAATATGTCCAAAAGTAATCTCTTTGAAATGTGGGATCAAAGACAACACATGTTCTCTGTAAGGAATGAGATTATCATGCTTTGTATCCCAATCTCCTTTAATCTGACTTACTACCAGAGCTGAATCTCCATACACCTCAAGGAACTGAATCTTCATATCAATAGCAACTTGCATACCCATGATACATGCCTCATACTCAGCCATGTTATTGGTACAATAGAAACAAAGTCTGGCAGTAATCGGGGTATGACAACCTTCAGGGGAGCTAATCACAACACCAACACCATTACCATGTGCATTGGAGGCACCATCAAAAACCATAGTCCATCGGGATCCTTGTTCAGGTCCGTCATATTGTCCAGGTTCTTTGGTAACAGACATAATGTCTTCATCAGGGAACTCAAAATTCATTGACTGGTAATCATCTACTGCTTGATGAGCCAAATGATCAGCAACAACACTCCCCTTAATGGCCTTCTGAGTAGTATACTGTATATCATATTCCGTCAAGATCATTTGCCATCTTGCAATTCTTCCGGAGAGAGCAGGTTTCTCAAATATGTACTTGATTGGATCCATCTTCGAAATCAACAAGGTAGGATGGGTCAACATATACTGTCTTAGTCGGCGAGCAGCCCATGCCAAAGCGCAGCAAGTTTTCTCGAGCAGTGAGTATCTTGTTTCACAGTCGGTAAACTTTTTGCTGAGGTAGTATATTGCCTGCTCTTTTCGACCAGACTCGTCATGTTGCCCCAATACACACCCCATTGAGTTGTCTAATACTGTTAAATACATAATCAAGGGTCTTCCATCAACTGGTGGCATTAAAATTGGAGGTTCTAGCAAATATCTCTTGATTTCATCAAAGGCAGTCTGGCACTCATCATTCCATTCCATCACCTGATCTTTCTTCAACAACTTGAAGATTGGCTCACAGATGGTAGTTAATTGGGAAATAAATCTTGCAATGTAGTTCAATCGTCCCAAGAAACCTCTAACCTCCTTCTCAGTACGGGGAGCTGGCATCTCTCGTATAGCTTTCACTTTTGCAGGATCCACCTCAATACCTTTTCCACTGACAATGAAACCCAAGAGTTTTCCAGATCTAACTCCAAAAGTACACTTGTTTGGGTTCAATCTCAACTTGTATTTCTTCAACCTCTCAAACAACTTGTGCAGATGATCAAGATGTTGCTCTTCATTCTGAGATCTGGCTATCATATCATCCACATATACCTCTATCTCATGATGAATCATATCATGAAACAAAGCCACCATAGCACGCTGATATGTTGCCCCTGCATTCTTCAAACCAAATGGCATTACCTTATAGCAAAAGGTGCCCCACTGTGTCACAAATGTAGTCTTCTCCATATCTTCAGGTGCCATCTTGATTTGATTGTAACCAGAGAAACCATCCATAAAAGAGAATACCTTATGCTGAGCAGTGTTGTCTACCAGAATATCGATATGAGGAAGTGGAAAGTCGTCTTTAGGGCTAGCCTTGTTCAGATCTCTGTAGTCTACACACATACGTACCTTACCATCTTTCTTAGGAACTAGTACCACATTTGCAACCCACTGAGGATAAGAAGTTACGGCCAAGAACCCTGCATTGAACTGTTTCATTACCTCTGCTTTGATCTTTTCTGACATTTCAGGACGCATACGACGAACCTTCTGCTTCTTTGGACGACAATCTTCTTTCACTGGCAAACGGTGAACCACAATGTCTGTATCCAACCCTGGCATATCTTCATAAGACCAAGCAAAGATCTCCACATAGTCACGTAGCATCTGAATCAACCTGCTCTTGACACTGTCCTCTAAATCAGCCCCTATCTGGACCTCTTTTCTATTTTCTTCAGTTCCCAGATTCACAACTTCGACTGGCTCTTCATGTGGCTGTATAGCTTTCTCTTCTTATTGTAACAACCTAGCAAGCCCTACAGGTATTTCACAATCGTCCTCGTTTCCGTCTTCAGTTTGATAGATCGGATTCTCGAAATTGTAATTGGCAATAGTAGAACTGTTATCAACTGGATCCAGAGTGGATGAGGATCTGCATTTTAGTGACGTGGGTGTGTGTAAGAACACATAGCTGATAAAGCAAAAATAAAAGAAAAAGAAAGACAAGGAACACAATATTTACGAAAACGAAACGTCCACTGATTTTATTGAATGAAGTATGCAAATGAAATGACAACCCGTAACAAGCACATCATTGTGCCCCGGGTAAGGCACATGGCTTGAAAGTTTTAATTGTTCCAGAAATTATAAATTTAAAAACATAACACAGTAATAGTATTTACTCCTGACTAAAGGAGATAGGGATAACATCTTCAGCTGTCCAATTATTGAGTCCAGCACCCACAGTAGGAAAAATCCACGCCTCCAAGTTGTAGTCTTCATCTTGATCTCCCACAGCATTGATAACCCCTTGATTGGTGATACGAACAGCACGAGCACGACGAACAGCCTTCTGGGACTCTGCAGTGAAACCCAAACCAAACTTGTCAGACTTGTATGGAATATCAGGAAGTTGACCCCAAATAGTATAACCACCTTCTTCCACCACAGCTTTTGCATCATTGAGGGAGGCCATTGCCATTGTTGGAGGGTTTCTGATGACCACAGGAACCTTCTTCACAGCAGGAGGAGTCACACAATCCTTAACAGCCCAGGGAACCACTTCAAATGACTGACATGGAGTTTCAATGTATTCACCTTCTACTTCCAGATACTTGAAAGTGTTTACATGGCTGACAAAGTATTCTTCCTCTCCAAAGACAGTAACAACTTTTCCATTCACCGGATATCTCAACTTTTGATGTAATATGGAGGTCACAGCACCTGCCCCATGGATCCAGGGACGACCAAGCAGACATGAGTACGAAGGACGAATATCCATCACATAGAATGTAGCAGTGAACACCTGAGAGCCAACCTTGATTGGAAGATCAATTTCCCCATGCACTACTCTTCTAGAACCATCGAAAGCCTTTACCACAATATTACTGGGCTTCAATACCGTATCTTCAGGACTCAACTTGTTCAGGACTTCCTTAGGCAACACATTCAGAGAGGAACCATTGTCTATCAGCACATGAGACAGGGTAGTGCCCCTGCATTCAATTGAAATATGCAAGGCCCTGTTATGATCCCTCTTGGCAGGGGTCAAGTCAGCATCAGAAAATCCTAACCCGTTGTCATAGGTCAGGTGAGCAACACAATTCTCAAACTGGTCCACAGAAATTGCACTGGGTACATGAGCCATCTTTAGAAACTTGATCAATGACTTGGCATGAGCCTCAGAACATAATAACAGGGAGAGCATAGAAATCTTTGAGGGAGTATGCCCCAGCTGATCAACAATATCATAATCACTCTTGCGAATGATTTTCAATACTTCTTCCATCTGCTTAGAGAGGTCATCAGCAGCTGGCACATCAGTAGATACAGGCTCAATAACAGGACCCTTGCCCCGAGCATCAGTGGTGGAAGTAACAGCAGGAGTAACTGCACTCTTAGAAGCAACTGGAGGAGAGAAGACTCTTCCACTACGAGTGATCTTGCTAGATCCAGCAATATTATCAATGTCAACAGGCATATCAGGTAAAGGCTCCTGCTTGACACCATGGATGTAAACATCAGACCCATAGTGCCAAGGCACAGCTTTGTCAGATGTATAAGGAATAGGACCAGGAGTGGTAATGATCAGAGGAGCTACTCTGGCTTCAGCAACAACTTTCACAGGACCTTCAGCAGTAATCTTGATTGGGCCCTGATGAGTGATTTTAATGAGACCCTTTGAAGTGATTCTTAGTGGTACTTTGTCAACCATGTCAACCTCTTCAATCTTCTTACCCTGAGTCAGATGATCCACCATACTTTCTACAGATGCTGGTCTTCTTTCAAACACTATAGTATATCTATCCATGAGACGTTGAATCCCATCTCTCAAAATGAAGCAACTATCCGGCTTATAGGTACAATATAGACAATCTTCATGACAACCTGGAAAGATCCCAGCTTGTACTAACCTCTTTTTGATAACAGACAATGGTGTGCTCAACTCCATAACTGAATAGACATGCAGATCTTCATCAATATCTTCATCAATGGCGTTGACAGTCTTCTCGTGATTTGGCATTGGAGCTGTAATCACATTTGGAGTACCTGGTGGATCAAACTCAATTTCTCCAGCATCAATCATATCCTGAATTTTGTTCTTCAAGACCCAGCAGTTATTAGTATCATGTCCTGGACAGTTTGAATGATATGCACATCGTGCATTGGGATTGTACTTGGGAGAGGTAACATTGGGATTCTGAGGGGCCTCCCTCAGGGTAATAAGTTCAGCTTTCAACAAGTGTTGCAATGCCTGAGCCATTGACATGTTGATCTTCGTGAACTGTCTTCTAGCCCTCTGTTGGTTGCCTTGAGGCTGCTCTGTTGTTGCAGGAGTTGGATTTGAAATATGAACTGCACTAACAGACTGATGTCTTCTGTTACGATCAAGCTGACCATACACAGCATTAGATTCTCTCTTCCCAGTGGGAGGCTTCTTTGCAGCACCTGATGAAGAAGTGCCCACTTGGATCTTACCACTCTTGATACCATTCTCTACTCGCTCTCCTGTCATGATCAACTCAGTGAAGCCAGATGATGAGCTTCCAATGAGATGACTGTAAAACGGACCATTCAGCGTACACATGAACATATCAACCAACTCCCTATCAGTCAAAGGGGGTTGAACTCTTCCAGCTAAGTCTCTCCACTTCTGAGCATACTCCTTAAAGCTTTCTTTGGCACCCATAGACATGCTTTGAAGCTGCATGCGAGTGGGGGCTAAGTCAGCATTGTATTGATAATGCTTGTAGAAAGCTTCAGCAAGGTCATTCCAATCTCTGATGTTGACGCTCTCCAACTGATAATACCACTCTAGCTGAGCTCCAGATAAACTCTCTTGAAAGAAATGGATCCACAACTTTTTATCAGCAGTGTGGGGTTGTATTCTTCTGACATAAGACCTCAGATGCAATTTGGGACAAGAGACCCCATCATAGACAACAAATGTAGGAACTTTGAACCCAATGGGTATGACCACCCCAGACATCAAGCTCAAATCCTCAAAATCCAGCCCAGATGATTTCTGTAATTCCATAGCATCCATTCTATCCACCAGCATCTTGAATTTGTCTTCGTTAGGCTCATGGTAGTAGTTAGCCTCAGAATCAGAGTCCCCCATAGTGTTGTGGAGACTGCCTCTCTCCTGCTCAGATTCTTCAGATTCATAGTCTTCAACATGTTCCTTGGTCTTGACAGGACCTTTGAACCTTCTTCCCATGTTGAGCAACCCAGCAGACCTTCTAGCCTTCTTAGTCTTCTTTGCCAGCAGTGTCTTCAATTCATCCTGCCCCTTGGATAGGTTCAGGATCAGCTCTTGGAACTGTGCATTCTGTGCCTGGAGATCCTTAACTGATTGTTCAAGAGCCATTGCTGAAATAAACAGCGAGAAGATGAGAAACCTGTGCACAATTATAAACCTGTGATGCAATGATATGGGAATGCATATGCAATGTTTTCAAGGACCGCAGGATTTAAATTTGCTTAAACAAACAAGAAAGTAACTTTTTATTAGTAATAACTTGTTTTGCCTTTTAGGCTTACAAAAAATGAAAACGAAATAAGTACAAAAGATGGGGTTTTAAGTCTCCCATGGACGTTTCCTCTTTGTGTTGAGGTATGAGTTGAGGTTTCGTTCCTCATGAAGTAGCTTTGTTAGCTCTAGGATCCTTGCTTGGCTTGCTTTGTAATGAGCCTCGAAAGTATCCCTTTGCTCTTTCAGTTGGATCCATGATCTCTGCAAGTCTTCCATATCAGTAGGCATGTCTGGGTGAAGGATGGTATAAGCTGTGTCTCTTTCAGCAACAGGTTCCATGGTAACTGGTAGGATGGCAGGATATGGCATCATGAGTGTCTGAGCACGAAATCGTACCCATCTGAGATAAGCCTTCATAGGAATGGTGTACTTAGGCTCCAGTGTCTTGCTGTCAATCCTGTTTACCTTTCCCCAAGCTCGGATGAATCTCTGACGGTAACCCTGAAGATCGCTGTCGTAATCAAACACAATGCCCTGAATCAACATGTCATGTGGACCATCGCTCCGGGCGTAACCAAACTGTCATAAAGCTAGAGATGGGTTGTAGGTGATGCCTCCTCTTATGCCTAGAAGTGGCACATTAGGAAACTCCCCACAACGGTCAATGATGGTGACATTCTCCATAGATCTGGAGCACCAATGGATGTCTGAGTGAGAAAGTGACATGATCCTCTTGGACCATCTGAACCCTTGCTCATTCTTCATTACTGAGCGAGGAAGGTGAGAAATAAACCACCTAGAAAGTAAAGGTATGCAGCACATCAAAGTTCCTCTTGCCCTTGTAGTACGGGTGTGAAGAGAATGTAGGATGTCTCCAAGTAAGGTAGGCACTGGATTGTGACTCAGGAATATGTTGATGGCATGAACGTCTATGAACTGATCAGGATTGGGGAACAACACTAAGCCATAAATCAATAAGGCTAAGATCTCCTCAAAAGCATCGTAGCTCATAGCCTTCAAGAACATTTGAGCTTTATCCACTAATACCTTGGCAAGAATACCTTTAACTCCACTTCTCATCTCTAGAACAATGTCAGACTTCTTCAGATGTAGAGCTGCAGCAATAATTTCTGGTTTAAGCTCCTTCTCTAAGCCTGTGAATGGCTTCTGATCAAGAACAGGTATACCCAGAAGTTTAGAGAACTCCTCCATGGTTGGAACCAGCTGATAATCAGGAAATGTAAAGCAATGGTGCTTAGGGTCAAAGAACTGAAACAGCACACTCATCATGTCTTCACTGAACCCTGAAGTAACTAGATCCAATAAGTGACCATGTCTCTTGTTGAACTGGGAATGATCAGGCACTAGGGAAACCAACTCCTTGAGCTTAGCAGGTATCCCTACAAAGTTGATCCTGATGGTGTTTCTACGAGCAGAAGCCATGACCTGCAACAAAGAACAAAGATAAATCCTTTGGTCCTTGAAATGGTTAGGGAAAATGATATGCTTATGATGCATGATGATGTCATGATGTCATGCTCAATCACAAACATGTGGCACACACAAACAAGTCACACCATAGCCCTAGGTTTAAAGGCTTGCATGAGGTTCAAAGGCAAGTACCCTCCCCTGAAGTTAGATGGTTCATCCTGTCCTACAAAAGTAACCAGGTTCTAAGGGATCTCAATATCATTGATCCTTCACAAGGGTGGTTGTTCAGAAGGCAACTTACTTGCCAACCAAAACCCTCCAAGTTTAAGATCTCAATGAGCGTAGTATCGAGTGTCAACCAACTTCAGTCTGCACCAAAGCCGGTTACCTCACTACTTTCTAAAGGCCAAGATGAGTTAACTAGGGTTCTAAAAGTCAGTTAGTGCATTGACAACATATGGCAGCCTCAATATTATCCTCAACTTGACTTAAGGAATATAAGCACCAACCAAGAAGTCGCACTAACTATGGCCACCAGATCAACCGTATCGATATACGTCGTACAGTTTCCTTGGTCTATTGCCATTTACCTAAGGTACACTAGATCCGGGTTAGGACCTTTCACACATAAGAGCACCCCAACAATATAATAATAAAGCAAACAAGGCAAACAATTTAAAGTGATCTTAATTCCTAAGGGTACCCCTCTTAAATAGATCCCCAGCAGAGTCGCCAGTTCTGTAACACGGTGGGAGAACTGACTTTAAACAATGTTGCGGATAGCAAGAGTCGCCACCGACTTTTATTTTATCCATAAGGAAAGGTTATAAAAGAACAGGAAAGACCTTAGAGAATATTTTGGGTCCGGGGGGTAGGTTATGAAAAGGGAAGGTGTTAGCACCCTTTTCATCCATGGTTATCCATGGGCTCTTAGGTACTTAAGCTCACTTTTGAATTGTTTTGAAAGTGTAGTGTGTGAATAGCAAAAAATTTCAGAATAGTTTAATAATAATCCGTGTATGGATGTGAAAAAAACTTGTTTGAAAATTTTGTTGGAAATTTGTTTAAGTGTGAAAAAGTTTTGAAGTGAGCAAGTATCTAGGAGTAGCCTACCCTAATGTTTTAAGGTCTTTCTTATTCTTTATCCTTTCCTTAGTAAGACTATCCCTACTAAAATGGAGTAGGTAGTCCTTACTTTGGATGTTAAGGGACATGTGAGGGACGATTGGATTTTTGAAGGCCATTGTGGGGTGTAGTAAGCAAACTGGAGGGACTATCATCATTTTTCGAAAGGGACTCGATTCGTAAAGGCAACCATAAGGGACTTTGATGATTTTCTTTTTGAGGGACTTGCTTTATACACCCCACTTAACCAATATTCATAGGCAACTTGAGGGATATCCTTAGGAAGTGAGACGGCGATTAAAATCGACTTACGTGTGTGAAATGTTTAATCTAATTATCTTATATTAAAATGATCTAATTTTATTTTAATATTACATACATGTTGTTACACTCCCTAATTACTAACCATAATAATAATTAAATAATTAAACAACTTTACATCCAAGAAACAATTACAAAATAATAAGCAAAATAATTAAATAGCAAAGATAAATAAAATATAAATAAGCAATAATAAATAATAAAGGGGGTTAATTCTAAGTTTACTCGGCAAGACATCGCATCTTGTGCCTACGTATCCTTACGGGAGTGGAATCAGAGTAATCGTAGTTCCCCTCAAAAGGGAGGTTAGAGACTTCTTGACTGTGGTCAAGGTCTCACGGGGAATAAACATGGCTTAAGGACACGCTTACGTGGAGTGTAGAAACTCCAAATCTCTATGTTGAATTGTTAAGTTGTAATTAGGGTTAAATTAGGTTAGGGATTCCACGGCGGGAAACCCTAAAATGAGCGCGGCGGCTCTTTGACCTAATGCTAGGGGTAAAAGTTGTAATTTTGCCTGCGGCGAGGCATTTGTGAAAAATTTAGGGTTTGTAGTTTGTAGTTTTGAGGTTGAGGACTGTTGACGCGGCGGTCATATGCTAGACCTAATTCCTTCGGAGGTGTGTGCAGTGTGACAGAAATGTTAATGAAGGTGTGAGATGATTGAGCTATGCAAGCAGAAAATAAGACAGAAGTTAAAGCCATGCAGACAGAAATTTAAAAGCAGAAACTTAAAGCGCGATTATTGGTTCGCGGGGTTACATATGAGAAGCAGTTACAATATAGTAATGAAATAAAATGCCACGCAATAGTGATAAACATGAGCTGCAAATGATGAACACCGTTAGTAAACAAGGTTGGACAGTGATTGGACGAGTTAGGAGGAAAAGTGCAATATTGGAGGTTTTTGTTGTTTTTGAAAAAACAGATGTTAAATGAATTTATACTTTAACTTTAATCTTAAAAAAGGTTTTAACTTAGATATTTTTAAAAAAAAAGATTCTTAAGTTATTTATAAAAACATTTATTTTTATTATAGGAAAAAGAGGTTTTTTGATTTTATTATAAAAAAGGTTTTTAAAGTTTTTATTTATTTTTATTATTATTATTTTTTTTAAAAAAAACAGTTTTTTTTTATATTTACAAAAGAAAGGTTTTTTTTTTTTTTAAAAAAACAATTTTTAATTATAAAACAATTTAAAAACAATTAAAACAAATAATTTAAAAAACAAAAAATAAAAAAAACATAAAGGGGTTGGGCCGGTCATCACACCCGGACCCAACCCAAGTGTTAGTCACAAGACAAAACAGAAATTAGGGTTTCAAAACCCTAAAATCTGTTCGCGGCGCCGTTCTTCTTTTTTTGCCCGTCTTTCTCTCTCGCGTTCTTGTCCCTCTTCTTCACTCCTTTCGTAATATGCTGAAAAAAGAAAAAAACAACCAAAGACAATCAGCAGAAACAAGTATTCATGCGATGTTTTACGTTTTGAGACAAGTTGTTGTCGGAGGCGGCCGATGATGCAGCGAGCTGAGGCTTAGAGTTGATTGCCCGCCGACGGCGAAGGCGATCTTCTCGTTTGTGATTCGCGGATGATATTGATGCGCGGTGATATTTGTTGGAGGCGATGATGAGACTTCGTCTCTGAGTCTCGCGATTCTCACTCGTTAGGGTTTCTGCATGCGACTTCTTCGCTAGGGTTTCTCCGCAATCTGGGTGTTCTTCGCTCTCTTTCTCGCGGTTACGTTCTAGGGTTTCAACTCCTCTCTTTTTCACAGGTGGTATCCTTCTATTTATATATGCTTTGATTTATCTTTTGGGCTTTCAATCTGTGTTGGGTTCACGTTACTCTTGAATGATTTTGCTGGATTTGATTTGATTTGATTGCGATCGGATGTTTTCTGATATGAATCTGGTACTGATTGAACTCTGTTTCCTCTTTTGGGATTTGATTGGTCCCAATATATTCTTCTTTCTTCTTTCGGTTGCAACCTTCATTATTATTGATTTGATTTCCTTGTTTTCCTGATAGGGTTGGATCGGTTGATCTCTTTGGATTTTCGGTTATTGCCTGAAGTGGATCCTTATCCATTTGGACTCGTTTGTGCAAACCGACCCTGTCATGGATTTTCAATCCATTTGGATTCTGATGACCTGGTTTATTTCGATTGATATCTAATGACGCTTCATTGATTTTTGCAGATGTTCGAACCACTTTCATTTTGACATCCAGCACCCTGATTCGGATTTCATTCTGATTTGAACTTGGTTCCATCTGATGCAATTTGTATTGATATCTGGTTTTCTATTTCGAACATACATTCACCTTTCTTCTTCTTCTTTCAGAGGGAACTCTAAGAGTCGGATATTGCTGGATTGATGCCGCCGAGGGAGGTTCGACACGGTGATGATGACGACTTGTCTGAACCGTCGAGAAGATGACACTGCTACCATTTGCCTTTGATTATGTTCTAGTGACAATGACCTTCGGGTGCTGAGCGAAAAAATACCGTATGTTGTGTACTTTCGATGTTCGGTAGGGAATTGGCGGCAGGCTTTGGCCGTTGCCCTTCCAGCCGCTCGAAAGTTACGCCCGATGATGAACAACCTGAGGGTTATGTGACACTTTTCTTCTGAAGCTGGATATGATGTTTGTGAACTCATTTGCAGATGTAATCGAGGATTTGTTTGGTGCTTCTGATATCGTTTGTATCTATTTCCGCTTTTGACGTGTAGCCCATGATTTGGACTTGTTTCTGATCTAGTTTTTTGGTTCGACTTGCCTTTGGCTTTCCTTACTTGTTTGATCTCAGAGCTGCTGCTAACATTGTAGCTTATCTGCTTTGATCTTGAACCAAGTTTGATGGCCTGATATTCAGATTGTTGTTGTTGGCTATTGTTGTCTGATAACAGGGCTTATGTGTTGCGTGCCATTGAAACTGGTTCGGACGGGGCCTTACCTTTAACTGATGCTGCTGAGACTTTTTGATACTTTGTCCTATGTAATTTTGACACAGCTTGTTTTGTGTCTCATTTTTCTGTTCTGTTTGAACTGATGCAGCTTGATACCATAGTTTGGTTTCTCTTGTTCTGCTTTGGACTTGATTTTCATTCTGTTTGGTAACAGATTTGTTTCTTTGGTGAATATTCATACCTGTATTGGCGCGAGCCCCTTCCTAGTTTTGTTTATGCTTTGAGTTCTGATGATGCTTATGGCTTTTCAGGTGTTGGAAGTTTCGGAACCAAAGCGACTCGGACCTGCCGGCATCCGGGTCTGAGTCAGAACTTGCCTATGTTGCCTTATTCTCGTATCAGTTTGGAAATCCAATCGCGGCAAAACGAATCAGTCCCACTTCTTTTATTTTTTCTATCTCTCGGATGTCCCGTAACGATAAGAACGGGTATTACCTGATCTGACGCCCACGGCGCGGATCGGTAACGGGGGTAGGACGCAGCTTCGGTTGTGCCACTCCCGGCACTCGATGATGACATTGTTCTGAGAGTGTCAAAAAACTCCTAACCTTTTTCTATATTGTTTGTTTTGCTTTGATGTGCAGGTTAGTCGAGATTTGCGGCGAAGCTCAAGGGCCAACATGAAGACACTTAGCATTTTTAGGACTTAGGATTTTTAGATTTAATGTAATTCCTTGTAGCAGCAAAAATGTGAAACAATCTCCCTTTTGTATAATGCAATCTTTATGAAATAAAATTCCCAACACTTTGAATTTATTTATATTTTATTCTTAGTTAAAAAATATAAACAATTGTGAATAAATCCACAAGTATTTAAATTCGTTAACATAGGCATAAAACATAAATATTCCCAAGTGGTATTCTTATTGGTGCACTCGTCTCATTTGTAATCCTAATCTCATCATCCGATTAAAATGTTAACCAACCATTTCATAACCAAACACCTATGGGCACCGTAATCACAACATTTTCAGCATCAACAGTAAAACTAATCGTAATTAAATTCCACTGACCAAACCGCTAAAATCTCAATATGATCAGAACTGGTGATAGATAAATGCCTCGAAACCAATACGTATCAAATGCCTCAGAATTTTAATAACAGCCCATCTTCGAGGAATTGGTAGAATTTGTGTAAAATGACCAAAATACCCCTGGAATCAAATCTCTCTTTGATGTTGGCAAAAAAAATCATGAAGTTTGACTTTGGTTTGACCACAGTTGACCTCAGTTTGACTTTTTAACTGCATTGACTGCTTTTGACTTATCTGATCATCTGACTGAGCAAACTTTTGAGAAAAGTCTTGAAACTTGATATGGGGGTTCTTATACACATATAAGATGTTATGAAGCTCACTTGAAGTCTTGGAAGTCCATTTAGCCTGATTAAAGTCAAAACCCTAGTTTTGGATGCACTGCTTAGGAGGTGCATTGTCTGAGGGAATTGTCAACTCTTCTGACCAATTGTGAACTTTGTGAACCTTGTGGATCTTCATAAGATATCTTGCGATACTCATGGGAGGTATTGTGAAGCTTGTGAACCTTGTGAACATCATGAAGTGGCTTTGTAGACCTCATGACCCTTAGGAAAGCTTTGTAAACATTGTGAATCTTGTGAACCTTGTGAACCTTCATAAAGTAGCTTGTGGACTTTATGAACTTCATGAAAGGTTATGCAAGTTGTTGGAGAACTTGTGAACCTTGTGAACCTTCTTAGAACACAAAGTCTTGTATTGTGAGGGCAAATTTTGGGGTGCAACAATATGCAATCCATTAAACTTCAAAAGAATGCACGCAAAGGTTATATAATAAAATCTGGATAACAACAAAGATTTGTTGTTCTCTAAGAATAACTTGAAAAGATTTGTTATTCTCCAAGAATCAATTGTCAAAATCTAAATTTGTTTAAACAATATTTTTAATATTCTGTATAAACAATGTATTTTTTTAAAATAAAAAACAGCATACTCCCCTTAGATTTTAACAGAAACCGAGAGGTATGTGACATTTAGGATGGAACATATTTTATTGTATTTTTGATTTAAAAAGAAAAAAAAATTTACATCAATTTTAAGTAATAATCGAGAGGAAATATAAATGTGTTTATTGAGTTTCTTCACCATTCTTAAGCAAATCTTTATCGTCCATTTAATGAGTATCAACACTTAAGACACTATCATTAGTGATCTGCGTGAAACCTAAAATACATTTTAAAAGCATTCTGAATGTTGAAAATTGAGAATGAAACATTTGACATGAAAACTTCGAAAAATTAAAAAAAAAACCTGAAAAAATTTTCTATGATGGATTGTAAGAGCGTAAAATTATTTTGGTTCAAGGTTTGTGTTTTTAAATGATTATATAACTGAATATTTATTTTATTTATCTAACACTTTTTGTTTTATATCAGAAACAAATGCATGAAATATCCAACATTTGATCTTCCTCATGATTCCAAGAAACTTGGATCCAATATTTATTCTTCCCCGTGATCCAACATTTTTTTTCATCGATAGCGATGACGTTGAATCCGATTCAAAATTTGTTATATATTTTTACTTTAATATTATGTTTAAATAATGTAATATTTTGTGTAAGCAATAAGGTTTGTAAATAAATTATTTTATTAATATTTTGTGTAAAAAAATCAATTTATTAATATTTTGTGTAAACAATGTAATGAGTATTTTTTAAAAATTATCTTTTTTCTCGGTTTTGGTCAAAAACTGAGAGGTATGTGGCACTAGTTTTGAAAATATAAAAAAGTTATTCTGAACTAATGACCATTTCAACTATCTCCTAGGTTATTCTAAAATCGTGGGGATAAGTAGAGAGTTTTCAAGACGCCATTTGTTAGCCCGCCCCTGTAAACGAGGTTAAATCAAACTTTGCGTCAGATGTTAAATGTATTTTTTGTAATAGTGTGAGAAGACTCGTGGTTAGGAAGTATTCCTCTTAATATTAGGCCACCGGTACTCTCATCATCTTCCAAATTCAAGAAGGATGTGTCGGTGAGATCAAAAGGTTTGAAAAAGAGACGATTTCTTTGGATTTTAAATGGAGGAAATCATTCTTTGTTCATGAAGAATTTTAGTCTTTGATTTCTTCTTGGCCCTCTAAGATTTCTGGTTTTGAGAGGAGATTGATACGTGGGTCTGGAGATATTCCAAAGATGATATTTTACTCTATGGTGTCATGATACTCATGTTTATGGCCTTTGTCCTATCTGTGAGGCCCATTTATTGAGAGTGAACGCAACTCTTACACTTATTTGGGAGGCTTAGATACCTTAGGTGGTGGCTTTTTACGAGAACTTTTATAAGATAGCTAGGTTTCCATCTAGAGAGAGTTGGTTCAAATAGAAGGTCATTATTGATACGAGGACATCTATTGTATCTTGTGTGTAGATGAACTTGAACTGATTTGTCATTTGTCTGTTATCTGTAGATTATCTTCTAGAGTCTGATATATGATCTTTAGGTGGTTAAGAGTGTATTGGACTACGCCTAGGGAGCTTAGGATTGTTTTTTAGTGTTTTTGTTCCGTAGGAGTCAAGGCTAAGGCAAGTCATGGTTTTGTTATAATTTAACATGTTGTAGTGCGTGTGGTCGGTGCATAATGATAGACTTTTCTCTGGATCATCAACAAATATGAAAGAGGTGGAAAATAAAAGTATTTTTAACTTAGAGTTGGTTTCTTTGTAGGTCTTCATTGAACTAATCATCATTCACTAACTGACTTAAGAACTCTATCATGTGTCTGATTCAATATTGGATCAAAAGTTTTGATCTGCTCTGAAGGTTTTAAAGGATTTTTAGAATTGCTTGTTGTTTGTATTTCTTAGAGTGGGTGTTTTTATGTGATTCTTATCCTTTAGGGCTCCCTAGCACTTTTTTTGCCTATTTAGTTTTTGTTTGATTGTCTGTTTCTATTTTATATGTATTAAAATGCTGTGTTAATTTTTTCATGTTAAAAATAAAGCATATAAAATAATGGAAAACATATATGACTAAAAAAATTAAAAATAAAATCATCATATAGATATCACTTTTATAAAATCTAATAATCGAAATAGATTTACAAGATAACGGAACTAAAATCTTTGTACTTTTATAAAATCAAAATTCTCAAGAAAAAGTAAATTATGAACCTAGACAGTTGCAATTTTCAACGTCCATAATGAATGGAGTAGAACAAAACTATAAATTAGTTTAAGGAACCAATGTGTTAGCAGTAGTGCATGTACTTACTAAGACTAAGGGTAAAGGCTATTAATTTTCCTTTCCCTTTTTTCAATCTTCTCATCACCACCTCAGCAAAGCACAATCTTTGAGCTAAATTGGACCAACAAAAAGAAATGATTTTTTTTTTGATAATCCAACAATTTAAAAAGCCTTTTGATGTCAGCATTTCAAGTTGTTACTATATGTTTTTTTTATAAAAAAAAGGTAATATTAAAATTTCTTTTTGATATTAACAATTCAAGTCGGTATGATATTATTTTTTAAAGATTCCTAGTATAGTGAGTGTAATACTACGTAGTCACATGGGGCATGGATTAATTGTCAAGTTATACTTTGTAGAAAGATAAACAATAAATGTTTCGATAAAACACTTTCATATGATCGGTTACTTCAAAAAGATTAGTATTGAAAAAGGAGACAACAATAAGTTGGTTATGAGTGTACGTGCGATACTAGTGGTGACAAGTTAGAGAACAGAAAATGTGTGAGTTTATACATATTAGATTGTTCAACTATTGTTGCTTGTGCATTATTGACTAGTAAAAAAATTTCATGTTAAACCCAACCTTGAGTATTTAAGATTTGGATATTTTATTAATATTTATTTGTTTTGTTGTGGGGAGTTATTATGTGAGATATTTGATCGAACTTTAGTATGGTTGAAGGGTAGTTTTTTGGTTCGACAATTCGAAAAAATCTTAACATGTCGTCAAAGTCTGTTCACATGGTGTAGTCGAAGTATATTATGAGTGTTAGCATGTCGAACTGGACCTTGGTTGTAAGTCCAATTGTTTAAGTTACCTTATTCGCTAAGTTAGCTTGTAATGGTTTTGTGTGTAAAAGTCCATTAAATTAATATGTAGGTTTTCTAATAAATATGATGTTAGTCTCTCATTTTTAGGGTGTGGTGCAAATCTTAATTAGGGCGAGAGAGATTATTTGCTATTCTGTAAAATTTGTAATCTTTTTTTTATAAGCCAAAAAATAAATAGAAGGAGATAAAGAGTATCTCCAACCCAAACTAAATACAAAAAAATTCGGCTATAAACAAAACCAACTGACCCACAAACAAGGGAAAACACAACAACAATTAATTACAAAAATCTAAAGGAAATTTGTACCAATCATATAGAGACATATGACGACACAACAAAATTTGTACAAAATCTAAAGGAAATTTGTGCCACATAGTGAGTTAGAAATAGGATCCGAACAATAAGTATCTAGGCCTACATCAATCTTGTTACAAGACCTAGGGACAAAGAAAAAACGACTATGGTAGAGAAAGCCCACGACGCCATCTTACTGAACCTTGGTGATAAAGTTCTTCGACAGATTTTGAAGGAGACGACAGTGTCTGGGTTATGGGTAAAATTTAAAAGTTTGTATATGACCAAATCGTTGGTCAATCGCCTCTACCTAAACCAAACTCTATATTCATTCAAGATGAACGGAGACAATATTCTCACTGAACAGGTGAATATGTCAAACTGATTTTTGATCTTGAAAATAATACTTCAACTTTCTACAAGTAGGTTAGAAGTGGATTCAATTGTCATAAACATGACAAAGTCGAACAATGAAATAAGCTTCGCACGCCACCAACTTTAACAGAGTTTACGATAATTTTAAGCAATAACATTGAGATTTAAAATGTCTTCCAATAAAACTAATAAATATGACAGGCGTGTTTATTGATGTGCCGGTAATAGTTTTTCCATTTCTATTAGGAACAAAGCACCAAACACTTCAAAACAAAATATATAGCCCAAGAACTACATAACAATTTGAGGAATTCTTATTTTTATTTAGATGCACTGTTAAGAAACATCGACTGGTGCTTAAGAGTGTGATTTGATGACATTATCTTAGTTTTCATTAGTGTAGCCATTTTCCTTCTAGTCATGCTTGTGAAGTCATGCAT
Organism: Lathyrus sativus; assembly: GCA_963859935.3. NCBI lineage: Eukaryota > Viridiplantae > Streptophyta > Magnoliopsida > Fabales > Fabaceae > Lathyrus > Lathyrus sativus. The sequence continues at coordinate 7,538,151 of OZ012741.1, read as the reverse complement.
TAAAGTAAATATAATAAAAGAAGTTATCCTTTCGGATAAAAAACGTCCCAATGGTTTAGTGGTCATTAAATTGAAGTCATTAAAGGGGTAGTTGTTTTATATAAACAGATTTTTTTAATAGCACACTTGCACAAAATATATGCAATGTTGTCAAAATGTTATTGTTCTCATAAACCAGCAATGTTGTCAAAATGTTATTGTTCTCATAAACCAACATAATTTATCAGCTAATTCAAATACTACCAACAGGAAAATACTAATACAGGTTCAAAACACCAACAGATCAACGGTGTTGGCCATTTTTGGCATCGACCATATTTTTGTCTATAAAGAACTAGAAGCTGAGATTTTCTTGGGTTCTCGGAGGAGATGTCCGGCTTAACGAGGGAAGAGATAAGTAATGATCTGGATTCCAAAGACTAATATCTATCTGAAAAAAAGTCCAAAATCTCATTTCTCTCGGTTCATTTGGAGGAATGGATATACCATAATGTATGAAAGTGATAGCTATGAGCTTGTTCGTGATATTGGGTCTAGAAACTTTGGAGTGAATGAGAATGAGTGAAAAATGTCTAGTCAAAGCTACATATTCTGTAGTTTCAACAACGCCCTCTTCAAAATTAGTGGAAATGTGAATGGGAATATGTGAGTTTTCTAAATTGTTGGAGTTGGAAACATCAAAAAGTAATCACTACAAAAAAAAATGTCATTTTACGACACTTAGGTTGCGACGGTTCATTAAAAACCGTCCTCATTTATATATTACGGCGGTTTTTTGAAACCGCCCTTATTTTAAAAAAAATAATGCAAATTACGACGGTTCTAATCCTAACCGCCGTAAATATTATATATATTTTTTTTATAAGCAAAATCTAGTAATAAGAGATTAAGGAAATCTCGAACCAACAACAGAACAACCACCTCTAAAGATAGAATTAATTACAAAAAGTCGAAAGGGAATTTGAACCATTCATACAATCTACACTGCTTACTCTCCTTTCTTCCTAGAATCAACCAATTCCAAGAAGAAAGTTTAATATCGAAAACAATTTCATCGACTTCAATGACTATATTATTGAAAATAAACTTATTTCTAGCCCTCCAGATAATCCAGCAAGTAGTGAACCATATAGAATTAATTCTGTTCGCTTGACACCGACCACTAAGGCTCGAATTCCACACCTTCACATGAAGATTACAGCAAGTTTCCGATATGTTTTCTATATCCACCCATTCATAAATCTTGTTCCAGACCAGCATGGATTTGATGCACGTGAAGAAAAGGTAGGAGACGTCCTCGTATCTACTTGAGCAGAACACACAATCCAAATCTTGCTCAATATCAATCACCCTTCTATCCAACAGATTAGATCTAGTAGGCAGTCTATTAAGCGCCATCCTCCAACTGAAAGTTTAAACTTTCTCTGGAATAACCGTCTTCCAAAGAATCTCCAGATGGGAGGCAAAATTAGAGTCAATATCGTGAACATAGGAGGAGGAAGTTAAGGCATAATAGAAAGAACTTACCTTGAACGACATTGAGTCGTGTAGTAACCACTGCCAGTTATCGGAAAAGAGAATAGAGAGCATAGAGGAGAAGAAGAGAAGGAGGCAAGAGGAAAAGAAAAGTGGAAGAGAGAAACTCAGAATTCAAGCATTCAAAGGAATCAAGGATTCTTCCCAAAGAAAAACCTGAGGTAAGGGTGGGTATTCTCTCATTATTGGGATTATGGGTTAATGGTTAATGGGTAGAAGATTGGGTAAGGAAAAACCCTTAGATTTCACATGATTTAGTGAATTTTCGATTTTTATGAATGCCCTAATATAAGGGGATTGATTATTGTAGCCAAGAAGGGAATGGTTGATGAAAATACAATTTTCTGCACAATTTTTCAAAAACGCGCAGTGAGCAATCGATTGCATACTGAGCAAAACTGCTGGAAACTGGATTTTTAGTTGAGCAATCGATTGCACTCAGATGTCAATCGATTGCACAACAAAACAGTAGCTAAAATGATGAAAATTTCAAGGGTACAATCGATTGCATTAAGATGTCAATCGATTGCACTTAAAAATAGTAGCTAAAAATATGAGAAATTGAGTCATACAATCGATTGCACCATAACTCTAATCGATTGCATGCTGTACAAAAGCTGAAATTTGGAAAAGTCATGTACTGGAAGTTTGATTACACAGAGTTATTGTTTAATTAAATTTTAACTAAAACATGGATTAATTGAGATGATTTATTGATTATTTACTTGATTATTGATTGATTATAAACCTTTGGTTGGTTATTGAGATACCAATTGTTGTTTAACAAGTTGATTGTGTATTGAATATTGAATTCAATTATTGGTGATGGATTGATTGTCCTATGTGTAATCATTGAACTGTGTTGTGAATTGTGATTGAATCTAATTGATTTTTGTGCATTACTTGATAAATGTAGTGATGATGTTGAAAGTATGAATACTTTGATTATTATGAAATGTGTTGTGTGTGCAATTATGTTATAATTCTTGTGTGATGAATTGTTTGAGAATGCATGCGATTAAGATGCGAGAACGGTCTTAAGTGCATATGGTTGTTGATTGCATACGCATCATTTGTTGTCAAGAGGCAATGCTTGCTAGTTTCGTGGAGGCTAGTGACTTGTCCCAAACCTAGAGGGGGGTTTGAAAGCCTAGGGGATGGGCTTTTGTTTGTTATTGGTTTAGGGGGCAGACCCAATTTAAATGTAAAAACCGAAAAATAATAACAAGTGTTGGTACCACATGACATGAGTTGCATTGAGTTGCATTGAGTCACATGACATATATAATTGTTGTATGAAAGTATGTGTATGTGTATGTGTATGACTTGTTGAATTGAGAGTTGTGAATGTGTAGTTGTTGAATGATATTGGCTGATGAAGATTAAAGTGTGAAAATATTGGTGTTTGTGCTGACATACTTTACATTATTCATTATCTTATGATTTCAATATTGATGTGAATTATCACCCTTCTGTTAGAATGATGTCCTATACGATATCGCGCAGGTACCAAAGAGTAGAACTGCCCGTAGTTGCAAGGTCGTTGTCGGTGTAGCTGTTTAGTATTTTAATTATGTTGGGTCGAGTCGTGCTCTGGTCATGTAACACTGGGATCGTTGTTTTATATCTTAGAGATACATTATGTACTCTACGCTATGTTTTTATATTCATTTGGAATATTATGATGTTGGCCTTAGTGCCTAAGTAATGTTGAATTATGTGATGAACATGAATGTTTCCATTACGAGAATTATGATATAAATTGAATTTGCTGCTACATGCGAAGTGTAACCTTGAAAAGCATGATTATTTACTAAAGTGTTAATGAGCATGACAGGTGGTTTTTGATGTTTTGAAAATTATATGTGACACCCTTTTGTGAATGCATGATGAATTACTCTAATTATTTATATATATTCCGTGGGGGTTTAGAAGGGTGTTACATAACCCACTTTTAAAACGGGTCGAGGGCGGGCTTTGCCCTCAAGCTTGGTGACTTGCAATAAACAATTTTGTCTTTGATTATAATGATGATTTTAATTGGAGATTTTTTTATGATTAGTAATCCGAAAGGATTACACTGATAGTTTATGATTGGAAACATATAAGTTCAAGAGTAAAACTTTCTGATGATGTTTATGATGTTAATGATGTTGATAGCGTTGCATGTTACATCATACAAGCTCGTGCACGCATTTATTTTGGAGTTAGATAGGACTTCGGTCAAGTGATGGCCTAGTTCAGAGAAGGACTCTGGTGGTCTCACGTTCAGAGAGGGACACGGTTCAAGAGGAACCAAAGACATGGATAAATCAGTAACGTGCCTCTGATCCCAAAAACCCGATACCACATGCATTTTGATGAGGAGTTGGTGGAATTATCATTTGCATAATTATTTGACTTGATTGTGTTTTCATGTGAATGATGTACTTATGAGTTTTTTTATTACTATCCTATTGCTAAATCTCATCGTTAATATTTGTAAGATGTATTTTAACTCTTTCTTATTTGCTCTGTTGGCTTTATGCAAATTGATGTACAAATACTCAGTAGGAGTAGTCACTCGTGAGTGGAAGACTGCCTTGGAGCTTTCTTCTTTTTTTTTTTATTTATTTATCGCATTTAGTTGGTTTTCATCAGCTCTAATATGTAATGCTGGGAACAGGTGCATTGTTTGTTTTGGAATTTCTTTTGAAGTTTTATTTTCGTTATTTGGTGGTTTAATCTATTGTTTGATGATTATGAGGATTATTTTATTTTTTTGCTGCGAGTTTGAAAATATTTTTATGAAATGCATGATTTGTGTTAAGTAGGTTCTTGAACAGTAAAATTTTCTCTTTTATATTAAGAGTTAGGGTTTAGGTTTTATGTAACACCCTAAACCTCGAAATAGTTAAATCATAGAATAACTCAAGTATTGACCATAATACACACGTTTAAGATGTCACTCGTAATAAAACAACACCTATCATCGCATGCTCAACTTCACTTAGGGTATCATCGCAATGGAAATCATCAAATAAGCATGTTTCATAATAGTTAAGTCTCATTAAAAATACTTCATTGAATTAAAACAATGTTGCAAAAGTATCTACTATAACATCGACTTAAAACATCAAGAGTATAACATACGACTATCATACCTTAAATTTTACCATGATTTTTTTACTTGTATTAGCATAGAAAAAACATATTTTGTTGTTCACTTCATCTAGCTCATGCTTTCAAGTTCATCTGCATTTCATCTACCCTAAACATTCATCAAGACATTCATTCATCTGCATACAATTATTTATTCATTGGTTTAAATAATTACAATTGAATTGACTCAACATTGGGTTTTGACTAGATGATTAGATTGATATTCTGACTTGTAATGCAAGATATTATTAATTCCATTAAGGCTCATTATATGACAAGTCTTATAATGTAAGGACCTCTTGGTATGTGCTTACTTGGAAAACAAGTTGTCATGTTGCATTCGACTTTTTAGTCAAGGTTACCTTCTGAAGATTGACTTTTGACCAATTTTTTTGGACTTTCTTATTCAAGTTGGATCATGGCTAGAGTTTGGATGCATCATTGAAAAATAAGGAATTGAGGACTATCACACAGGAGTTGACTTTTAGTCAACAAAGTCAACCATGGAAGGTTGACTTTTGTTGACCAAGTCATATTAATTTGTTCACTATATTCTTTCTTATAAATACATTATGAGTTTAATTGGATTAAAGCATTGAAAAAAGGAATTCAAATTCAAATTGGAAAATGGAGGTAAAATACTTTATTACTTGAAAGACAAGTTGTCCATACAAGTCATTCAAAAATTCAATCACAGGTTAAAGTATAAGTTACATTCAGAATTGGAAAGAGTACAATAAGAAACCAAGTTTGACCTACAGATGACTTTTGGTTAAATAGTTGGCCAAAGTCAGACTTCTAACCCTAAACTTATTTCTAGATCATTTCCAAACATCTACGTTCCACTTCATTGCACCATGTACCTCTTAATCTTCATGATGTCTATGTTCTCCTAAACTTTATTCCAAATATGCCCAAGCTTGCATCACCACGTCCATGCTATACTTCATGCCCACACTAGACCTACAACATCATGAACGAATAGACCATGGCATAAACAACATATCATTGCAGTCATATCCTATTGTAATTCATCATGGATAAACCAAGACGTCCATACAAAAACAATTTATGTATCAACAAGTCAAACATACATGAACACGAGGCTACATACAACATGGAAATATACAAAAATGCCATATTTAATATATAAAATATGAACAAGCTCATAATAGCAACATTAATACATTATGGCATCATGTTATAGGTTCAAAGTATCACCCATACACTTGCACATATAAAACACCATACCTTAGTACATCCACATGCAAGTTTGTGTAAACCACCATGTCGGTCCAAAAAACTTGCAAGTTCGTGGCTGCAACATGCAACATGTACACCAACAACACGGAACAATGCCAATATATATATATATATATATATATATATATATATATATATATATATATATATATATATATATATATATATATATATATATATATATATATATATGGCCATGAAAAACTATGTATACACACAAGTAGACCATGACAATAGTACATCATGACAATTTCATGTTTTATGCCATAACAGATGATCCTAATAGCTCATTAAAAAACCAATTCATCAGATTCATAGCAGTCAACATCATGTACAAACATAGCTCAAGCACATACACCAATATCCCACCATACATGGAACATTCAAGTTCAACATCCAACATCCAAAATAATTCAACAGTTACACCTCATTTCAGTTTCCAATTAATCTTAACAGAATTTCATCATTTCACTAACTCACCTTAACCAATTCCTAACTGTTTTACTATTAACCACTTCACTAACAGTTAACTACAACCACCTTCACCAACATCTAACGCTTAATTCTAACTCCAAGTTAGTTACTAACAAACTATTAACCCATTTTAACTTCCACTAAAACTACCTTAAACTCCTCAAAACCTCAAGTTAGTAACTAACTTATAACAAACTCTCAAACCAATTAAACAACTCTAGAAAACTCTAACTAACCATTTAACCTCCTATTGCCACATGTCATATACAATTGCCAAAATGCCCTTGGATCCCATTTTCTCTCCAAAAATTAGTTTCAAATCCCAACAAACTCTCAAGCCTAAACCAACACACTCCCCATCCTAGAACTGATGTATGTTGGTCGCTTCTCCACTTTTTCTCCCAAGTGTATTTCTTCTAAAGGTTCATGGGCCTGCATTTTCTTATTAGTTTCAAGTGGGTCTTTTTCAAACCCAGAGGGTCGTTGTCGTAAATGCAATCGAGCCTCCAGCTTTCTGAAGTTGTTGTCCAGCCTATATGGTCATCTTTAATGTTTCCAGAGCTTCTGACATTAGCCTCGCAAGCCATATTCTGAGAGACTTCAGCCTCTAAGATCAATTTTATTTTGTTTTCAACCATATAGGCCGAAATCCGAGCAATCGATTATGACTCAGCAGTCATCTTCATTGACCGTTCTCCGTATTATGGATAATACCATACATATTATGGGGCCTAAGATCCTCATTGGTATTCCCCAATTTCTTGAACAACGAATAAGAAGTTAGATTGACCACCGCATCTCCATCTACAAATACTTTATTACCAAGGGTTCTTGCGTGTAAACACACCTTTGAAGTTTGATACAAGATTCATCAGTTTTTCAATGCTCAGATGAAGGCTATGGTTCTACAATTGAGAGTTGAACTCAAATTCACCAAGAAGGGAAACAAATCAATCACAGAGTATGTCTTAAGAATCAAAGCTATTGTTAGTTCCCTTTTGGTTGTTGGTGATTCCATTTCTAAACAGGATCAAATTGATTCCATCTTGCAAGGGCTTCTTGAGGAATACAATCCCTTTGTTATGCAAATGTGTGGCTGCTCTACACACACCCTGTGTGATATTCACTACTACGAAAAACATATACAACAGCAGTTAGAAAAGGGATAATATCATGTGTGACCTGTCGTTATTATGTAGGGTGTGGTTGTATATGTGCTACTTACAATCACGGTCTTATGACCGTTGTGGAAAATTTGAACGTGCGCGATATATTGTCACGGTTAATAAACAAATCGTTGTCATATATAAAATGTCCCAGGTTCAAATCCCAACGTATTTTTAAGTATATAACCATAATTTTACATAAAAATTGTGGTTATATTATATATTATCCACTATACAACCACGACCATAATAAAAAACCGTCGTTAAATTTTATGCATTTTAAAAAAATAAATTTCTACATTTTGAAAATTTTCCATTTTTTAACCTATATTGATTAAACTGTAACAGAACGGAAACATCAATTTAAGATGCATATTAAAACACTCAATCTCAAATACTTATTTATTTTATCAAATTAAAAGTATTATTTACAACACCCAAACTCAAATGTATATCAAACTGTAACATAATAGAAACAACAATTGAAGATGTATATTACCAACATTCAAGCTCAAATACTTATTTATTTCATCAAATCAAAAATGTTATTTACAACACTCAAACTCAAGCAAGCACGTCGAAATGAGATTTCACTATCTTTGTAAGCAGGTAGCAGAATGGAAGATGAACTTGGAACACTGCAGAACTGAGAATTAGATTGCAGATATCATGGCGAAAAGAGTGAATGTCGAAGTGTTCAAGAAGCTAAGGTTTATGGTGAATGTAGATAGCTTAGACACAGTGAATTAAGTGATGTATTGAATTGTAATTTCTTGCGTCAAAGCAGTGTAGCTCGACAGAAATAAGGTCTAGTCGAATTAGCCTAATGTCTTTGTGTCAAGTTGTATTAGTGTGTCGAAGTGTTAAAGCAGTTTAAGAAGATACTCTTTAATGCTATCAAAAGTCGAACAAACTCCAAGTTAGAGTTTCTAATAAAGTCCAATGATCCGTGACTCGGACAAACAACCAACAATCCACCAATTTAGGATTTTATGGTTTTGATAGTTATTAGGTGTTATTCAAGAATGTGTGAATAAGATGAACAAATGAATATGACATGAATATGAATAGGATACGAATAATGTACTAGATATATAATAATATAAATAAGATAATATTCACAATAATAGTCAAGATAAATATTAACAACTATATGAACAAGATAATATAATCAAGATAATATTCGACAGAAAAATAAAGCAGTTCTATATTGACGGAAAGTAAAGTTAGTCGTTAGTTTGTTATTGAATTGAATCGGGATGAAATGTAGTGCTAAACCGTCGTAGCTCGACTTATGAAGAAAGTCAAACTATATGAGGTCGCATAAATTGATATTTGTGCTAAAAACACGATGGAAGAATGATATTGAGGACCATTTTCCGATGTAATCGTGTCACAGGGACGAAAAGAAAGGTGAGATCTCGTCTTAATCACAAACTCGTGTTAATTAATCGAGCGTAACCTCTCACGATCACAGTATGTAAAAATGATCCAAATGATCATTTTCTACAAATTTGAAATAATGAAGGTTAACAACCTCGAAAACTAACATTCGTGAATCGAAAGATCATAGATCAAAAATAAAATAAAATCGAGATGGAGATGAAAATGAGAGGAGAAAAAGAAAATGGTCTTGGACTAATTATTATTTATCAATAATTAGACTAATAATAATTTTGGAGGTCTATTCATCAACCAAAAAAAATTAAAAAATCAAAATCAAAATCATCACAAAATCAAAGCATGAAAAATTTATAAACTTAAATAAAAATAAAATTTCTATCAAGTTAAAAAGAGTTGAAAAAATCAATAGAAACTAAAAAATTCTCAACTAAATAATATCAAAACTTAGAAATCATTTTTCAAACAAAAATAAAATCTCAAATAAAACAATGGAAAAAAGGGGGTGCGGTGAGCTAGTCACAAGGGTGTGAATCTGGGAAAGCTCAAAGAATCATATGGGCTTTACAAAAGCCCATCAACCTATACTAGAAAAATACACGGTTAAAAAAAAACAAGGGTGTTTTGAGAACCAAAAGGGCTATTAAGCCCAAGATCCAAGAAGTAATGCAACTGAAATATATAAAGAAAAAGAAAAAAGAAGAAACAGTGTGTGCTCGTAAAAGAGAACGGCGGAAGCACAAGCATTCGCAGTTTGTAAGAACGAAACATGTAAAAGTGTTGCTGCTGATTTCCAACCTTCTTCCGCTCGCTTTTACAATCAATCTCCCATTTCCCTTGTTCGATTTAGATTTTTTTCAATTGGTGATTTCGTTTCGCTTTGCTTCGGTTCGTATTACTTCATCACAGGCTTGTGGATTTTGTTTCGAGGTTCTTTTTCTTTCAGATCGTCTTTTCTAGGTACGTTTTCCTGAGGCCGTTCTTTTTCTATGAGATGTAAGCTTTTTTTTTTTTTTTTTTTTTTTTTTTAATTCTTTTGACTTTAAGGGATATATTCTTTGTTTTATTTTTCTTTCAGATCGTTGCCGATAGTGATTTTTGAACTGAGATATGTTTTTGATTTTCAGAATAAGTTCTTAAAATTGTACTGGTTTTTAAATTCAGTTCTTAGAATCCAGTTATACAAACTGTTCAAAATTTTAAACAAGATTGTTTCTTTAAACCAGTCTTAATGGTCTTTAAACCAATTTTTCAAGCTGGTCCCGTTTTTTGAACCTAATCTGAACTGTGCCGGTTTGAATCTAGTTCTTTAATCCAATTAACTGAACTGCCTATGATAATCTATAACTGGTTCATTTTCAAATCTAGTTATCTGACCTGATTTCTTAAACATTTTGTTTTATAAACTCAGTTTAAATGAGCTGTTTTCTTACCTGCTAGCTTTTTAAATCTAGTTTGAACTTTAAATGGATATGCAATTTGAATGTTCAAACCAGTTTGATTTTTAAACTAGTTCTGAATTATGAACTGTTTTTAATACCCAGTTCTGGATTTAAACAAGTTATCCGAACTGTTTTAATCCACTTAGGTTTTTAAATCCATCACAGTTAACCGAACTGGTTTTTTAATCCAGTTAACCGAACTGGTTTTTTAATCCAGTTAACCGAACTGGTTTTTTAATCCAGTTAACCGAACTGGTTTTTTAATCCAGTTAACCGAACTGGTTTTCTAATCCAGTTAACCGAACTGGTTTTCTAATCCAGTTAACCAAACTGGTTTTCAGAACCGGTTAACCAAACTGGTTTTCAGAACCGGTTAACCAAACTGGTTTTCAGAACCGGTTAACCAAACTGGTTTTCAGAACCGGTTAACCAAACTGGTTTTCAGAACCGGTTAACCAAACTGGTTTTCAGAACCGGTTTTTAAATCCAGTTATCCAAACTGGTTTTTAAATCCAGTTATCCAAACTGGTTTTTAAATCCAGTTATCCAAACTGGTTTTCAAATCCAGTTGCCCAAACTGGTTTTCAAATCCAGTTGCCCAAACTGGTTTTCAAATCCAGTTGCCCAAACTGGTTTTCAGAACTGGTTTTAATCCAGTTATCCGAACTGGTTTTTAAATCCAGTTATCCGAACTGGTTTTAAATCCAAACTAGTTATCCAAACTGGTTTTAAATCCAAACTAGTTATCCAAACTGGTTTTTAAATCCAGTTATCCAAACTGGTTTTACGAAACAGTTATCTGAACTTGTTTTTAAATCCAGTTATCCGAACTGGTTTTTAAATCCAAACTGGTTTTAATCCAGTTATCCAAACTGGTTTTTAAATCCAAACTGGTTTTAATCCAGTTATCCAAACTGGTTTTAATCCAGTTATCCAAACTGGTTTTTAAATCCAGTTATCCAAACTGGTTTTTAAATCCAGTTATCCAAACTGGTTTTACGAAACAGTTATCCGAACTGGTTTTTAAATCCAGTTATCCAAACTGGTTTTACGAAACAGTTATCCAAACTGGTTTTACGAAACAGTTATCCGAACTGGTTTCCATAACTGGTTATCCGAACTGGTTTCCATAACTGGTTATCCAAACTGGTTTTAATCCAGTTATCCATAACTGGTTTTAATCCAGTTATCCAAACTGGTTTTACGAAACAGTTATCCGAACTGGTTTTACGAAACAGTTATCCAAACTGGTTTTAAGGAACAGTTATCCAAACTGGTTTTTAAATCCAGTTATCCAAACTGGTTTTTAAATCCAGTTATCCAAACTGGTTTTACGAAACAGTTATCCAAACTGGTTTCCATAACTGGTTATCCAAACTGGTTTACATAACTGGTTATCCAAACTGGTTTTAATCCAGTTATCCATAACTGGTTTTAATCCAGTTATCCATAACTGGTTTTAATCCAGTTATCCAAACTGGTTTTAATCCAGTTATCCATAACTGGTTTTAATCCAGTTATCCATAACTGGTTTTACGAAACAGTTATCCAAACTGGTTTTACGAAACAGTTATTAAATCAAGTTATCCAAACTGGTTTTTAAATCCAGTTATCCTAACTGGTTTTACGAAACAGTTATCCAAACTGGTTTTACGAAACTCCGAACTGGTTTCCATAACTGGTTATCCAAACTGGTTTCCATAACTGGTTATCCAAACTGGTTTTAATCCAGTTATCCAAACTGGTTTTACGAAACAGTTACCCGAACTGGTTTTAAGGAACAGTTATCCAAACTGGTTTTTAAATCCAGTTATCCAAACTGGTTTTTAAATCCAGTTATCCAAACTGGTTTTAAATCCAGTTATCCAAACTGGTTTTCAGAAACAGTTAACTGGAACCAGTTATCCAAACTGGTTTTTAAATTCTGTTATCCGAACTGGTTTTAAGAATCCGAACTGGTTGGGTAACTGGTTATCCGATCTAAACTGGTTTTAACTAAAGTCGGTTATCAAATCCGAAGTGTTTTTGAAATCAAGTTAACTGGTGTTTAGTTATCAAATCTAAAGTGGTTTTGAAATCAAGTTATCTTTTATCTAAATTGTTTTTTGAAACCAGTTATCCAATCCGTACTGGTTCTTATGGGAGCTCTTTATTCTGCTTGCTTGTTTCTTGGGGTAAACAATGCTTCTTCTGTACAGCCGATTGTTTCAATAGAAAGGACAGTATTTTAGAGAGAAAGCAGCAGGAATGTACTCTCCATTACCATATGCTGCAGCCCAGGTAGGTCTCATTACAACACTTAAAATTATCACATGGCTAATTTTTCAGCTAAATTATTTACTTATAATGATTGTTTTTTCAGGGGCTTATAGAAATCCCATACATTGCTGTTCAGACATTGGTGTTTGGCTTGATAACATATTTAATGGTCAACTTTGAGAAGACTGCGGGTAAAATATCAACTTTCCATATATTCATATATTAGTTGTTTTATATGTTTGGAGATTTCACTTCTAATGTAAAATTGTAACTATTGCAGGGAAATTTTTTCTCTATCTATTGTTCATGTTCCTAACCTTTACCTACTTCACCTTTTACGGAATGATGGCGGTTGGTTTTACAGCTTCACAACAGCTAGCTGCTGTTATTTCTTCAGCTTTTTACTCCCTGTGGAATCTTCTTTCCGGTTTTCTTATCCCAAAAACGGTGAGTAATGCTATACTGAGAAATTTTTGAAGTTTCATTCTTTTTAAATCTTTCAAGTTGTTACTGAGATGCCTTACATTTAGAAAGTTGCTTTCCAAACTCAAATAAATTAGTCATTAATTTAACAGTGTCATATTAATACCTGCACGAAACAGTAGTTAGCACTCTAAATATCTCTTAGAAAAATTCCTATCAACTTTTGTTGTTCTGCTTCTTGTGATATTCCTATCAACTTACTATGTAATTTTTATCAAAATAATCAAACTACTCTGGTTGATTTCTCATTTCTGCAATTTATGTTCATTATCAATGAACTATTCTATTGATCTTTCCTATCAACTTACTATGTACTTTTTATCAAAATGATCAAACAATTGGACATTCATAAGCAAACTAAAGGCATTAACTTAAATTTTTGTAGTTTTAAACTTTAAAGGTCCGCTCTCATTTTTTCGTGGGGCAGACCAAGGTTTTATGCCCGCGCCGTCAACAATTCCCGCCTGCCCCGCCCTGTTTTTTTGTGTGGGGTAGACATGTCCATTTGCCACCCCTATTGCGTATTCATATTTCTCAATTCCATATCTTATAATTGATTTTTCTTTCAAGGATTAAGTGCCAATAGATATTTTATTGTAACATGATAATTGTCATGCTTTGCAAGTTTGCCAAGCACATGGTTTTTAATAGAGAGAATTATATTGTTGTTTCCGGCTTGCAGGGCATGTACATGTTGCCGAAGCCCTTGGGATGCCTATTCACATCTTCTTCACAATGCCATGGACGTGAGTTTAATCTGTTATAATAGCTTATTCACATTTATATATTAGCAAGATAAATTTCAATAACAAGATACAAGTTATTTTGAGATCTTGAAATAGTATTCATGCAGTACTAAAATGTTTAGTTAAAACTACAAACTGAGTTCTGTTACATTTTTTTATTATTAAATACGCAGGCCAACCTATGCGTTTCCCCACCCTTTGGCACGTGTTCCTTAAGGCGCTGGTTATTGGGTATGTTCTTTGCTGAACCAATATTTCGTAATCTGATTTTTCTATTTTTATGAATACTTGCTGGACTTCCTTATCAACATACCCATATTTCCCTGCAATTTCCAGCTGTCTTATATAATTGTGGATCTACTGATATGGTGGGGAATGCGAGGAATCATTAACGACTTCAGGAAAAGAACGTCGAAGCTTCCTCCTATCTGCGGTGGTATGTGGTTGGCTTCCACCAAAGACGGTAGGGTTGCTTTTCTCACCAATGTTAGAGAACTCCAAAACATTCCACAACCCAACACTAGAGGAGATCTTCCACTTCGTTTTCTTCAGGTCAAATCATGCACTCCATCTGTTTGTCATATTTAACTATGCTTATCTCTCTTACTAACTCTATGATAATACTAATACAGCCTTTTAAGTCTTGAAGTGAAGAAATTATACAATTTTTTTTTTAAAATTGCTAGTATTAGTATTGTTAGTTGCTAGCTTAAAACGACTTATGATCGAGTTAAGGTGAGCCGATGTTTAGATAGTCGAATGAGGGATCAAACAATTAGTAATTTATAGCCATATCGGATACGTATCTGATACTTGTATCCTGTTCGTGCTTCATTGTCTTTGAAGCTATTAGTTAAATTTTCAATAAACTTTCAGGCTCAGCAATAGTTAGTATTATGGTGAGAGTGGAGATCGAACTTTGGAACTCCTTATCACTCCTCTTCTTGCCTCCCTCATTTCAGCCACCAAGCTTGCTTTATGTCCCCATAAAGAATACAATACTAATAGCAAAACGTTAATACTAGTAATAATTTTGGTAAAGTATAAATGGTTAAACGTAATCGCATGGATAGTGTCGTGTCAGTGCTGCATAGCATATGGTATATAACTTTATTATGTAATTTTTAATATGTATTTTCTAATATTAAGTTGTTTCTAAGGTTTTATAAGTGACTAAATAATCATTTGAGTTTTTGAATATGTTAGGTGGTGTTATTATAACTTTTCAATGTATCTAAATTACAAAATCATCTCTGAATGTGTTTATTACTAGTTAGTGTAGTTCTCAAATGTGTCTTTTATTAGTTAGGTTTGATCTCACATGTGTCTTTTGTTTGTTAGTTTGGTATGAATTTACTACACAAGGATAATTTTCAAGTTCTGATGCATTCAGATGCTACAGTGACACAACTTCACACATTTAGAGACCAAAATAACTATTTAAAGACTAGTAGAGGTTTATATCTGTTTTTCTTTCAATAGTGTGTTTGCTTGGTACATAACCTAACGCAACATGACATTCATTAATGATTTATATGTTGCTTCCAACAGAGCAATAAGAGTCCAAATGGTATGGACAGTGATTGGTTTTAAATGCTGAAAAAAGTTAAGTTTGACTTAAAACACTGTTAGTTTTTGGTTTTAAATGCTAGTTTATGAATTATACTTTTGCAGGGGAACTATCTTGTTGACATTGTATTTGGTGGTACGGACAGCGTACAGCTGAACTTAAGTAAGTAATACATTCTACTGTATTAGTAGCTGTATTTTTTTTTGTAAAAGCATTAGCAATATATGTGTAAACTTGTCTGTTATTTGTCATGCAGATTTTGAAACCAGCTTTTACAATCATAGTTGATCACAAGATGAGGTGTCTTTTATTGTTTATTCGTGGCACACATAGTATTAAGGATACTCTAACAGCTGTTACAGGAATTGTGGTACCATTTCATCACACTGCAGTTCATAGGGGGAGTTAGTGACTTGGTTTTAGGATATGCACATGTGGAATGGTTGCTGTTGCACGTTGGATTGCAATGCTTGCAACTCATTGTCTCCTTGATGCACTTGGCCAATACCCAGATTATGAAGTTAAGGTTGAAGTAGAAACAGTGTTATGTTTTATTGGGAATTGATTTATTCTCTTACTAATAGTAGTATCAACAATTATGCTTTATTGGAAATTGAATATTCTCTTAATAATAAGATCAACAAGATGGTTCTCTGACATGCTTTCAAATCTTACAAAAAGTACTTTATGAAGAATATATCATAAGAGATTCCAAAAATAGTAAATCTCATTTTCTTATTATGTTTATAGACAAGATCACAATAAGCATCTATCACATTGGGAGCACATCACAATACACAAGCCTCTTGAAATTGTGAAAGAGATCACTTCTCACATGCACCTTGCTGGCCTGAAAAAATTTAGCACCTCTATCGTACCATGATTTGGTGTAATTGGGATCCGATTTCCATTTCCTTAAATGAGGGATTAAAAGAGGGAAACATTTCTCAAATGTATACTGTTATTGATGATTGAAACAGTTAGATTGGAGTAGTATTTATAGGCATCTTATCATGTGCCGCTATTGACTTAACCTGCACCACATTCTAACTAATTACAATTTACAAGGTTAGTTAGAGTGACATAGCCCTATAAAGTAATATACTCTGATAGCATGGATCGAATTAAACTATAATGTTCTATCAAAAATCATGTTTTTATAATATAAATAGAAATCAATTACAATTGATACTAATTAAACATAATTGATATGACAACTAGCAAATCTTAATGTTTGATCTCTAATTGATTAACACGGTTGATATAAATGCTAGAGAGCTTCAACATATATATTAAATGTGATTTTGATTCAAGACAAAAGGGGGTCAACCATAATGTTAGGTTGATTATTGACAATTTAATGTAATTTTTGTATGGTTAATTTGCAGGGAGTTTATATGGCTAACTTAGAACACAATTTAATGATAGTACTGCTATAGTACTGTTTAGAATTTATATGGGTTGGAGAAGTTATGGCAGGGATGTCATTAAGTTTTGTAAGTATCTGTTAAGTAAAAATATGCCATATAAAAAAGATTGCTATATGAAAAATGAAAAATAATTGTATTCAAATTTGTTATAACTAGATGCACATTAGAGAATAAGGAAAAGGGAGACAATTATTTCTAGCATGTGGTATTCTACTCTAATTTGGTTATTCTATCTCGCATGCTACAATACTCATGTGTAGAATAAGAAAATTTTAAAGAAATTAAGAACAAAAGTTATTGTATGTAGAAGATAATAAAACATAATTAATTCTATCATTTAATATTAATAAATTATAAACTTAAATTAAAAACAACTATTTTATGTAGTTGATTAAATAGTTTTTTAATCATTAATTTATTCCTAATTTATTATAATTTTTTTTTTCAATTTCTTAATATTAAAGTTTTTTTTTATTTTTTTTATTTTTAAAATTGAGAAATTTTAGAACAAAAGTATATTTTCAATATCACTGTTTTTTATTTTATGCTATCCATTTTAATATGCATATGATCCCTACCAAATTTTCTACTATTGTATAGATAGAACTAAAATGATTCGGAGATCCAAACATCACACTTTAAAATAACTAATTTTGGTGTATATACCGATCTAATTTCAGTTCTTGACAATTTTATTATTCCTCCATCACGACTCTCCTTTTTATAAGGTTACCATTTCCTCCCCCTACAACGCTAACATCAACAGATAAATCTCATTTGCTTCCAAACAGTCCTCCACATTAAGGAAGAAAACCAAAGTTGAAACATCGTGCATGCGACTTCTGCAAAAACATTTCTCAAAAATTCTAATATTAATTTGGGACAAATAGTTTTCAATTTTTAATGATCAATAAAAACTGATGAATTGCATAGTGATCTACGTGACTAAATGTTACACAATCTTTCACTTGAATAAAATGACAAACTTTAATGGTTATCATTAAAGTAAACAAATTACAATACAACATTTTTATTTTATCAACATAAACAAAGTATAGCTTTATCACAACTCATATGCTCCAATAATCTTGAACTTAGATATTATTATTGTTAGAAATTTGAGTATGATAATCATAGATAACTTCGAGAAATCGTGTTCGTACACTTTTCGAATAAAGTATTTCGACCCTATTATTTGTCTGGGTTCACAAAATCTTTGTGGGGATAATTCTTGAAAAACAATCTGCTTTTGGCAATAAAGAACAGATCAGGAATGTAGAGAGAAAGTATGATTGTTATTTTTTGTATATTAAAAACTGAGGCCAAATGACTCCTTATATAGGAGATTAATAACACAACTGTTCAAAAATTTCGAACGGGTTCAACTGTTCAGAAAATTTTCAAACGGGTTCAACTGTTCAGAAAACTTTCGAAAAATCAGCGGGAACCCAGCCAGGGGCTCTGCCCCTTGGAACCCCACGGGGCACTGCCCCGCACCCCGCCAGGGGCTTCGCCCCTTTTCAATTATTCGCATTCAATTACGCGTTGGCTTGACGAGCGTGCACTCCGCACTACCCTAACTCTTTTCCAAGCTTAACGCATAATTGCATCGGCCTACAATAAATCACATTACTACTAAAATACATTGATGATACTAAAATCACCAACAATTATTGAGTAGACCTTGTTTAAAGACATGTTAGTATGTCATTTATTCTTAAACTTTCTCACACTGAAATAAACAAATAAAATGGACTTAATTGCAACTATGGTTCCTCTATTAATTATTGATTAGGATAATTAATTTATTAATATTATTTTTATTAATAAATTATTAATTCTGGCCTGACCTTTTAGTTCCATGTCTTTGGTCCATTTTTTTAAAACACAATTGATTTGTTGTGTTTGTGTAAGATATATAAACACCAACAATATTTATAATGAAAACAATGTGGGACTCACAATTAGAATTTTCTCCAACTGATTTCTTGTTGCTCTACTGTGTAATGATTCACTTACACACTTTCTACTTCTTTTTTCCTCCATTAATATTGTACAGAATACATATACTATGTTATGTAGCTGAAGATAAGAGACTTTCCTTGCCTACAATATGTTTTGTTGCCGGCAGACAGTTTGATATACTAAAAGATAATCATGCTTTAAAACAACATCTTCTCATTTTCCGACTAAACCTCTATTAACAATGCATGCATAATGTATTTCTAGAAAAGTATTATATTGTGTGAGATGTTGGATCGAACTCTAGTATGGTCGAAGTCTGTTCGCGAGTAATGCGTGTTGTAGTCGAAGTTTGTTCTAACATGCATTAGTCAATATTGCTAGGTTTGTTAGCATGTTGAATTGGGCCTTGCTTGTAAGCCCAATTGTTTAAGTTAGCTTGTACCCTAAGTTGGCTTGTAATGGGTAATTGTTAAAAAGCCCATTAGGTTAGTGTGCTATTTTATTATAAATAGGATGCTAGTTTCTCAATTTTGAGATAAGGAAAAATAGGAAGATAAAATCCTAATTTCAAGGGAGAAAGGTTATTTTGTTATTCTTGTATACTTGTAATCTTGTTCTAAGAGAAAGGAAAGAATAACAGTTTAATAACCAATCCTTGTTGTTCCTTGTTGCTTTTTTCTTTATTAACCCTAACTCTTGTGTGTTTCTTGATAAGAAACCGTGTATACTATGTTTAACGGTATCCGATTCACAACAAATTGGTGCGGTGAGCGTGGAAAAGATGCGTTCAACAAAGTATGAGATTGAAAAGTTCACCGGAGTGAACGACTTCG
Source organism: Lathyrus sativus (assembly GCA_963859935.3). Lineage (NCBI taxonomy): Eukaryota > Viridiplantae > Streptophyta > Magnoliopsida > Fabales > Fabaceae > Lathyrus > Lathyrus sativus. The sequence goes on along the minus strand of OZ012741.1, from coordinate 7,518,442 downwards.
GTCTGTGGCGCTTGAAGATGAAAGCCCTGTTGGTTCAGCAGGGTTGTTTGGAAGCGTTGAAGGGTGAGGCAGCAATGGACGCTGCGTTAACGGAAAAAGAAAAAACGTTGCCCAGTTGCAAGTTTTTCCACTGTATGCAGTTAATAAAGCTGCATGAAGAAAGCTAGTTTCTTGATGTTATAGAGTTAGATCCAAGGTGGAGATTTGTGAGATGTTGGATCGAACTCTAGTATGGTCGAAGTCTGTTCGCGAGTAATGCGTGTTGTAGTCGAAGTTTGTTCTAACATGCATTAGTCAATATTGCTAGGTTTGTTAGCATGTTGAATTGGGCCTTGCTTGTAATCCCAATTGTTTAAGTTAGCTTGTACCCTAAGTTGGCTTGTAATGGGTAATTGTTAAAAAGCCCATTAGGTTAGTGTGCTATTTTATTATAAATAGGATGCTAGTTTCTCAATTTTGAGATAAGGAAAAATAGGAAGATAAAATCCTAATTTCAAGGGAGAGAGGTTATTTTGTTATTCTTGTATACTTGTAATCTTGTTCTAAGAGAAAGGAAAGAATAACAGTTTAATAACCAATCCTTGTTGTTCCTTGTTGCTTTTTTCTTTATTAACCCTAACCCTTGTGTGTTTCTTGATAAGAAACCGTGTATACTTTGTTTAACGGTATCCGATTCACAACATATTGTAAAGATGCCATTTTGTCAGAATCAACACCATTCCCAAGAAAACAATTGAGAGATGAGTTGGAAGCTCAGTGCATGGAGAGTATTGCCAGATCATGGTGAGGTAGCTCAGATCCAAATAAATAGAATATAATTGCATACTAATTAGGTGACATTTAAGAAACAAAAATATTCTTCTTGTCTCCATTAATTGGTTGATTTGTTTGCTATATATATGAAATGAAGTGAAAAAGCCAATCAAAACTCAAGTATTCAAATAAACACTTGTATATTTTCACCTTCTAAACTTCTGATTTCTGAGAAGTAAAATGGAAATCATTGAGACAAACACAAAAAGCTCTCTGCATATTCGCAGCAACAGCTTACCATCCACTCCTCACCCTCTAATATCACAATTTGAGGACAATTTGCGAAAATGGAAGACTTCAGAAGGTGTCGCTTCGGTGTCATCCTCTTTGATATGCAATAAACTTAATGGCATGCAGGATTTGCATGATTGCATCAATAAGTTACTTGAATTGCCAATTGAACAACTATCCTTAACACAAGAGTGCAATGAAAAATGTGTTGATGATTTACTAGAAATATCACTTAGGATCTTGGATATCTGCAGTATAGCTAAGGAATGCCTTTTGTTATCAAAGGAAAACACATAAGAACTACAGTCAGTCATCAGAAGAAAGAGAGGAATTGAAACCGAATTCAAAGTTGAAGGTGTAAGATACATGGCCTTTGAGGAAGAACATGAAGAATCAAATTTGGAAGGCGTTGGTAAATTTGAAAGTAATCAAGTTGATTACTTCTTCCTCAATCAACAAAGACAATAACTCATCACCTATGCTTGGATTCTTGAAAGAAGCAGAAACAGTCACTATAAGCTCGCTAGAACATTTGTTGCTATTTATCTGCGATCCAAAAGGACACTCAAATAATAGAAGATGGTCAGCAATATCCAAGTTGATGCATTATAAAAGAGTAGTTTGTGATTCTCAAGTTTCAGACACAAATGAATTTGAGAAAGTGGATGTAGCTCTGTTGTCTCTCATCAGCCACAAGTCTTCATCTACTGAAAATGTTCAAAGTCATTTGAAAGATTTGGAGATATGCTTTCAAGATGTAGAAATAGGAGTTAGAACAAATATCAAGAAAATTAATAAGAAATAGAGTTTCACTTCTTAACATATTCAACCATTAATCATAGTGTTTATATAATTTGTGTGCACTCAATTTTCCACCATGAGTGTAACATAATTGTACATGATTGTGATTATATCTTCTTTTTTATGTGAATATTAATGGAGGAAAAAAGAATACATCAGCAATATTGTAGCACGGTGCACTCTTGACGATGTATTATGTACAATATTAATGGAGGAAAAAAGAAGCATGAAGTGTGTAATTGAACCATTACACAGTAAAGCAAGAAATCAGTTGGAGAAAATTCTAATTGTGAGTCCCACATTGTTTTCATTACATATAATGTTGGTGTTTATATATGTTACACAAACACAACAAATCAATTGGGTGTTAAAAAAATGGACCAAAGACATGGAACCCAAAGTGTTTCATATAAAACTTTGATTAATTAATTAATAATTTATTTATTTATTAATGAAAATAATATTAATAAATTAATTATCCTAATCAATAATTAAAGTCTCAAATTAATTTTAAAATGACTTGGCATTGCCAAGTCATCTTGGATAGTGCCACATCCTTAAAAAAATGTCTCAAAAAAATAATACTAAAATAGTAGTTTTTAAAATGTAGGGATCAAAACCCAAAAAAATGCAAAATAAGAGGACCATAGTTGCAATTAAGCCAATAGAATGTGAAGAACAGAAGTCATTATTTTGAAACCAATCCATACAAATCCCAAAAGGCTTAAGAAATTAAAAAAAAAAACATAATTTAAGAACCAAGTCTATCCAACTTTCTTATACATCCATATATTCAATAAAACAACGATGTGCCTATCGGGAATAAAATAAAAAACGACATTCCACTCCATATATGATCATGCCACTTGAGTTACAACTCTATTTGATCTTCAAATCAAATCATCAACGTAAGGACTACTTGCAGGATTTAAGTCTGCACCTTCTTGAAATCAATAACAACCATGGCCATTTTTATACAAAAAATTATCATTTATTTAGCATCATATATTTTAGAAAATTATCATACCCAATAAATCACTAAATCTTCACATGTGAATATGGCCTATACATCAAATGTAAAATTAAAACCAATAGACAACTATCCATAATAAAAAGATACAAAAAGAAAACTCAAAATGACTAAACACACCATGACAATTTTGCTAAATTATAGATCTCAAAATACGTCGGATAGTTTGTACCAGATCTAAAAAGTAACTAACTCATAACAACATCAAGAAATTATAAATAGTTGTTGCAAACATTAACAACATCAACCACATCAGTGCAATAGAAACTTGTATCAAATGAAAAAGCAAAACAGATCTAAGCAGGAAACTTAGCAGTAGAAGCAACAACAACAAATCAGTCTAGAAATTTTGATGTTGGTGTCAAATGCGGAAACGTCATCTTCAAGATGAACTGAAGTTTTTCAAAGATTAGATGATGTTGAAGACCTTAAAGAAATAGAGAGGACGAGATTCAATATAGAGAAGAAAGAGTTGGAGTGAGAGAGAGAAACAAAAGAAACGAAGTGAGAGAATGCAACAAGAGAGAGAGAGAGATTTTTGACCGCTTTTCTATGTCAGAGAGAAAAAGAAGACTCGTTAGAAGTGAGAACTTTGTTGATTGAAAACGTAAAATAGTTGTCAAATAAAAATCAAACAATTGTTTTGAAACTAAATTTTGTACAATTCATTAAAGTTATTAACAAAAACAAACGAATTTGTATAAATTATGTGACCATGTCATTAGAAATAGTTTGATTGAAAAAATGAAATCTTGGACACAAAATGCCTCTAAAACGATGATATGATAGAAAAGGAAAAAAATGACAAAAATGTGTTTTTCACAACTTCTAATTTTCTTATATTATAGATTAACATATTATATTATTAAAAAATAATAACTTTATATGTAATACAACTTTGAAGTATATTAAATAATATAATATATTACTAAAATTGGTATACCATTTTCTAGTAAAGTTTCCGATGAATATTAAAATTTTAGGTTTTCCCCCACCAAAAAACAAAGTTAAAAGAGTATAATCCATGACATATATTTTATATAATATAGGTAAAAATTAAAATTAAATAATCAAACTCAAATTTATTTATATTTACCATTTTCACATTGAATTATGGTAAATTAGATGTAAATATGTTCATGTGTGTTCGTCAATAAGGCACATATTTAAAAGACTATAAATGAATGAAAAATAAATTATATCTACATGGGTAATCACTAAAATTAAATATTCAATCTTAATGTTATTTGTTTCACCATAATCACATTTTATTATGGTATAATAGATGTAAAAAATTTCTATGTTTTTCTTCTTCTCCATCACCAAAATTTTGGTTTCTTCATCTCTGAGAAACGAAGTTAAGAGACTACAAATGAATGACCCATAATTTATACATATGTAGAAAATTTAAATTAAAATAATTAAGCTCAATATTGTCTATATTCATTGTATTCACATTGACTTATGGTATACTACGTATAAAAATATTCTATATTTTTACTCACCATCCCAAAGTTTTAGGTTTTTTTTATCACTAAGCAAAAAAACATAATATACTATAGCAAATGTAAATGATTAGTTATATTTTATTTTTCTACTTCATCACAAAATTTTAGGTTTTCCCCCACCAAAAAACAAAGTTAAAAGAGTATAATCCATGACATATATTTTAAATAATATAGGTAAAAATTAAAATTAAATAATCAAGCTCAAATTTATTTATATTTACCGTTTTCACATTGAATTATGGTAAATTAGATGTAAATATGTTCAATATGTTTCTTCTCCATCAACAAATTTCATGTGTGTTCGTCAATAAGGCACATATTTAAAAGACTATAAATGAATGAAAAATAAATTATATCTACATGGGTAATCACTAAAATTAAATATTCAATCTTAATGTTATTTGTTTCACCATAATCACATTTTATTATGGTATAATAGATGTAAAAAATTTCTATGTTTTTCTTCTTCTCCATCACCAAAATTTTGATTTCTTCACCTCTGAGAAACTAAGTTAAGAGACTACAAATGAATGACCCATAATTTATATGTATGTAGAATAATTAAGTTAAAATAATTAAGCTCAATATTGTCTATATTCATTGTATTCACATTGACTTAGGGTATATTACATCTAAAAATATTCTATATTTTTCCTCATCATCCCAAAGTTTTAGGTTTTTTAATCATTAAGCAAAAAAACATAATATACTATAGCATATGTAAATGATTAGTTATATTTTATTTTTCAAATTCATCACAAAATTTTAGGTTTTCCCCTACCAAAAAACAAAGTTAAAAGAGTATAATCCATGACATCTATTTTATGTAATATAGGTAAAAATTAAAATTAAATAATCAAGCTCAAATTTATTTATATTTACAATTTTCACATTGAATTATGGTAAATCAGATGTAAATATGTTAAATATGTTCCTTCTCTATCACCAAATTTCATGTGTGTTAGTCAGTAAGGCACATAGTTAAAAGTCTATAAATGGATGAAAAATAAATTATATCTACATGGGTAATCACTAAAATTAAATATTCAATCTTAATGTTATTTGTGTTCACCGTAATCATATTTTATTATGGTATAATAGATGTAAAAAATTTCTATGTTTTTCTTCTTCCCAATCACCAAAATTTTGATTTCTTCACCTCTGAGAAACTAAGTTAAGAGACTACAAATGAATGACCCATAATTTATACGTTTGTAGAACGATTAAAATAAATTAATCAAGCTCAATATTATATATATTCATTGTATTCACATTGACTTATGGTATACTACATATAAAAATATTCTATATTTTTCATCACCATCCCAAAGTTTTAGGTTTTTTTTTATCACTAAGCAAAAAAACATAATAGACTATAGCAAAGGTAAATGATTAGTTATATTTTATTTTTCTACTTCATCATATAATTTTAGGTTTTCCCCCACCAAAAAACAAAGTTAAAAGAGTATAATCCATGACATATATTTTAAATAATATAGGTAAAAATTAAAATTAAATAATCAAGCTCAAATTTATTTATATTTACTGTTTTCACATTGAATTATGGTAAATTAGATGTAAATATTGTCAATATGTTTCTTCTCCATCACCAAATTTCACGTGTGTTCGTCAGTAAGGCACATAGTTAAGAGACTATAAATGAATGACAAATAAATTATACCTACATGGATAATCACTAACATTAAATATTCAATTTCAATGTTATTTGTGCTCACCGTAATCACATTTTATTGTGGTATAATAGATGTAAAAAATTTCTATGTTTTTCTTCGTCTCCATCACTAAAATTTTCGTTTCTTCACCTCTGAGAAACTAAGTTAAGAGATTACAAATGAATGACCCATAATTTATATGTTTGTAGAACAATTAAAATAAAATAATCAAACTCAATATTGTCTATATTCATTGTATTGACATTGACTTATGGTATATAAAATCTAAATATATTCTATATTTTTCCTCACCATCCCAAAGTTTTAGGTTTTTTTTATCACTAAGCAAAAATACATAATATACTATAGCAAATGTAAATGATTAGTCATATTTTATTTTTCTACTTCATCACAAAATTTTAGGTTTTCCCCCAATAAAAAACAAAGTTAAAAGAGTATAATCCATGACATATATTTTATATAATATAGGTAAAAATTAAAATTAAATAATCAAACTCAAATTTATTTATATTTACAATTTTCACATTGAATTATGGTAAATCAGATGTAAATATGTTCAATATGTTTCTTCTCCATCACCAAATTTCATGTATGTTCGTCAGTAAGGCACATAGTTAAAAGTCTATAAATCGATGACAAATAAATTATACCTACATGGGTAATCACTAAAATTAAATATTCAATATCAATGTTATTTGTGTTCACCGTAATCACATTTTACTGTGGTATAATAGATGTAAAAAATTTCTATGTTTATCTTCTTCTCCATTACCAAAATTTTCGTTTCTTCACCTTTGAGAAACTAAGTTAAGAGACTACAAATGAATGACCCATAATTTATATGTTTGTAGAACGATAAAAATAAAATAATCAAGCTCAATATTGTCTATATTCATTGTATTCACATTGACTTATGGTATATTACATCTAAAAATATTCTATAGCAGCACTTTTAGCAGCGCTTTTATAGCTCTTTAGCAGCGCTTTCATAAGCACTGCATATTCCCCCCAACCATTCCCCCTTTAGCAGCGCTTTCACAAAGCGCTGTCTTAGAGCCCACCTTTAGCAGCGCTTTTAGAAAGCGCTGCTATAGCCCCCTCTTTAGCAGCGCTTTTTACAAGCGCTGTCTTAGACCCCCCTTCCAAACCTATAGCAGCGCTTTTGTAGCGTAATGTTTGTGACCTTTAGCAGCGCTTTTTTGTAAAAGCGCTGTCTAATGTCCCAGATTTTAAAATTTTTTTAAAAAAAAATATTCACCCTGTTTTGTATATTTACCAACAACCTGCTTATATTACACAAACCTGCTTATAATTCAGGCCTTTATTTCAACATTTTGGCCTTATATATACAATTCAAAACTTTGACCTTAAATATACAATTCAAAACTTTGGCCTTATATATACAATTCAAAAATTTGGATACATTGTAACTCATCACTTTGTTCATAAACATTTTAATATACACATAAACCTGTTTAAATATGTTACAACAAAATTCGATCCTCAGAATTACAACAACACAAATACATTCAATTTACATATAATTACAATTCTTCCAATCCGATAACTCTATACAATTCTCAACCCAAGAATAAATTGACACCATTCCTCTTTAATTTCTTCCAATTTTGCTTTCGTGTAAGTAGCACACTTGAATTCATCAAAATACTACATAATATAACAGATCGAATAAGATTTAATTTTAAAATTAATTACTCAGATGAAGTATCGGATAATTATCAAAATGAATCATATAACTTATATAATGAATTGATCCATACCATGACTGGAATCTCAAGTTGACTAGAAAGAATAATTTCCCTCATAAAGCGCAATACAAAATATCCACAGTCAATACCATTACGCTGCCGAGGATACTGTAAATGGAAAAAACAAACGAACATTTATCAGGATATATAGTTTAAATAGTTTTATCAAGTAGAACCACTATAACAGTCAAACATGCGAAAATATACCTCCACTCTGATCCAGTTGATGTTGTTAGCCTTGCTTTTTGGCACCGTTGCATCTCTTTATGCTCTGAATATTTGTATAAATCTAACATAATATAAACGCATATTTAGAACAATGTCACATAATAAATAAATATATATAATTAAAGACAACAATATATCTCATCACTTACGTATCAACAAAGTTCCTCAGATTTTCATATTTTGTTGTATCGCCATCCAATGAATCTATATAATACACTATTTCTTTCGTCGGATTAATCGCGATCAACAACCAATGTCTACTATAAAATAAGACAACAGTTTAGACGGAAATGTTATATAGAAAGGGAAAAATCGAACAATTATAATAAATGAATTTAGAATAAAATCTAACCCATGGCCAGTATTATATGGCAACAAGAACAACTTCTCCGTAGTCGCGCGCATAAATCTCTGCAATGTGTACTCTTTGACTGTATCCGGTGTTTGGTCTATTATACGTGAGTTGACACAGCTAGCAGATAAGAATGCAAATACTGAAGTCAATTAATTTGGGACCAATAACTTGTCATACAAGAACCTAAAAAAACATAATCAACATTAGAATATTCAGTTAAACGAGCAAATTTTAAAATGTTCAATTATTTAATTAAAATGGATCGAAGTACCTGATGTATGAATGCATAACACCGACACCCAATTCAGAATGGTTGAAAACCTGATCAAAATCCTCCTTAGCAATTGTTTCGGGATATTCAAAACCGAAAATACCTGCCTCCATGTGTATTTGACGGATGCCACCCTCAGGCACATCTGATGTTCCGACATATGTTTCAAGGCACATCCTAAATCGAGGAACAAATGCTTTTCTGGGAACCTTGGAAGTTTCATGCATCTTACCCTTGCTGATTTGTTGCGACTGCTGATCATGAACCTAAAAGTCATATATAAGTTCAGTAATTAATGTATAACAAGATAGTCATGTAACTGTAGTAGTACCTGTTTCTTTGATGCAGCTGAATCGGTATCGCGCACAATAATTCTATCATCTTTTGATTTGGATTTTGTAGGAGTCTAAGATCATCATGTAAATAAGAAAATGTAGATGTAAGAATAACTTTCATGTATGGATCATAAAACATTTGAGTATTAAAAGGTTCAACCTACCTCATCATCTATGCAAATCAGATTTGCCGGCCATGCCACATACGCTCCTATTGCGTCTCCCACCACTGTTGCGCCTGAAATATCATCTGGTATAGGCAACAACGCACTCCCCTCTAATGCAATGTCAATAGATACTTTTAAAAATCCAGAAGGGAGCGGTTTGTGGTGAAGTAAGTCTCCCAGAAAGTTATGCACCTTTCCCTTGCCAACCATTCGATGAGTAGGTGACGATAAATATAGCCGGCAAAGTGAAATGCCCTAAACAAATAATGATCAGTTAATATGTCAATTAAGTAAACTGTGCTAAATTAATTTTAATGTAATATATACAATTACATCTGGAAGCTTCTGCGGACAACCGATACTATCTTTGTCACTAGTAGCTTTACCCTCTGGAGCGCGTCTTTCTGACATGTATCTCTCCTTATCCTTCTGTAATTCACGGATTTGCGCTTTCAATTCCTCCAAAGTATCCATCACTTCTTTATTGGTTGGATTTTTTTTCTTTGGCTGCTTATACAGTTTGGATGGAGTGACACCAAATCCCTTACCCCTCACACGCCCAGAATACTCAGGAATATTAAGCACCCGACTTAGTAAGCTCCTGCAATCATCGTCCTCAGCGGGAGTTATGGTCTGGGATAGAGTCTCCTGAAATATAGATAAAAACATATATAAATATATTATACACTTTTGATCAGTTACTGACAAAGATAACGTTGTACTTACACATTGTTCAAAGACTTGTTGAACTTCTTCCTGAACGACTCCATCTCGTCCCACACGGGCAGCCTTCCATACAACATGGTCCGGAAAAGATGTCGCATCACTCTTCTCCTCTTCCAACTACGCGTTAAGACGGATAATAAAGCATTATATCCTATTATATATACTTACTATTTTTTGTAAATATATCATATTAAAGCATTTATATGTACTTACTATTTTTTGTTCTAATCGTGCATATCCCAAACGGCCCTTTCTGTATGGATATGCGGGATTTGATGCCCGTTGACGATTTACGCCACTAACAACCTGAAAAAACAAGTTTATCAGAACTCTTGTGGAAGAAGTATATATACTATACATAGTTCATGATAAGTTGTACTTACTTCAAATTCTTCTGTTCTTCGCTTTGCAACAAACGTCTCCCATTCTTCCTCCGAAATCAAATCCGCGTACTGAAGGTGAGATAATACTTAAAAGGGGGGTTGAATAAGTATGAAAGATTAAAACTTAGAATTAAAAACACAAGTATTTTTATCCTGGTTCTTTGAACTCAACTACTCCAGTCCACCCTTCCTAGAGTGATTTGCCTTTCTCAATCAAGGACTTAATCCTCTATATAATCAAACAGATTACAATAGTAACACCTAAGAACAACTGTTCTTAGTCTTCTTAAGAGCTACTAATTCCAACTGAATCCTCTTAAGGAAATCTTTTACAATCAATGTAAAACTATTACAAGAGTAAGGATGCTTCTAAAAAGCTTTAATCACAACAGTGATATTTCTCTTAAGTTTAAGTACAATGAAATAAGTTCTTAGAAAGAATATGAAAGTATGAGAGCTTAAGTGTTTTAATTCTTTTTCAACAAAATGTCTAACTGAAGAATTTGGTGGAGTCTTGCTTTTATAGGCAGCTGATCCAAGGTGAGCTGCACGTTGAGAAGAATGTCCAAAAGGTCTGAGCCTTTTTGTCTTCACATCAAGTGACCTTTCCTAGAAGAAGAAAGCACAGAAAAATCCTTTTTGTCTGTGTTTTTGTGTCTAGCATAAATAAGGAAAGAGACGTTTGATTTACTCCAACGGATATAATCTTTGAATAGTTCTTCTTCAATTTTCAGCAAGTTCATCAGAGTCTAATTGGATCAGAGTCTTCTAATGATGATCAGAGCTTGCTGGATCAGAGTCTTCTGCAGCAGGTGTGCTTTCAGCGTGTTAAATATCAGAGCATATTTGAAACAGAACTTCAGTACTGGCAGCTTTAGTACTTTCAGAATCTTCTGTAGAATCTATGCTTTGAAAAACTCTTCATACAAAATTCTTCTTTGCTTCAGATGCTTCTGGTTTGCTTCAGATTCTTCTGGAGCTTCTGCTTCAGATCCTTCTGGAGCTTCTGCTTCAGAATCTTCTGGAGGCTACGCTCAGAATCTTCTGTTGGCAGCAATCAGAATCTTCTAATGAATGCATCTGGCGCTTCAGAGTCTAGTTAATTTCTTGTATTCAATTCTGATTTGCTTCTGGAGAGTTAATTTCTTTACTATCTGCAGTAAAAACTCTCAAGCAAATTTTAGAGTATATAATTCTTAAATACAAAATTTCATAGTAGTTATCATCAAAACATAGAGATATTATTAAGAACCAATCTGTGTTCTAACACGTACTTCATTGGACGCTCCGAGTCAACAAAGTTTCCTTCAGAATCTTTTAGAAACTTGTTTGTTAAAAATGCTCTAAATCCCCTCAAGCATTTTCCGGCCAATTGAATACAATATTTTCTCCTACGATCTTCAATATTGAAAGATCTCTGCAAACAAACACACATACATATAACATGTTAGTATAATTAATTTAAAGACGTAACTGTCAACATAATTAAAAATAATCAAATATCATACCTGAATCTCTGTCCAAATCTTATCTTTAGCCGGTTGTAATGAAACAATTCTCCAATTATCGCAAGTAATCGGAACTTGCGAACGTACAAGTGCTCCGATGTAACTTGTTAGCAACGCACCGTTAGGCTCAACTAACTGATCTCTTTCATTCCAATGGACATCATACTTTACTCCTTTATCTCTCGCACGGATGATTTTTTTCATAATTGTTATGCCTCTTTTAATATCGCCTTCCACGTCTTTTGTTGTTTGTTTTCCATCATGTGATGTTTCCTCGTTGCTGGCCATAATATATATACCTGTAATTCAGAAAAACCAAAGTATCAAATGAATGACATGCAAATATGTAAATAACAAATATATACATAAGAAATGTGTAAATAAGAAAAACATGGTATAAATAAGAAATAATATGTTACAAGTACCTTTAACATCTCTTTCTTTTTTTCGTTGTAACGGGGTTTACTTGTCTCTTAACAACACGGACAGATGGATTGATCCAAATTCCCTCGTTATGATCATTTCTAATATATGATTCGTCCGCTCTAATATTCTCATCTGGATCATCTATAATATAAGATTCATTCTAAACATCAACATCCCCCTTTTCTCCAATGTTATCATCGATTACTTTGTTGGAAAAAAGAACTATAGACCATTTCGTACTTGTCGGATCAGTGACATAAAAGACTTGTTTAGCTTGCGTGGCTAGAATAAAAGGCTCATCTTTGTACCCCACCTTATTAAGATCCACTTTCAAAAAACCTGATTTATCCATTTGTATGCCACTATTATTTTCAACCCACTTGCATCCAAAGATAGGAATCTGAAACTTCTCATAATCAAACACCCAAATGCGCTCGATAACCCCATAATACGAGGAAATGTGCATTGCTTAGGTAAGCACGGTGGCACCACTATTTTGTATTGTACTTTTATCATCTTGTTCCTTGGTATAAAATGTGTATCCATTAATTGCGTATGCTCTATAAGAAAACACATGCAAACTTGGACCATATGCTAAACATCTCAACCTTTCTGTTATTGAAGCGGGATCAGAATAAAACTTTGAAAAAATATGCTCCTTGAACCATGTTATAAAACTTCGATTGTGCTCACGTACTATCCAATTTTCATTTCTATTCAGATTTAAACCTCGGAGAACGTCCTTGTGCATTTCAGCATACGACTCAACCTCAATGTCATTGTGCAGAACATACAAATGCACTTGCTCCCGTTCATCCCTTGAAACTGTCACAACTTTATTTCCAATTAACTGTTTACCATCTAGTTTTTCAACAACATGAGATTTTGGGAGGCCAATGGATTGAACGTTGGACAAGGATTGAACGTTGGACAAATATTCAGTACAAAACTCAATAGCTTCTTCAACAATGTATCGTTAAACAATACATCCCTCTGGTCGACTTCAGTTTTTCACATACCCTTTCAATATTTTCATATAACGTTCAACAGGGTACATCCATCTCATATAGGCAGGTCCACACAGTTGTGTCTCTTTCACAAGATGAACAACTAGATGTACCATTATGTCAAAAAATGATGGAGGAAAATACATTTCAAGCTCGCACAAAGTAATAACTATTTCTCTTTGCAATGTTGGTAAGATCGCAGGATCTATCACCTTACTACAGATTGACCTAAAGAAAAAACACAATTTAGTTATTGCGCCTCTCACTTTTTCTGGCAAAATAGAACGTATACCTATTGGTAGAAAGTGTTCCATTATAACATGGAAATCATGTGTCTTTAAACTTTTTAACTTGAGGTCTTTCATAGAAACAAGTCTTCTAATATCTGAAGAGTATCCTTCTGGAACTTTAACTTCACTCAGAAACTTACATAGTATCTTTTTCTCCTTTCTAGATAAAGTATAAGCAGCAGGTGGTAGATATGTGCAGTTTCCTTTCTTCAAGGGTCCTAATTCATTTCTTATTCCCATTGCTACCAAGTTCTTTCTTTCTTTAAGGCCATCCTTAAACTTTCCTTGTATATTGAGTAATGTACCAATAACACTTTCAAATACATTTTTTTCAATATGCATAACATCAAGAAAATGTCTTACATACAACGACTTCCAATACGACAACTCAAACAAAATTGACCTCTTCTTCCACCCACGCGTGACAAGCGTATGAGCAAAAGGCTTGCCAAACTTAATACTCACATCTTTCACCTTTTCAAAAATTTGTTCGCCGGTCAATGTAGGTGGAGCTTTACGTTGTTCTGAATTTCCATTGAATGCTTTTCTCCATCCACGGTAGTGATGACTAGAATTTAAGAATCTACGATGACCAAGAAAGAAATTCTTCTGACCAAATTCCAACCGCGTCCAATCTGTGTTTTCTTCACAGATAGGACACGCACATTGACCTTTAATGCTATACCTCGATAGATTTCCGTATGCTGGTGTAATACCCCAAATTTTACCCTCATATTTAGCCAGTCATTTCGCATATCATCTCATATGTACATTGCTAACCGCTAACCAGTTATGGAGGTTTTTGTTTTGCAGATTTGGTTCCAGGGGTATTTTGGTCATTTTACACAATTTCTGCTAATTCCTTGAAGACGGGCTGTTATTAAGTTATGAGGCGTTTGATACACTATTTTAGAGGCGTTTACTTATCCCCAGGTCTGATTGTATTAAGGTGCCAATTTGATGTGGTCGGTATTAAAACTTGTCAAGCACAACTGGATTTAAGATCCATTCCATCGCTCATGGTTTATTTCCAAAGCGCTTCCGTTCTGTTATTAAGGCACAGTCATAATTGGGTATTGTTGATTTGTGGCTCTCGGCGTTTGGTCAGGGGAATTTAATTACGATTAGTTTTGTTGTTGATGCTGAAATTGTCGTGATTACGGTGCACATACGCATTTGGTTACGAAATGTTTGGTTAACATTTAAAAGGGATTTTAATCAGATGATGAGATTAGGATTACAAATGAGACGAGTCCACAAATAAGAATATCACTTGGGAGTGTTTATGTTTTATGCCTATGTTAATGAATTAAATACTTGTGGATTTATTCACAAATGTTTATATTTTTAACTAAGAATAAAATATAAATGAATTCAAATTTTGGGAATTTTATTTCATAAAAGAATCTCATCATACAAGAAATGAAGAATACTTCACATTTCAGAAAAAATGTTACAAGGAATTACATTGATCCTTAAGGTATCTATCCTAAATCCTAAAAGTTCCTAAGTGCCTTCATGTTGTCTCTAAGCTTCTCCACAGAATCTCCGACTAACCTGCACGTCAAAACAGAACAAACCATATAGAAAAATGTTAAAAGTTTCTTGACACTCTCAGAACAGTGTCATCATCGAGTGCCGGGAGTGGCACAACCGAAGCTGCGTCCTACCCCCGTTACCGATCCGCGCCGTGGGCGTCAGATCAGGTAACACCTGTTCTTATCATTACGGGACATCCGAGAGATAGAAGTAATAAAAGAAGTGGGGCTGATTCGTTTTGCCGCGATTGGATTTCCAGACTGATACGAGAATAAGGCAACATAGGCAAGTTCTGACTCAAACCCGGATGCCGGCAGGTCTGAGTCACCTTGGTTTCAAAACTTCCAACACCTGAAAAGCCACAAGCATCATCAGCATAAACAAAACCAGGAAGGGGCTCGCGCCAATACAGGTATGAATAGCCACCAAAGGAAACAAATCTGTACCAAACAGAATGAAGACCCAGGGTCCAGCAGAATGAAAATCAAGTTCGAAATAGAACAAGAGAAGCCAAACTATGGCATCAAGTTGCACAAAAAGAAAATAAACCATCAAACGATGCAAGTTCATGTGCAAAGGTCCTACCAATCTGTCATAACACTCAGCAGAATCCAAAGAAGCGCCACAACTCTGAACCAAACAAGAGAGTTCACCTCATCAGAAGTGAATAAACGGACTGCACATCCAAATATGATGCTTAAAGCGCCTCAACAAGAATGAGAAACGGAGGCAAGATGTAACTCAGAAAGATTATCAGAACCAGCTCGATTACAAGGGACTCAGTCCATAAAAACTGTCATAGATGTTACAATTGGAGGCACTGGGCTCAGCTTAACATCATAGCCCATTGAATCAACCTGCCAAAACTACACAGAAGAGTTGAAATTCATGTCAGTTCAGAATTGCAGGCAGTATTAAATCATGGCACGGTTTGTACCAGCAAGAATGATCCCATATAAACATGTCAGTTCATGAGATAAACAAGTATCAAACCATACTCAGTTCATGAAACAAACAAGTGCACAAACACAGGGCTCATCACCAATTTAATCAGAAGCAAAAATATAAACACAAGTCAGGGTTATAGTATCCTGTTCCAAATGGTTCAGACCCTAAGGACATCATCACCGAGTAACCCTTCTCGATGGCTTTGACCTGGCAATAACCACACCATCAGTTGCCCTCTGAAAGAAGAAAAAGAAGAGTCAGTGAACTTGTATCAGAAAACGAATCAGAGCCAATACTAATATCTGAAACAACAGCAACAAGGCAGTAAATCAAAAGAATAAGTTCGGTTCAAGACAAGCTCAGCGCAAGAACAATCAAACAAAGAATCCCAAATTTGATCAGTTGAAACTCGCCTCAAATAAGATCCCCACGGGTCAAGGTCATACCAGTCGCAACAACATCCAACCAAATTTGAGGTTCACATGAAAAAATCGAACGTGGCAACGCATAAGGGCTCAGTTCACACATCATAGCCCTAGACTCACAGTGAAATCAGTTGAGACAAAGCAAGCTATAACAGTTCAACAGAAAGACCAGAGGAATGCAAGTTTATCAGAAAAATAGGCAGCGATTAAAACTACCAGAAACTCACATCAGTTCAGATCACAATGGAACCCAGCAAAACAGATGTCCAGCGGATCCAAATAAAATCAAATATCCAAGATTCAAATCCTGAGAAACGGTTATCCAAAGCAAATCGAAACTCAAGGCTAGATATCCACAAATCAAGACAAAGCCATTCAATTATCAAAATCAAATGAAAATCATGAGCGAATCCAACAGATATCAGAAAGTGAACCGTATCAGGGGTAACAAATATCAAACAAATCACAAGGGTCCACATCTGATGAAATTCGAAAATCCATCATTTAATCAAATCTGCATCAGAAATAAAAAAAATCAAATCCTTTGTTAAGCAAACAGAAGGCAAAGATACGAAAGATTGAAACAAAAACAAATCAGATTTGAAAAAGGAAAGATTTTTCAATCAGAAATCAATCTCAATAATAACGAAAATCAAATCTTATCAGTGGAAGGCCCAATACGAATGGATATAAAAGGGAACGAAGTCACCTTTGAAAGAGGAGAGAAAACCCTAACGGACAATCGCATGTCAAACCCTAGTAACCGCGAGAGGGAGAGAGATTGAAACTAATCAACCGCGAGCAAGACCGCCTTCACCATTCATCAACGGCGGGCAATCGAAGCTCTAAGCCTCAGCTCACTTCATCATCGGCCGTTTTCACCGTAACTCCGTCGTAAATGTAAGCCATGAAGTGTTTTCCTCAAATGTTTATGTTTGGTTTCAGGTTACCGAAAGATGAGCAAAGCGAAAGAATGAGGAAGATGGGAGAATCGCAGCAAACTGAATACGAGAGACAGAAGCAATCGAGAGAGATGAAGAAGAAAGTCAAAACGGCGCCGCGAATGGTTTTTGGGTTATGAAACCCTAAAAATGTTCTTGCCACATTTACTTCCACCGGGTTGGGTCCGGGGTGATGACCGGCCCAACCCTCTTTTTTATTTTTGTGTTTTTTTGTTTTTTTAAAAAATCTGTTTTTAACCTTTAATTTGTTTTTAAGTTGTTTTTAAAAAAAAACCCATATTATTTTATGATAAAAAAATAAAAAAAACCTTTTTATAAATAAATTAAAGGAAAACTTCTTTTTATAACAAAGTTAAAAAGCTCTTTTAAAATAAATAACGCAAATAAATTTTTTTATATATATAATAAAAAAAACCTTTTTCAAAATAAATAATTTAAAAATCATTTTAAAATATATAAGTTAAAGTTTTTAGATTAAGTTTAAAATATTTTAAAAGTTAAACATTGCTCTTTCTTTTATAATTTTAATTAACATCTTTCCTTTAAGAACAATAAAAACCTTCAATATTGTATTCTTGCCCAATTACTGGCTAGCTTTGTTTACTAATGGTGTTCATCTTTTGCAGCTCTACTCTTGCGTGGTGTTTTATTTAAGTTTCATTTTTTGTAACTGCTTCCCGGTTGTAACCTCGCGAACCAATAATCGCGCTTTAAATTTCTGCCTTTTAATTTCTGTTTGTATGGCTTTAACTGCTGTCTTTATTTTCTGCTTGCATACCTCAATCATCTCACACCTTCATTAATATTTTTGTCACATTGCACACACCTCCGAAGGAATTAGGTCTAGCTTTTGGTCGCCGCGTCAATAGTCCTCACAACTTCAAACCTTTACAAACCCTAATTTTCACAAATGCCTCGCCGCAGGCAAGATTACAATTTTACCCCAAGCATTAGGTCAAAGAGCCGCCGCGCTCATTTTAGGGTTTCCCGCCGTGGAATCCCTAACCTAACCCTAATTACAACTTAACAATTTACAACGTAGATATTGGAGTTTCTACACTCCGCGTAAGCGTGTCCTTAAGATATGTTTATTCCCCATTGAGACCTTGACCACAGTCAAGAAGTCTCTAACCTCCCTATTGAGGGGAACTACGATTACTCTGATTCCACTCCCGTAAGGATACGTAGGCACAAGATGCGATGTCTTGCCGAGTAAACTTAGAATTAACCCCTTAGGTCTCCTTTCTCACTTTTAATCCTTTGTACATATACCTTAAGCAAATGAATAAAGCAAATAGTAAACATTTGAACAAAAGGTTCCTGTAGAGTACTACAGAAGTTTAGGGTGCTAATACCTTCCCTAAATTTAACCAACTCCCGAACCCTAGATCTTTCCCCGCATTGTGTTTACGATGCAAAAATAGGTTTTCCATCTTTTGACCTTTTCCTTCGGATAAATCAAAGAGCGGTTGTGAATTGAATTGCGATTCAAACTCATTAATAGTTTGTGATCCTATTTCCACCGCAACAGAAAATGGCGACTTCACTGGGGATGCCTTTAACTTTTGAGGGTTATCCCTAACTTGTTCATATTTATTACTATCTGTGTTATTATTCATTTGCATGTATATATTTGTGCTTTGATTGTGGGACTGTTCCTTGTGCTGTGAGATGAGTCCTACACCCGGATCTAGTGTACCTTAGGTAAATGGCAATAGACCAAGGAAATTGTACGACGTATATCGATACGGTTGATCTGGTGGCCATAGTTAGTGCGACTTCTTGGTTGGTGCTTATATTCCTTAAGTCAAGTTGAGGATAATATTGAGGCTGCCATATGTTGTCAATGCACTATCTGACTTTTAGAACCCTAGTTAACTCATCTTAGCCTTTAGAAGGTAGTGAGGTAACCGGCTTTGGTGCAGACTGAAGTTGGTTGACACTCGATACTACGCTCATTGAGATCTTAAACTTGGAGGGTTTTGGTTGGCAAGTAAGTTGCCTTCTGAACAACCACCCTTGTGAAGGATCAATGATATTGAGATCCCTTAGAACCTGGTTACTTTTGTAGGACAGGATGAACCATCTAACTTCAGGGGAGGGTACTTGCCTTTGAACCTCATGCAAGCCTTTAACCTAGGACTTTGTGTGTTTTCATGCATTGCATCCATAAAGCATCTCATCGCATTGTATTTCATGGAGTTCAAACATCATTTATGGATATCGCGGGATACCATAAATAAAAAAAAAAAAAAAATGAAAAAACAAGAAAAAAGATTTCCTTGGTACCCCACGGCATTAGTAAATGTTTTGAATTCCATGAAATCTTCATCTTCATCCACATTTTAGCATCATTTACTTTTTTGCATTGCATGTGTCTCCCGATTTCTCACACTCGGTTCTCTCACCTTCCAGTTTCGTCACCCTGAGTCCTCGGCACCAATACAACACCAGAGCTCAAACTCGGAAAAGAATGGAGGATCAGGCAAAAGAGATTGATCGCCTTAGCAATGAACTCGAAGACCTTCGAGGGGGTATGGGGCGTATGATGGAATTGTTACATGTCATGAATGCTAAGATGGATACCCAGCCCACTGTTGTTTCTGAGATTACCGGCGTTACTGTAGACCCTCCACCAAGTGTGACCGTAGAAAGGGACCCACCTTATGGTCTTGCTCCAGGTTTTGTGCCTCCTCAAGCCACTGTTCCAATTAATCAGCCTGTTCAGCAAGCCGTGCCTTTATTTTCTGAAGTTTCTAGGGGGGCTCCTATCTTTGCACCACCTGTTGTACACACTCGTGCGCAACCGTACTTCAATGAGACGGTTTTTGATAATCTTGATGAGAATGTTGAGGGTTATGAGAAACATGATAAGCTTCGTGAGGAAGTAAACACTATCGTCCAGAGATTGAAAAAGGTAGAGGGTGATCAAATTTTTGGGACTGCTGCAAGGGATGTTTGTTTGGTCTCAGGTCTGGTTATTCCCCCGAAGTTCAAAACTCCGAACTTCGATCGTTATGAAGGTGCCACCTGTCCTAAGAGTCATTTGATCATGTATTATCGCAAAATGGCTGCCCATGTTGAGAATGATAAACTGATGATTCATTGCTTCCAAGACAGTTTGAAGGGTGCTTCTTCCAAGTGGTATTTAACTTTGGACCAATCCCGCGTTAAGAGCTTTCAAGATTTATCTGACGCTTTCATCAAACACTACAAGTACAATATGGATCTGGCTCCTGACAGAAGACAGTTGCTGAGTATGTCACAAAAGAATTCTGAGTCATTCAAAGAGTATGCTCAAAGGTGGAGAGAGACTGCTTCGCAGGTGGAACCTCCTTTGACCGAGAAAGAGTTAGCTGATTGGTTTGTCGACACAGTCCGTCCAGAATTTTACGAGAGAATGGTAGGTAGTGTGACTTCAAATTTCTCCGACATCGTTGCTGTGGGTGTCAAGATTGAATTGGGTATGAAGAGTGGTAAAATGACAAATAATCATGGCGCTTCTAAGGATCAGCCGAAGAAACCTCCGTATAGCTCCCAGAAAAAGAAAGAGGGTGAGACTAATGCTATATCCTCTGGTAGACCAAGAGAACGCTTTTATCGACATCTGCAAGGTTATGCTCAACCTCAAGGGTACCCAGTCCAATATGCTCAACAACCCTATGTGGCAGCTATTACACCTTCTTTCAATCAACAGGTTCCCATGTATCAACCTATGCAACAACCTCCTGTTTATCCGCCTCCTGTCAACTACCTACAGGCACCCAACGCTCCTGCTCCTCAACAGCCAGAGAGTCCGGCTCCTCGCCGGAATGTTCCGAATAGAAGAACGTATAAGCCTTGTCCGCCCATTCCGATGACTTTCACCGAGTTGTACCCCTCTTTGGTCAAGCAAGGTCTCATCACCACTCGGGCTTTGGGTCCGCCTCCTAATCCATTACCCGCCAATTACAACGCCGCTGCTCATTGTTTATTTCATGAGGGTGCGCCTGGTCACGATCTGGAAAATTGTTATGCTCTCAAGAATATTGTTAGAGATTTATTGGAAAAGAAGATTTTATCATTTGAGGATCCTCAACCAAATGTTAAGAAGAACCCTTTTCCTAACCATGAGGGTGTCAATGCCATTAGTGCTGATTCGGGAGAAGGTTATGCCCTTAATGTTGAACAGATTAAGACTCCTCTTAAGATGTTCCATTCGAAACTGTTTGAAGCCGGTTTGGTAGATACTTCCCACGTTGCATGCGCAAGTTGTGAAGCCAGTATTAAGGGTTGCACGTTGGTTCAGAATGATGTTCAGAGGTTGATTAATGAGGGTGTTTTACAAGTGACAAGCCAAGCCAAGAAGGATGTAGTCGCTGTGGTTGAGCCTGTCTTCCATCAGCCTGAATCAAAGGGTAAGGTACCAGTGTTTAATTTATCAGGGGCAGGCTCCGCCAACCTCGTGTTCGATATACCAAGGTCGTATATCCCTGAAGTGAATCAGCCTAAGCCTATAGTTATTCGAAGACCGAGTCCATTTCCTTTCAGTGATCCTAAAGCTGTGCCTTGGAAATATGACGTGACGATGATTGACAAGGAGTCTGGGAAGGTTATTCCAAAGGAGGAGGGTAAGGATACTGTGACCAATATCGCAGAGGTAAGCAGGATGACCCGCAGTGGCCGTGTGTATACTCCCCATTCCAGTGAGGTCCCACCTAAGGAAACAGCTAGTATCCCAGTGCCTGCCAAAGACAAAGGTAAAGGAGCCGTCACGAATGATGAAGATGCCGAATTTTTAAGGATCATCAAGAAAAGTGACTATAAAGTTATCGATCAACTTCATCAGACTCCTTCCAAGATCTCAATTCTATCTCTGTTAATGAATTCACCCGCTCATAGGATGGCCTTGCAGAAGGTTTTGACTCAAGCACATGTGGATCAAGATATTAGCACCAGTCGGTTTGATAGTGTGATTGCCAATTTGACCGCCTGTAACACCCTCAGTTTCAGCAATGAAGAGTTACCGAAGGAGGGTCCGAACCATAATCGTGCTTTACATATATCGGTGAAATGTCAGGAGGACAATTTAGCGAGAGTGCTAGTAGACACCGGGTCTTCTCTGAATGTGCTACCCAAGAGGGTTCTCGATAAGTTGGCTTGTAAAGAGACTGTGTTGAAACCTACTCCTTTGGTTGTCAAGGCTTTCGATGGCTCCCGTCGATCGGCAATGGGGGAAGTTGAGCTTCCTATCCTGATAGGTCCGCAAATTTTTAATATCACGTTTCAAGTCATGGACATTAATCCCAACTGCAGTTGTTTACTCGGAAGGCCGTGGATTCATGCCGCTGGGGCAGTGACCTCAACGTTACATCAAAGGATGAAATTCGTGATCGATGGAAAGTTGGTTATTATACACGGTGAGGAGGATCTGATGGTCAGTAACCTGTCTTCTTTCCGTTACATCGAGGCCGATGAGAATGCTTTAGACATCTCCTTTCAAGCACTTGAGATCGCCAATGCTGTTCTGCTGGAAGTCGAAGAAATAGTGGGTCAGGGTAATCCATCTTTTGCATCTCTGAAGAGTACCAAAGCAACAATTGACAGGGGCATTCCTGAAGGTTGGGGAGAGGTAATCGATGTCAAAACCAAGACTGATCGCTCTGGGTTGGGTTACAAACCAACTCAGAATGGAGCTGCCACGACCGTCGAAGGGCGTCCGAAGGTTATCCAAGAGGTATTTGTCAGCGGAGGTTTCCAAGTCAATGCCATCAGTGACTGTGAGGAAAATGAAGAGCTGAGCAACCTGGTGTTTAAGGGTGATGCAGTTTTGAACAACTGGGAGGCCATAGAGATCCCTGTTATTTTCCCCTTGTCAAAGTAATTGTATTTTTTTTAAGTTTCATTTACATTTTCAAATAAAAATCTGTAGCTCTGCCCAAGGCTATAGGGTCGTTTTGTCGGGCCACCTTTCATTTCTAAAAAGATATTAATAAAAGCATTTTGTTCAATTCCACTTTGGTTCATTTGCGTTTTTCGTTTTCACCTTTAAAAATGAAATTGGCAACCTTTTCTTCCAAATAATAATAAAAAAAACAGCATTTCATTCTTACATATCTTCGAGCATTTTAATTAAGTAAGCCTTCCATCATGCAGAGATATCGTAAACCTTGTTGGATCCAATGACTTTGTTGACACTCCTGACTGGGATGCACCCATCAATCAAGCTGAGGACGAGGGTGAAGAAGATTTTGAAGTACCCGCGGAACTGACAAGATTGATGGAGTACGAGTACACAGAGCTTCAACCGCATAAAGAGCAGGTGGACCTAATTAATCTCGGTACGGATGAGAGCAAGAAAGAGGTCAAGATTGGTGCAATGCTTGAGACGGAGATTAGGCCGAGGTTGATTGAGTTGTTAAAAGAGTATATTGATGTGTTTGCATGGTCGTATCAAGATATGCCGGGCCTGAACACAGATATTGTTGTTCACAAGTTGCCACTTAAGCCAGATTGTCCACCTATCAAGCAGAAACTCCGAAGAACGAGACCCGACATGTCTTTGAAGATTCGAGATGAGGTTAAAAAGCAGTTGGATGCAGGTTTCTTGGCAGTCGCGAAATATCCAGATTGGGTTGCCAACATTGTGCCAGTGCCCAAGAAGGACGGTAAGGTTAGGATGTGTGTAGACTACAGGGACCTGAACAAAGCAAGTCCGAAAGACGACTTCCCTCTGCCACATATTGATACACTTGTAGACAATACAGCCAGTTTTGCGTTGTTTTCATTTATGGATGGTTTCTCTGGCTATAATCAGATCAAGATGGATCCCGACGATCGAGAGAAGACTACTTTCATTACTCCTTGGGGGACCTTCTGCTACAAAGTCATGCCCTTTGGTTTAAAGAATGCAGGGGCAACTTACCAACGTGCTATGACCACTCTTTTTCATGATATGATGCACAAAGAAATTGAGGTGTATGTGGACGATATGATAGCCAAATCTCAGAGTGAAGAGGAGCATTTAGACCATTTGGTGAAGCTGTTTGAACGACTCAGGAAATATCAGTTGAAATTGAATCCTGCAAAATGTACCTTCGGTGTCAGATCCGGAAAATTGCTTGGTTTCATTGTTAGCCAGCGAGGGATTGAGGTGGATCCTGACAAAGTCCGAGCCATTCAAGATATGCCGGCTCCGCGAACCGAGACGCAAGTTAGGGGTTTTCTGGGACGTCTGAATTACATTTCCAGGTTTATCTTTAATATGACCGCTACTTGTGAGCCGATATTCAAGTTGCTTTGCAAGGGGCAGACAGTTGAGTGGAACCCTGATTGTCAGAAAGCGTTTGAGAAGATTAAGGGTTATTTGCAAGATCCCCCTATTCTGATCCCGCCCGTACCTGGAAGACCGTTGTTTATGTACCTTACTGTTCTCGAGAAGTCTATGGGTTGCGTGCTTGGACAACATGATGAAACTGGGAAAAAGGAACATGCAATTTATTACCTGAGCAAGAAGTTTACCGATTGCGAAAACAGATACTCACCATTAGAGAAAACTTGTTGTGCATTGGCATGGGCCGCTAAGCGCCTTCGGCAGTATATGGTCTGTCATACCACGTTATTGATTTCTAAAATGGATCCGATCAAGTATATTTTTGAAAAACCTGCTCAAACCGGGAGGCTAGCCCGTTGGCACATGTTGTTATCCGAATATGACATCCAGTATGTACCCCAGAAGGCGATTAAGGGTAGTATTTTATCTGATTATCTTGCAGACCAGCCAGTTGAAGATTATGAACCTCTTAAGCTCGATTTTCCTGATGAGGATATTTTGTTGATTAAAAGAGATTGCGAAGAGCCAGATCCGAGCGAAGGTCCAGAACCAGGTCTTTGGTGGAAGATGATGTTTGATGGTTCCTCAAATGTCAATGGGCATGGTATAGGCGCCGTTTTGATGAACCCAAAGGGTGGATTTACTCCATTTACAGCAAGGTTGGACTTTGAGTGTACTAATAACGTCGCAGAGTATGAAGCGTGTATCCTCGGCCTCGAAGCAGCGATTCACCTCCGAATCAAACTTCTTAAAGTAAGTGGTGACTCAGCCTTGGTTATTTACCAAGTACAAGGCAAATGGGAAACGAAGAATGAGAAGTTAATCCCTTATAAAGACTATATTATTGAGCTGATCAAGTATTTCGACGAGATAGAGTTCGAGCATGTTCCTAGATCCGAGAATCACGTTGCTGATGCTTTAGCCATGTTGGCATCCATGTGGAAAGTTAAATTCGTTAATGAAGCACCTCTTATCCATATTGAGCGCAAGGTTGAGCCCGCTTATTGTCAGACGGTCGAAGAAGTTGAGGTGGATGAAAAGCCTTGGTTTCACGATATCAAGAACTATCTCGTCAAGCAGGAATGTCCCGATGGTGCTACTGGTCTGGACAAAAAGACATTGAGAAGATTGGCGTCCAAATTCTTTATCAGTAATGGTGTGTTGTACAAGAGAAATCACGACATGGTCCTGCTCAGATGTGTTGATAAACGGGAAGCGGACATGTTACTACAGGAAATTCATGAGGGGACCTTCGGAACCCATGCCAATGGTTATGCTATGTCCAAGAAGATGTTAAGGGCTGGGTATTACTGGTTAACCATGGAAGCCGACTGCATCCAATACGCTAGGAAATGCCATAAGTGCCAAATTTATGCTGATAAAATGCACGTACCTCCGTCACCGTTGAATGTTTTGTCTTCACCATGGCCGTTCTCTATGTGGGGCATCGACATGATTGGGGCAATTGAGCCGAAAGCTTCTAATGGACATCGTTTTATCCTTGTTGCCATTGATTATTTCACCAAGTGGGTAGAGGCTGCCTCCTACACTAACGTGACCAAGCAAGTGGTTACCCGATTCATCAGAAAAGAGATTATCTGCCGTTATGGAGTCCCAAGCCGGATAATAACTGACAATGGCACCAATCTGAATAACAAGACTATGAAAGAGCTGTGTGATAGTTTCAAGATCACTCACCATAACTCTTCTCCGTACCGTCCTAAGATGAATGGGGCCGTTGAAGCTGCAAATAAGAATATCAGGAAGATCCTGCAAAAGATGGTTGTGACTTACAAAGATTGGCATGAGATGTTACCGTTTGCTTTGCATGGATACAGAACCTCAGTGAGAACTTCGACAGGGGCAACACCTTTCTCACTGGTATATGGAATGGACACCGTGCTCCCCATCGAAGTAGAGATACCTTCGCTAAGAGTGTTAATGGAGGCTGAACTTGAGGAAGCTGAGTGGGTTCAAGACAGATTGGATCAGTTGAATCTCATTGACGAGAAGCGTTTGACAGCCATGTGCCATGGGCAATTATATCAGAAACGGATGAAGAGAGCGTTTGATAAGAAGATTCGTATCCGTGAGTTCCGTCAAGGAGAGCTCGTACTCAAAAAGATCTTGCCAGTACATAAAGATATGCGTGGAAAGTGGATGCCCAATTATGAAGGCCCATTCGTTGTAAAGACTGTCTTCTCCGGAGGGTCTCTAATACTTACGACAATGGACGGTGAAGAACTAGCACATCCCGTGAATTCTGATGCAGTCCGAAAATATTATGCCTAAAAACCCGCTAAGTCGAAAACCTGCAAAAGGCGACTTAGGCAGAAGTAAGGGTTGGAAAAAAAAAAAGAAATAATAACAAAAGCTCGCTAAGTTGAAAACCCGAAAGGGCGGCTTAGGCAAAAAAGAGCGTCCCGGTGGATTGAAAACCCGAAAGGGCGGTCCAAGCAAAAGTTAGGGACAAAGGCATTTCATTGCATCAAAAGACACTGATTATCTCGAACACACTTTCCGCATGAGAGCCATGTTTCAGTTCCTTCATCCTTGCCCAAAGCAAGATTCTGGATTAGTCTTAGTTATTAGTGTCAGTAGGTGTCGTTGGATTCGATGTAACCTTTTTCCCATGTTGCCAATTTCAAAATATAATCATCTGTGGAGCTATGCCTTCAGCAAGCAGCCACCCTTTAATAAAAGATACCATCTCGTTACTTACATTCCTTGGTGCATTGCTCTTTATTTTCTATTGTTATGCAAAATGCGTTTATTCCTAAAATTTGAAAATGAAAGGTGCATTGTAGATTTTTCAAAACTGTTTTTCAAAAAACAAAACAAATTTGAAATGTAATAAATTACTTTGACTAGTGGAAATCCCAAAAGGATCTCTTCATTCCCCGGAAATATCATTATTGCAGAAACACTTTCAAACCATTGCCCAGTGACAGTCCCCAGAGAGACTATAAGCTGACAACCTTCTTCTTGGGGTAACTTAAAAGTGTCCCTCAGGTTTTCTTCTCCCCATATGAAGACGTGATACCGTACACCCAAGCAGATTACCTTCTCCCCAGAGAATTCAGAATTTTAAAACCAGATTTGATTCTACCATTGATCTTTCTTACCCATGATTGACGTATTGGTTGCAGAGAACGCAGGGTATTTCCGTCGAGATGTTTAATTCATCTCTCGTCCCGTCTCTAGTCTGTTTCGTCAGCATACGCAAGGGCATAAGCATCACATGCCTATTTCGTTATATATTCATTACATATTCATTACATATTCATCACATATTCATTACATATTCATTACATATTCATTACATATTCATTACATACTCATTTCGTAACCATTAACATACATAAACATTAACATACATAGACATTAACCTACATTCACATTAACATACGCATTAGCATTCACAGGTTCATTGCGTTTCACCGTCATTGGTTGTTATCGCCGAGTAATGGGGTTTGTCCATTCTCTTCAAATAGATTGTCAGCCCTAAGCATAAAATACTTACTTGTTTCCAGTTTCCCTACGGAGCTCGATCCTCGTGGATGACGGTTACTTCAGCTATCTTTCCTCACCAGGATAAGATATTTACCCTCCAAGATCATTCCCTCGATGGAGTTTTGATTACCAGTCTTCTCTCTAGCTCGATCCTAGATTGAATCTCAGTCTTGTCGGTCGTCAAGCCCAACCGGACGTGCATTTATTTTGCACCATCTAAAAAACTTCACTATACCATGACAGATACGCGACTATCTCGTTTGAGAAGTTTATCACTGTACCCGGACGTGCATTTATTTTGCATTACCTTTCAAGAAAATCAACTACAGTCCTTTACAGATACACGCCAGTTCGCGCCTGGAGAATATATCAGTACAACACTTTGCAATCCTACATGTTACAACCCTTTACACTTTACATTTTACAGCATCAACACACGACATTTCTCACCTAAGAAGTCGATCCTATCCTCGCTACGACTCGCAGCAAATGGCCATCTCCATGGAGCAGTTGGGCTTCCATTTATCTGCCGTCTTGAGGTACGAACCAATTCGTATTCAGGAGAGCACGATTCTGAGTTATGAAGAAGTTCATTTATCCTTTAGTAAAAGAAGGAGCGGAATCATATTCAGGAGAGCACGATTCTGAAATATGAGTAAATTCAGTCATTCAGTTTCATATTCAGGAGAGCACGATTCTGAAATATGAGTATCTTCAGTCATTCAGTTTCATATTCAGGAGAGCACGATTCTGAAATATGAGTATCTTCAGTCATTCAGTTTCATATTCAGGAGAGCACGATTCTGAAATATGAGTATCTTCAGTCATTCAGTTTCATATTCAGGAGAGCACGATTCTGAAATATGAGTATCTTCAGTCATTCAGTTTCATATTCAGGAGAGCACGATTCTGAAATATGAGTATATTCAGTCATCCAGAATCATATTCAGGAGAGCACGATTCTGAAGTATGAGGAAATTCAGTTTACCCTTTTTATGTTCAGGAGAACATTTATCCTTCAGTAAGAGAGGAATCAAAATCGAATTCCAGGCGCCGACCTTAAAATGCGAGGAGATTTATTTATCAGATAAGCAACAGCCTCTTTATTTGAGTGCTTATTCATTTTTGCACATAAGTCCCTTCCAACGATAAGTGACAGTTCTCCCGAGAAGCTTATCAGGGCATTTCCCATTAAAGTCCATTTATTTTGGCATACAGTCGGTCTTTACCCTGTATATTTGCTACGGAGTTCCGAAAGGTCCGTTTGATCCTGTCACGAGGGGTAGTTTACAGAAGCTTGGATGTTATTCTTTGCTCAATCCTCCAACATTCTGTAATCGATCTTACAATCGTACGTGATCCAGTTTTATTTTTAGATTCCCCAGTGGAGGCCGTCTCATAGGTACCATCTCCATTTGAGGATCTCGTTCCTTTTCTAAAAAAGTGACAATTGGTCATTCGCACCAGTTGACTATCATTTTTTAGAATTCCCCAGTGTTGTACTGTGTCTCAGCGTGTCTTTTTCCCCAGTGAGTTCTTCTCGTTGGCGTCTGTCACGGTGTCGTCATGTTCGTCAGCATTTTCGCATTCATTATTCCAGCATACGCAGCATATCATATTCATGGCATCATCTGCATTAAGTCGTTCCAGTTTTGTCCATAGCATCGCATATCGTCGCATATAAGGGCAAAATTTTCGGTTATCTATATTTAAATCTCTCCACCACGATTCCTCGAGTCTCTGTCACTCAAATCGTCCGGTGTAGCTATTTAAATAGGGGCAACTGTAATACCCCAAATTTTACCCTCATATTTAGCCAGTCATTTCGCATATCATCTCATATGTACATTGCTAACCGCTAACCAGTTATGGAGGTTTTTGTTTTGCAGATTTGGTTCCAGGGGTATTTTGGTCATTTTACACAATTTCTGCTAATTCCTTGAAGACGGGCTGTTATTAAGTTATGAGGCGTTTGATACACTATTTTAGAGGCGTTTACTTATCCCCAGGTCTGATTGTATTAAGGTGCCAATTTGATGTGGTCGGTATTAAAACTTGTCAAGCACAACTGGATTTAAGATCCATTCCATCGCTCACGGTTTATTTCCAAAGCGCTTCCGTTCTGTTATTAAGGCACAGTCATAATTGGGTATTGTTGATTTGTGGCTCTCGGCGTTTGGTCAGGGGAATTTAATTACGATTAGTTTTGTTGTTGATGCTGAAATTGTCGTGATTACGGTGCACATACGCATTTGGTTACGAAATGTTTGGTTAACATTTAAAAGGGATTTTAATCAGATGATGAGATTAGGATTACAAATGAGACGAGTCCACAAATAAGAATATCACTTGGGAGTGTTTATGTTTTATGCCTATGTTAATGAATTAAATACTTGTGGATTTATTCACAAATGTTTATATTTTTAACTAAGAATAAAATATAAATGAATTCAAATTTTGGGAATTTTATTTCATAAAAGAATCTCATCATACAAGAAATGAAGAATACTTCACATTTCAGAAAAAATGTTACAAGGAATTACATTGATCCTTAAGGTATCTATCCTAAATCCTAAAAGTTCCTAAGTGCCTTCATGTTGTCTCTAAGCTTCTCCACAGAATCTCCGACTAACCTGCACGTCAAAACAGAACAAACCATATAGAAAAATGTTAAAAGTTTCTTGACACTCTCAGAACAGTGTCATCATCGAGTGCCGGGAGTGGCACAACCGAAGCTGCGTCCTACCCCCGTTACCGATCCGCGCCGTGGGCGTCAGATCAGGTAACACCTGTTCTTATCATTACGGGACATCCGAGAGATAGAAGTAATAAAAGAAGTGGGGCTGAT
Source organism: Lathyrus sativus (assembly GCA_963859935.3). Classification (NCBI taxonomy): domain Eukaryota; kingdom Viridiplantae; phylum Streptophyta; class Magnoliopsida; order Fabales; family Fabaceae; genus Lathyrus; species Lathyrus sativus. Next base: position 7,487,353 of record OZ012741.1, on the reverse strand, counting down.
TCGTTTTGCCGCGATTGGATTTCCAGACTGATACGAGAATAAGGCAACATAGGCAAGTTCTGACTCAAACCCGGATGCCGGCAGGTCTGAGTCACCTTGGTTTCAAAACTTCCAACACCTGAAAAGCCACAAGCATCATCAGCATAAACAAAACCAGGAAGGGGCTCGCGCCAATACAGGTATGAATAGCCACCAAAGGAAACAAATCTGTACCAAACAGAATGAAGACCCAGGGTCCAGCAGAATGAAAATCAAGTTCGAAATAGAACAAGAGAAGCCAAACTATGGCATCAAGTTGCACAAAAAGAAAATAAACCATCAAACGATGCAAGTTCATGTGCAAAGGTCCTACCAATCTGTCATAACACTCAGCAGAATCCAAAGAAGCGCCACAGCTCTGAACCAAACAAGAGAGTTCACCTCATCAGAAGTGAATAAACGGACTGCACATCCAAATATGATGCTTAAAGCGCCTCAACAAGAATGAGAAACGGAGGCAAGATGTAACTCAGAAAGATTATCAGAACCAGCTCGATTACAAGGGACTCAGTCCATAAAAACTGTCATAGATGTTACAATTGGAGGCACTGGGCTCAGCTTAACATCATAGCCCATTGAATCAACCTGCCAAAACTACACAGAAGAGTTGAAATTCATGTCAGTTCAGAATTGCAGGCAGTATTAAATCATGGCACGGTTTGTACCAGCAAGAATGATCCCATATAAACATGTCAGTTCATGAGATAAACAAGTATCAAACCATACTCAGTTCATGAAACAAACAAGTGCACAAACACAGGGCTCATCACCAATTTAATCAGAAGCAAAAATATAAACACAAGTCAGGGTTATAGTATCCTGTTCCAAATGGTTCAGACCCTAAGGACATCATCACCGAGTAACCCTTCTCGATGGCTTTGACCTGGCAATAACCACACCATCAGTTGCCCTCTGAAAGAAGAAAAAGAAGAGTCAGTGAACTTGTATCAGAAAACGAATCAGAGCCAATACTAATATCTGAAACAACAGCAACAAGGCAGTAAATCAAAAGAATAAGTTTGGTTCAAGACAAGCTCAGCGCAAGAACAATCAAACAAAGAATCCCAAATTTGATCAGTTGAAACTCGCCTCAAATAAGATCCCCACGGGTCAAGGTCATACCAGTCGCAACAACATCCAACCAAATTTGAGGTTCACATGAAAAAATCGAACGTGGCAACGCATAAGGGCTCAGTTCACACATCATAGCCCTAGACTCACAGTGAAATCAGTTGAGACAAAGCAAGCTATAACAGTTCAACAGAAAGACCAGAGGAATGCAAGTTTATCAGAAAAATAGGCAGCGATTAAAACTACCAGAAACTCACATCAGTTCAGATCACAATGGAACCCAGCAAAACAGATGTCCAGCGGATCCAAATAAAATCAAATATCCAAGATTCAAATCCTGAGAAACGGTTATCCAAAGCAAATCGAAACTCAAGGCTAGATATCCACAAATCAAGACAAAGCCATTCAATTATCAAAATCAAATGAAAATCATGAGCGAATCCAACAGATATCAGAAAGTGAACCGTATCAGGGGTAACAAATATCAAACAAATCACAAGGGTCCACATCTGATGAAATTCGAAAATCCATCATTTAATCAAATCTGCATCAGAAATAAAAAAAATCAAATCCTTTGTTAAGCAAACAGAAGGCAAAGATACGAAAGATTGAAACAAAAACAAATCAGATTTGAAAAAGGAAAGATTTTTCAATCAGAAATCAATCTCAATAATAACGAAAATCAAATCTTATCAGTGGAAGGCCCAATACGAATGGATATAAAAGGGAACGAAGTCACCTTTGAAAGAGGAGAGAAAACCCTAACGGACAATCGCATGTCAAACCCTAGTAACCGCGAGAGGGAGAGAGATTGAAACTAATCAACCGCGAGCAAGACCGCCTTCACCATTCATCAACGGCGGGCAATCGAAGCTCTAAGCCTCAGCTCACTTCATCATCGGCCGTTTTCACCGTAACTCCGTTGTAAATGTAAGCCATGAAGTGTTTTCCTCAAATGTTTATGTTTGGTTTCAGGTTACCGAAAGATGAGCAAAGCGAAAGAATGAGGAAGATGGGAGAATCGCAGCAAACTGAATACGAGAGACAGAAGCAATCGAGAGAGATGAAGAAGAAAGTCAAAACGGCGCCGCGAATGGTTTTTGGGTTATGAAACCCTAAAAATGTTCTTGCCACATTTACTTCCACCGGGTTGGGTCCGGGGTGATGACCGGCCCAACCCTCTTTTTTATTTTTGTGTTTTTTTGTTTTTTTAAAAAATCTGTTTTTAACCTTTAATTTGTTTTTAAGTTGTTTTTTAAAAAAAACCCATATTATTTTATGATAAAAAAATAAAAAAAACCTTTTTATAAATAAATTAAAGGAAAACTTCTTTTTATAACAAAGTTAAAAAGCTCTTTTAAAATAAATAACGCAAATAAATTTTTTTATATATATAATAAAAAAAACCTTTTTCAAAATAAATAATTTAAAAATCATTTTAAAATATATAAGTTAAAGTTTTTAGATTAAGTTTAAAATATTTTAAAAGTTAAACATTGCTCTTTCTTTTATAATTTTAATTAACATCTTTCCTTTAAGAACAATAAAAACCTTCAATATTGTATTCTTGCCCAATTACTGGCTAGCTTTGTTTACTAATGGTGTTCATCTTTTGCAGCTCTACTCTTGCGTGGTGTTTTATTTAAGTTTCATTTTTTGTAACTGCTTCCCGGTTGTAACCTCGCGAACCAATAATCGCGCTTTAAATTTCTGCCTTTTAATTTCTGTTTGTATGGCTTTAACTGCTGTCTTTATTTTCTGCTTGCATACCTCAATCATCTCACACCTTCATTAATATTTCTGTCACATTGCACACACCTCCGAAGGAATTAGGTCTAGCTTTTGGTCGCCGCGTCAATAGTCCTCACAACTTCAAACCTTTACAAACCCTAATTTTCACAAATGCCTCGCCGCAGGCAAGATTACAATTTTACCCCAAGCATTAGGTCAAAGAGCCGCCGCGCTCATTTTAGGGTTTCCCGCCGTGGAATCCCTAACCTAACCCTAATTACAACTTAACAATTTACAACGTAGATATTGGAGTTTCTACACTCCGCGTAAGCGTGTCCTTAAGATATGTTTATTCCCCATTGAGACCTTGACCACAGTCAAGAAGTCTCTAACCTCCCTATTGAGGGGAACTACGATTACTCTGATTCCACTCCCGTAAGGATACGTAGGCACAAGATGCGATGTCTTGCCGAGTAAACTTAGAATTAACCCCTTAGGTCTCCTTTCTCACTTTTAATCCTTTGTGTTGCACCCTAAAATTTGCCCAACCTTATTCCTTGGTTTATGCTTCATTATCATTAGCATTTGCATATAGAGTCATGTACATAGACTAACCATCTGCATAGCATAAGCATAGCAAGTCATTCAACAGGGGACCAATCATTATTTTCATCTCTAGAGGCCTAGCAAGAGGTTAATATCCCAACTCAATCTCATTCAAGTCATCAGGAAAGAATTTGAAAGCAAAGAGTTCAGCAGATCAAGCCTTGAGTCCATCTCCTAGCTGAGGGTATCTGAGGATCAACAAGAGGGTTATGAGCTGTGAATTGAAGGCATGGAGAGTAGCTAGACATTATGAGAGACTTAAAAAGTCATTTGGAGGAGGAGACAAGTCATTGATGAGAGCACAAGAGATACAGTTGAAGGCAGTCAACTAGGGTTTCATCTGGGTCAACCCTAGGTCAACCCTAGGTCAACTGATTGATTTAAAGGGCATTCAAGCCTATTGGAGAGATGTGGGGTTCAGCATTGGATATATAAAGAAGGATATGGAGATATGCCAAGAAGAATTCAAGAGAAATCAAGGAGAAGAGGAGTTACTAAATTAGGGTTTCTCTGTAAAATCCCCTAGTTTAGGTCAAATTTCCAAGCAAGATAAGTCAAAATGCTAGCTTCAAATGGCTTCTTGGCCAACATGAAACTTGTAGAGGATCTCAAGAACTTTAATTTGAGTGGTGGAAGACCTCAAGGAGATTTATAGAACTCAAGTTATGGTCCTTACAAGTTACAGGTCATCTGAGGTGTCTGAATTTTTGTCTGTGAGAGTGACTTGACTTCCAAGCAATTTTTACCCCTCAAGGAGATTTCAAATGAATTCTTGGTCAACATAAGAATTGTTCCTCATTGTCTTAGCTTTCTAGAATGGTATAGTATGCCTTCATATGATGTGTGGAACTCAACTTATGATCTTGGCAAGCAAAGGGTATTTTGGGCATTTGTGAATTACAGGTCATTTTAACCTATACCCAAAACTCATACAAGGAGGCCTCAAATGGAAAAACTTACAACATCAAACTTGCTCCAAATGGGATTTTAAGTCTAGAAAGAAGGTCACAAATTATTGGAGAAGCTCATAACATGAAGTTGCATAATTGGTCAAAATATGAACTAAAATGGCTTATAAAGTGAATAAATTCAAGATGGAAAATGGTTTGGGAGATTTACAAGTCCAAATGGAGACTTCCAATATATGATTTTGAATGGAAAAACAAATCTAAGAACAATGGTTCAAACACTTTTTTGAGTTTAGAAGGAAAAAAGAAAGTTATCCATGGTTGCTTGCCTTTTAAGAAACATAATCAAAATGAACCAAAGTTGGAAAACAAGGGAATGTGCAAGATGGATCTAGAATGTTCATTTGGGGTCTATATATTCATGAAATGAGAATTTGGCAAGGGTTGGCTTCATTTGCACCAAGAATTTCACAAATTCCCTCATTCTTTTCATTGAAGTTTTCATTCCAATTCTCCAAAATCTTCATCAATCTTCATCAAAATCAATTCAATCTTACTCCATCATCCTCCTAGATCAGAATTGAAGCAAAGTTTTGGTGTGAATCATCCATTTTCGAGCACCTTTTTCAAGAGCATCAAAACTACAAATTCAAGTGGACAGCATAATTCAAGTCAAGAATCAACAAGGAATTGCATACAGAATCACATACATCAAGGATTGATCAAGATCCAACACCTAGAAGCTTCAGATCCACGTGTTCCATAGCTGTTTCTCAAGATTTCACACCAGGTAAGTTTTCATTCAAACTGCTTGATCTAGTTAGTTTGGCATGTTGTTGATAGTTTAGATGCAATCTAGGTGGTTAGGAGAACAAGTAGGATGAGTTTGGAGAGGTTTGGTGATGGTTGTTAACAGGTGCAACAAACTGTTAGTGCTTGAATCTCTTGGATTAATGCATTAGAATGTTAGTTTGATTGATCAGATTAATCTCCATTAGGCATAGGTTAGTTTAGGTCAAGTTTGAGGAAGCATCGTGATGGTGCATATCAGTATAATTCCATGGTGACCAGAGCTTGATGCCATCGGGTTGAGAGATTTGTGGAATTTCAAAGAAACCTAATGCCATAGGATTATAGAGTGAAGAATTCTGAGTTTTTTTCATGTTGAGATCGTGTCATTTCATTGCGTGTAGAATGAGAACAGAGAGGTGTAAGTGTGTTCGTGCATGGCCATTCATGGAGGTTGAAACCCTAGTTTCAGAATCAGTGAGGAAGACGAAATCTGGACCCTTCAATTTGTGTTAGACTCTTGACTGGAAGGGAGATCCTGTGGCTCACATTCAATCTGATTTGTGGAGGGAGATTACCTTGGCCAAAACGCGCCGTTTCATTAATTGAAACGGGCGGGCCTCAGAATTTTGTGTTAATCCCACCCCCAGGTTTAGGCCCAAAGTCATTTTCAACGTGATTTCCCTTCTATTCTCACCCCCAGCGTGTATGGTGTTCTGAGCTGGAATTCTGGGCTTAACCAAAGCGCTATCTGCACCCCTGTCTGTATGGCCCATTCTGAATTGAACTGCGCGTGGGTTCTAAATGCACCCCTCCCTCATTTTTTATTTTGTTTAATTTTTCTTAATTCACTTTAATATTTTACCAATTTTCATTAATTCATAACTAATTCATAAAAAATGCATTTTAATTCATTCTTTTTACCATATTTTCTTTAAAATGTCTAGAAAATTATAGAGAAATAAAATTTCATTTTTAGTTTTATTTCATATTTTTTCCATATTTTCTAAATAAATGTCATATTAAATAGCTTCATTTCATGCATCATTTTAATAATTTTTGTTCTATTACATGCTTTAATATTTTTTGGTCATTCTTTTTTATATTGTTTAGATGAGATATTCAACTTGTAGAAATATTTTAGTTCCCATTTTTAGAGGTTAATTTTAGGTGATTAATAAATGCTTGAATATCATGAACAAAACTAGGGTTTTAGGTGACAACTTAAGAAGTTTGATTTCATTTCCCTTAGGACTTAGGATTTAAATAGATTAGTTATGGGACTATAGGGGCTATGGGTAGTTACTAGACCCCTTAGAGAAAAGTTAAGATTCCCCTACTGCTATTAATACTGTCTGTATATCGGTTGTCTGGTGTGGTGTGCCCTCTGGGGATTGTTGCTTGTTGGGTTTGTCTGGGGCCCTGGGGAAGCTGAGGATTTGTGAAGATGAAGACCATTGGAGATTCAAAGATTGAAGATCAACTGTCAGAGTTGAGGAGGAGATTCTTGCTAGCAGCTGCTGAGGAGACTAGGGTTTAGGAGCTAGGCAGAGCTCTAGATTAGAATGATTGTTTCTCAAACATGGATTGCCTTGTCTGCATCCATTCTTCTCTGTGATTCAGAGTCTCTCTAAGGCACTCACCCCCTTCCTTTGGAAGGCTTGGTGATAGTGTCTATGAGATAGAACTCTTGAGAGAAAATGTCTCTTTGTGTTAGAAGCAGTCTGTTCACCACCCTTGGTAGTCAACTGATTGCTTAACACCCAATTCGCTCTTGTGACTGATCCCTCACCCTGGAGGTTTGAGCTTGAAGAAAAGCCATTGCAGATAGAAGACTGATGATCAAAGCCCTTGCCTGAAGGCCATGTAGATGGAGATTGATGCTTGTTGAAGCCTGTAGCTGATTGGAGATTACTGGAAGCTAGATGTTGATTCAGAGCTGCTGGTGCTGTTTCTTTTGCTGTTGTATTTCATTTGCTGATGTATTGATTGGTTTTCCTGACTGTATTGTTTGCTGTTTACCCTGTTGGGTTGAAAGTGAAGCCTGTTCACTTTTGCCTATTGTTTTCTAGGTTCGAGGTTGAGTGGGACTCCCTTGCCTCGCTTGTGCTGTTGCATCCATGCATTTTACTGTTTTACTGTATATATCTGGTATTGCTTCTGTTTCTGCCTATCCCGTAGGATCTCTGTTTCTCTCTGTGCAAGAGAGGAGCATGATAGACACTAGGTCTTAACCCATGCATGATAACATTAGGTTAGTTTGTTTCCCTTCGCAACCGTAGGTTAGAGTTCTGTCTCTTTCTTTCTCAAAACAAACAGAAAAACACATAAAGATTTCAAACACAATAAAAGACACTTCTTCCGTAAAAGAATGTGAACTCGTCAAGACGTCATTTTTGTCCGCTTGGACCATTAATCAGAAAAACCTTTTTCAGAAGGACTAAAATCAACCAAGACAGACTTGTGTCGTACGTAGCCCGAACTACGTTTGCTCTGATCTTTCATGCTGTATGAAAGTACGTAGGCATAGGATGCGATATCCTAGCGAGCAACCTTCCCCTCCTTTCCCGTAGGTAGGCGAACTACGTTGACTCTGATTTCTCGTTCCAGGCGGGAATACGTAGGCATAAAGTGCGATACTTTGCCGAGTCATTTTTATTTTCATTTTATTTTCTTTTTCACCCTTGACCTATAGTTTAGATAGAATAACAATCCATACCCGAAAACAAGCGTGGATCCCGTCGAGTACGACGGACGTGAGGGGTGCTAATACCTTCCCCTTACGTAACCGACTCCCGAATCCAGGTTTTGGTTGCAATGACCATACCTTTCCCGTGTTGTGCGAGGTTTACTCTGAGCGTTTCCTTTCCCTCCCGTGGGATAAATAACGCACGGTGGCGACTCTTCTGTTCAGCCGGCGCCGATTTTCGCAGTAGCGACAGCTGGCGACTCTGCTGGGGATCCAACGTCCCCTGGCTGCTAAGAACTGCGATGGTTCTTATGCATTTGGGATCCAACGTCCCTTGAGAGAGTCAATCCTAACGCTTGTTTTCCCGTCGAGGATTTTGTATGGAGTTGTTGTATATTTCTAACCTTGTATTTTCAGCTTTGTATATTGATTATTATTGCTGTATTTGGGGTGTGACGGGTGTTCTGATATTGAGTGAGAAGCCGGACCTGGGCTTGAGTGCACCTAGAATTAGAGTAGAAATTAGTGGGCGCCCGCTTGCTTTGCTTGCTTTGGTGTCCCATGAAATCTACACTCAGACGAGGTTCCTCTGGTTGGCCTCCTGCCCCTTCCTTTGGTTGGCGTGGGTTGCTGGTTAGTTGGATTGTCGACTCTGGGAACCGATCATTTGGAAGTTGGCTGAGTGAGGCCTCTTCAGGATTTGATGATGCCACTCCTTCTGGGAATCGTATCATCAACCCTGAAAGTCTGTGACGCCGACAACCGCATAGGATGCCGTACCTTGTGCCAGTTATAGGGCCACCCACCTGTGAGGGGATTCAGGGTTATGCAGGTAACTAGACCTCCAGACCACCGGTTATTTCTTGATCAGAGATCCTGGTTATTTATGGAGAGTTATGAGGTCTGTCAGAGACCATTTGGAGATGTGTTCTGAGGTCTGTCAGAGACCATTTGGAGAGTGCTGAGGTCTGTCAGAGACCAATTATAGATGTGATTTGAGGTCTATCAGAGACCAGTGAGTTATGATTTGAGGTCTGTCAGAGACCAGTGTTGGAGTTTCATTTTAGGTCTATCTGAGACCAGGGTTTGATGACTTCTGGATGGTCTATCTGAGACCTTTCTTGATTGGGTTTAGGCTATTCAGCTGCAGCTTTGGTCCCTGTTGAATGTTACTTGCATTGCATCACTGCATATCCATTACCATTTGCATTTCACTAACGTGTGTCTGTGCTGCAGGTGCATTTGCATTTCCCTAGTTCTAGTGCCCGGACTTCTGAGTTTTGATCATGACTAGCTTAAGGAGAACAGTTGCTTACAAATTGCCTACTCCTGATATTGTTCCTTTACTGGGGTTGATCTCTCTTGCTGATGAGGGTGTTCGTAGGAGTTTCCGGATGAGCTATGGTAGATTATTGAGATTGGTGTGCAAACCTACAGAGGTAGAGTTAGATGGGTTGTATGCTTTGATGCAATTCTACGACCCTGCTTTGAGGTGCTTTACGTTCTCTGACTTTATTATGGGACCAACCCTGGAAGAATACGCTGAGTATGTTGAGCTGCCCGTGCAGAACCAGGTTCCATTCATTCATTATGATGCCAAACCTAAGCCTGAGGAATTGGCAAAAGCTTTGCATGTTGATGCTTCTGAACTTGTGACTACTGTTTCCCGTGGAGTTCCAGGCTTCTCATTTCAGTTCTTAGTTGGTAAAGCCCAAGAGTACGCCAAGAGCGGGTGCTGGGTTGCTTTCAATGCTGTGTTGGCTTTGTGCATTTATGGCATAGTACTGTTCCCCAATATACCGGATTTTGTGGACTTTGATGCTTTCTACTTGTTTGCCGCTGGTAATCCTGTACCTACCTTACTCGGAGATCTCTACCACTCACTGCATTACAAGAATGAGAAGGGAAGAGGGAAGAATGTTCATTTCTGTGTACCCTTGTTGAGTATGTGGTTTGAGAGTCACCTTCCTAAGAGAGGATCTGCTGCAGAGACTACAGTTCCAGTTGGTTGGCCAGAGCGTCTGATGAGGCTATCGTCGGAAGATATGGAGTGGTTTGATAGAGATTTGTTGGGATCTGAGCTCATCTTCAGTTGTTCGGGGTACCCTAATGTGCCGTTGATAGGAAGAAAAGGGTGCATCAACTACAACCCTTCTCTATTCATTCGCCAGTTTGGATATGCGCTGAAGAATCCACCGCAAGAGGAAGAAGTACAGGAATCTCTGTACTTCACTGGAGACGTGAAGGGGGAGTTATTAGCCAAGTTGCAACGTGCATGGACGCGTATTAACCGCAGAGGGAAGCCGCTGTTAGGAAAGAATGACTGTCAGGCCTATGCACCTTATAGAGTTTGGATTCAGGAGAGGGCTAGTCAGTTGAGGATGCCATTTCCAGATGCACCAATTCTTGTTCCCGTTCCGGTAGCAGAGCCAACTACTGTTGCTAGAGAAGTCCATGAACAGGTTGTGAAGGAGAAAGAAGCCTTGATGAAGATTAACGAAGGGTTAGAACAAGAGTTAGCTCAAGCACGCAGCGAGAAAAACAAGGCCGTATATGCTTTCCAACAACAGATTGAGCTAGTGAACAGGTTAGGAGCTGAGTTGACCGAGGAAAAGAAGAAGCGCGAACGTCTGGGGCAAGAGTTCAGAAGTTCCCATGACATGCTGGAAGCCAAAAAGAAAGCGCTCGACGCAGCACACCGAGAGATATCCTCCTGCAATAAGACTTGGAATGCTACTCTCACTAACAACAAGAAGAGGGAAGATAAGCTAAAGCAGCAAATTTCCGACCTTGAAGAGAAGTTGAAGTCTAGCATCAAGAAGTGTGAGGAGGAAGTGATGAACCGGTATAGTGTCCAGCATGCACTGAACAAGGCAATCAAGTCCAGAGACGAAGCAGTATCTCAGAAACGAAAGTTAGAAGATTGCTTCGGAGAAGCAACATGGGAAGAAACTGCTGAAGACGTACGTCGTGTTCTTAAGAAGAGAAACCAGCTTGTTGAAGGGCTGCTTGATCGACCAAGCCATCCGGAGACCAAGAAGTTGATAGAGGAGTACCAGACTTTTGGGAGGATTTGATCATTTCATGTAGTAGCTTATATGCTTTATTTGCATAGTGCTGACCATCACCAGGATTGTTGGTTGAGGTCATGCCTTCTTTGTACTCTCAGTGATATTGTACCCTGGGCTTATTGATTCTCTCAGCAATATATGAGGCTTTCTATGATTCAGCTCCGATATTCCTATTGTCAGCACTGTCACTGCACCAGCACTTGCGCACTAGAACTGGGGGAATAAACTTCCCTAAGGCACAGACACATTGCATTGCATTCATATTCATATTGCATAACAGGTAATCTTTGAATGGTGTCTTATTTCCTGCTCTGTACCAGGTACTTAACAGGATTCCAGATCAACATCCGCACCGCTACTCTACACGATCCAACTGTCGGAAAGTCATGGACCAAATTCAGAACGAGATGCAGGATGTGCGCGAGAAGCTCGCCCTCTTCATGCAAACCATGGAAGCTATAGAAAAAGGGCAAGAGAATTTGCAGGCCATGGTCCAGCCTCTGTTGGCTCGCAACGCTGGTCATGGTAATGACGATCATCAGTCTGTCCGGGTTGATACCGCTCATGGAGACGACACTCCCACGCCAGTGGCTCCGCCCGTGGTCAATATACCTGCCGCTAATCTCAACAACGCTACCGCTGCTGTGAATGGTAACGTCGGAGTTGGAAATGATACTGCTGTCCATAATGTCGGGCTGGGTGATGTCAATGTGGGAGATAATCTCGGAGGCAACGGCTTTGTCAATACTGGGCTCGGATTCAACGATCAGGGATTCGACAATGCTGGCAAGTATGGCTTTAATGCTCAAGGCTTTGGGCAAGATGGTTATGGTATGGTCAATCAGGGTCACGGAGGCTTTGGAAACGAAAATGGTACTGGATTTATGGCTTATGGTCCTGCTGGAGGTGTTCAAGGGTACGGCATCAGAGGCCGTGGTCCGGGGATGAATCAGATCAGAGCTGGACGTAATAATGCATATGATGGGTACGGGGCTGGAAACGGTATGTGGCAAGAGGATCAGCAGGAGGACGCCTTCTCTGGAGGAGGTTTTGAAGGGCCGATGGATGATTCTCAAAAGATTAGAATGCTGGAAGAGCAGATGAAGGGAGTCCTAAACCAGAGTGCTGTGGGATTGGACATGGCAACAATGGGCTTGGTACCTGGGCTGAGGGTGCCAATCAAGTTCAAAGCGCCTGCGTTTGACAAGTACAAAGGAGACACATGTCCGAAGGTGCATGTACGAGCTTATTACAGAAAGATGTCTGCATACTCCACTGATGAAAGAATGCTCATGCATTTCTTTCAGGATAGTCTGTCGGGCCCTTCCCTAGAGTGGTACATGGGGTTGGAGCCAACTGATATCAAGACTTGGAAGCAATTAGCGGAGGCATTTGTAGCCCATTACAAGTATAACAGCGACCTGGCACCCAATCGGGTCCAGTTGGCCGGGCTTTCGCAAAAGAAGGGGGAGAGTTTTAAAGAGTACGCGCAAAGGTGGCGCGATATGGCTGCCAGGGTCCGTCCTCCTGTGGAAGATAAAGAAATGAATGATATGTTTGTCGGCACATTCACCGGGCTGTTTCATGATATGTTGTTTCACACGTCTCTGGCTAGTTTTTCAGACCTGATTCTGATGGGTGAAAAGATTGAGCGGAACATTAAGCAAGGAAAGTTCCAAGTTGACGAATCAACTGCATCTGGCAGTAATAAGAAAGCTTATGGTGGGCGCCGTCAGGGCGAAGCTAGCGCGGTATTTGGAGGCCGAGGCCGAGGCCGAGGCAGGGGAAGAAATCAATATCGTCAGCCGCAGCAAGTGTCGAGTGTTACAATCCCGTATCAACAACAACCAATCCAGCAACAACAACCGGTTCAGCAGCAACCAATGCCACAGCAGCAGCAGCCTCAGCAGGGGGCACAGCAAGCTCAACGAAGATTTCAGGGTAGTAAGCCGAGAAGAGTGTTTGAGAAGCCTCCCTCTAACTATGCTGATTTATTGCAGACATTGTTGGGATTGAATCTAGTGGAGAAAAGAACCCTGGCACCGATAACGGGAACTCCCCCGTTCGGCTACGATGCAAGCAGGCATTGTGAGTTTCATTCTGGGGCCCCGGGCCATGATATCGAAGGTTGTCATGCTTTTAAGCACGTTGTGCAGGATCTCTTGGACAACAAGTCTATCAACTTCGGAACGGCAGGTCCGAATATAGTCCAGAAACCCATGCCTAACCATGGGGCCAACGCCGTGCTAGCGGAGGAAGGGCTGAATCTTATTATGAATGTTGAGGATTTAAAGACGCCGCTGGGCGAGATAAAAAGCCGACTGTTGCAAGGAGGTGTTTACCCGGGTTGTAATGAGTACTGCTTAGATTGTTGGGCCCTAGCTGGGGGGTGTGAGGATTTGAAGAAAGGCATCCAGGCCTTGATTGATGAAGGTACATTGCAGTTTGATCGAACAGCAACTGATGAGCCGGCAGGGGCAGTAGTGGATAATCGGAGTGACGTGGCCACGGTAACAATTCCTCGGAAGACGATCACCATTGCCGCACCAGCTCAGCGACCACCGATTACCATAACTAAAGCCGGGCCAATCCCGTATAAGAACACGAAAGCGGTCCCATGGTCATATGGGCTAGAGGTGTATTGTGATGGGATTAAGATCGACGTTAACAAGCAGCCAGTGGAGATTGTGGATAATGTTGTTGGCTCAGGAGGCATGACGAGGAGCGGCAGGATCTTTATATCTCCTGAGGTAGAGGCCGAAAGGCTAGCAAAAGGAAAAGGGAAAGCGGTTGAGAGCGTTCCGGTACAAGCAAATGAAAAAGAAGCAGCATCGAAAGATGTAGAGGAATTCATGCGCTTGATTCGGAAAAGTGATTATAAAATTGTGGAGCATCTGCAGCAGACACCGTCCAAAATATCTATTCTGTCATTGCTGTTGTGTTCGGAAGCTCACCGAAACGCTTTGCTGAAAGTCCTGGACACTTCTTTTGTACCCCAGGATGTCTCTGTAAATCAGCTAGAAGGAGTATTGGCACATGTAAATGCAGGCCACAGTCTGGGCTTTACTGATTTTGACTTGACTCCGAAAGGGAGGGATCATAATATGGCATTACATGTATCTGTTGAGTGTAGGGGATCGACAATGTCGCACGTATTGGTTGACACCGGGTCGTCTTTGAATGTGCTGCCTAAGAAGGCGATGATGAAGCTGGATGTTCGAGGGATTTTGTGTACACCCAGTGATTTGGTAGTCAGAGCGTTTGACGGCACGCGGAGAACAGTCTTCGGATCGATTACCTTACCTCTGCAAGTGGGGCCGGAAGTGTTTGCAACGGAGTTTTATATCATAGATATACAGCCTGCGTACAGCTGCTTGCTGGGAAGACCTTGGATTCACGGGGCAGGGGCAGTCACGTCTACCCTGCATCAGAAGTTAAAGTATATGGTCGGAGACAGCGTAGTTACCGTGTGCGGAGAAGAAGACATCCTGGTCAGCCATCTATCTTCGTTTAAATATGTGGAAGTCGACGGGGAGATCCACGAGACGCCATGCCAGGCATTCGAGGGTTTGCGCATCAAGGACAAGGGTCCCGGGCCGAGCAAAGTGCCAGAGATAGCTGTCTCATCGTATAAAGAAGCTCAAGCGCTAGTGAAAGCAGGAGAAGCCAAGGGCTGGGGAAAAGTGCTGGACATTCCTGTGAAAATGGACCGGTTCGGACTGGGGTACCGACCGTCGTCATCAACTCCTTCTGTGGGGGCCCCTCATTTCAGAAAGTCAATCACCATCTCTGCCAGTGGAGTGTGCCATGAAACTGTCAATGCTGCTTCAGAGTCTGATGAAGGGGACAGCGACTGTGATATGGATGCCTGGATTCAGCCAAGCACGCCAGGACAAGGACTGTGCAACTGGTCTATTCAGGAGCTTGTTCCTGTGACTTTTAAACAGTAATGCTTTGCTTTATTAATTGTTGAATAATCTGATGTCTTGCCCGGGGCATCAGAATTTGCTTAGGGCTGTGTTGTTATAAACATTGCGCGTTAATCATTAAATAAATGGCGTTTTTTCATGTGCAAATATTGTAATCCCTGTCTTTCCTGTTTTGTATTTTTCAATAAAATGGCAATGTGGTTATTCGCTTTATACGCATTTTGAAGCACTTAACCCTCTCTTTTGCAGGATAACATTTTCAGATGACGTCCTTGAGCCACCTATGACTCGTCCCGACTTCGAGCACCCGGTATTCCATACTGAAGAAGAGGTTGTCGAAGATAGCGACGTTCCTGAAGAACTGTCTTGGTTAGTGAAGCAAGAGGAAAGAGCCATTCTGCCTCACGACGAGGTCATCGAGATTATCAATTTGGGGTCGGAAGGGGTTGAGAAGAATATTCGTATTGGAGCCGCATTGCAGAGTGATATCAAACGAAAACTGGTTGAAATGCTTCGAGAGTACAATGATGTATTCGCTTGGTCGTATCAAGATATGCCAGGGCTCGATACAGATATGGTTGTGCATCGCCTGCCACTGAAAGAAGATTGCCCGCCAGTCAAACAAAAACTTCGCAGAACACGACCAGATATGGCAATGAAGATCAAAGAGGAGGTGCAGAAACAGTGGGACGCTGGTTTCCTGGCTGTGACGAAGTATCCTTCATGGGTTGCCAACATCGTACCAGTGCCGAAGAAAGACGGCAAGGTTCGAATGTGCGTGGATTATCGAGATTTGAATAAAGCAAGCCCAAAAGACGATTTTCCACTTCCTCACATTGACGTGTTAGTTGATAATACCGCTCAGTACTCTGTATTCTCCTTCATGGATGGCTTTTCAGGCTATAATCAAATTAAAATAGCGCCAGAGGATATGGAGAAAACTACTTTCATAACGCCTTGGGGAACATTTTGCTATAAAGTGATGCCCTTTGGTTTGAAAAATGCTGGGGCAACATATCAGCGTGCGATGACGACTCTTTTCCATGACATGATGCATAGAGAGATTGAAGTTTATGTTGACGATATGATCGCCAAATCCCAGACGGAGGAAGAGCATCTGGTGAATCTGTTGAAGTTGTTTAAAAGGCTTAGGAAGTTCAGGCTGAGGCTGAACCCTAACAAGTGCACCTTCGGGGTGAGATCGGGTAAACTGCTGGGGTTTATCGTAAGCGAAAGAGGGATAGAGGTCGATCCTGCTAAAATAAAAGCGATTCAAGAAATTGCCGACGCCTAAAACAGAGAAAGAGGTACGCGGGTTTTTAGGGAGATTGAACTACATTGCCCGGTTCATATCTCACCTAACTGCTACGTGTGAACCATTATTCAAGCTCTTGAAGAAAGATCAAGCTGTAACGTGGAACGAAAATTGTCAAAAGGCGTTCGACAAAATAAAGAAGTATCTGCAGGAGCCTCCTATTTTGATACCCCCGGTGGCAGGGAGACCCTTGATAATGTATTTGACGGTTCTTGAGGGAAGCATGGGTTGTGTTCTCGGTCAACACGACGAGACGGGGAGAAAAGAGCATGCAATTTATTACTTGAGTAAGAAATTTACAGATTGTGAATCTCGATACTCAATGCTGGAGAAAACTTGTTGCGCGCTAGCCTGGGCCGCCAAGCGTTTGAGGCAGTACATGCTGAATCATACAACCATGCTCATCTCGAAGATGGATCCAATCAAATATATATTCGAAAAGCAGGCGTTGTCAGGTAGAATTGCCCGGTGGCAGATGGTCTTGACTGAATATGATATTCAATACGTCTCGCAAAAGGCTATAAAGGGGAGTGTGCTGTCTGAGTATCTGGCGGAGCAGCCTATTGAAGAGTACCAATCAATGAGATTTGATTTTCCTGACGAGGATATCATGTATCTCAAGATGAAGGATTGTGAAGAGCCGTTACCAGACGAAGGACCAGAGCCGGGGTCCCAATGAAAGATGATATTTGACGGAGCTGTGAATGCTTACGGTAGCGGAATAGGGGCAATTATCACTACGCCGCACGGGTCGCACATCCCGTTTACTGCCCGATTGACCTTTGCCGTTACCAACAATGAGACCGAATACGAAGCTTGCATAATGGGGCTTGAAGAAGCCATTGATTTGCGAATCAAACATTTAGACGTATACGGAGACTCAGCTCTGGTAGTGAATCAGATCAAAGGGGAATGGGAGACACGTCAGCCCAATTTGATACATTATATGAATTATGCGAGGAGATTGTTGCCTTTCTTCGACAAGGTTGAATTGCATCACGTGCCGCGGGCAGAGAATCAAATGGCTGACGCCCTGGCCACTTTGTCTTCCATGTACAAGGTCAATTTCTGGAACGAAGCTCCCCAAATCACTATCTCTCGGTTGGACAGGCCAGCCTATGTATTTGCTATTGACGAAGCATCCGATGACAAACCGTGGTATTTCGATATCCGTAATTTCCTGAAGAATAAAGAGTATCCGGCTGGGGCATCCAGTCAAGATCAGAAGACTCTCAGGAGATTAGCGGGTAATTTCTATTTGAACCCGGATGGCGTCTTATACAGAAGAAACCACGATTTGGTGTTGTTGCGTTGTGTAGATGAGAAAGAGGCAAAGCTTCTCATGGAGGAAATTCACGAAGGTGCCTTTGGCACGCATGCTGGTGGGCATGCTATGACAAGAAAGCTGCTGAGGGCAGGTTACTTTTGGCTGACGATGGAAACTGATTGTTTCAAGTTTGCAAGAAAGTGCCACAAGTGCCAAATCTATGCTGACAAAATACACGTGCCTCCAAGTCCTTTAAATGTGATGTCATCTCCATGGCCATTCTCGATGTGGGGAATCGATATGATCGGAAAGATCGAGCCGACGGCTTCTAACGGGCATCGGTTCATCCTAGTAGCAATCGATTATTTCACCAAGTGGGTGGAAGCGGCGTCTTACGCAAACGTAACGAAGCAAGTGGTGGCTAGATTCATTAAGAGAGATATCATTTGCCGATATGGGATCCCCGAGCGGATAATCACGGATAACGGTTCTAACCTGAACAACAAAATGATGAAGGAGCTCTGTCAGAATTTCAAGATCGAACATCACAACTCCTCCCCTTACCGACCCAAGATGAATGGCGCTGTCGAAGCGGCCAATAAGAATATCAAGAAGATCGTCCAGAAAATGGTGGTGACTTATAAAGATTGGCATGAAATGCTACCTTTTGCTTTGCACGGTTATCGTACGACGGTACGCACATCAACCGGGGCAACTCCGTTCTCGTTGGTATACGGAATGGAAGCGGTATTGCCATTGGAGGTTGAGATCCCTTCTCTAAGGGTATTACGAGACGTTCAGCTGGACGAGGCAGAATGGGTAACGAATAGATTGAACCAACTGAGTTTGATGGATGAGAAGAGGCTAGCTTCTCTGGCATACGGTCGTTTGTACCAAAGACGAATGAAGAAAGCGTACGACAAGAAGATACTTCCGCGAAGCTTTCAGACGGGCGACCTTGTGCTGAAAAGGATTCTCCCGCCACAAGCAGATCACAGGGGCAAGTGGACCCCCAACTACGAAGGGCCATACGTTGTCAGTAAGGTCTTTTCAGGAGGAGCGTTGTTGTTGTCCACCATGGACGGAGAAGACTTTGCGTCACCTGTGAATTCGGACGCAGTTAAAAAATACTTTGCTTAAAATAGACCCGCTGGACAGAAAAAGAGAGTCCAGGCAAAAATGGGGCATCCTGGCGAACCAAAAACAGAATAAAAAGGTTCGGGCAAAAGTTAGGGATAAAATTGAAAAAATGTACACCCGCGAAGTTGAAAACCTACACTGGGCGGCTTCGGCAAAAAGGGGTATCCCGGTGAACTGAAAACCCGTAAAGGGCGGTTCACGCAAAAGTTAGGGATTTGAAAAGCAAATGACTGCGATCCGAATTTGATATGAGCATCAATGCGGGAGAATACATTTGAGGAGTCAGTTATCGGATACAACCTCTTCAGAAGTGGGGATACCGGGAAAGTATTAGAGTCGGATGAGTCATGGGAGGATCAGTTCGTGGTGTTCATCTGCATCCAGTTGCCGACATGTGTACAAAATTTAATTTGTCAATATTTATGCTTCTTGTGAATACTTGCATACTTGTATATTTGCTTTGCGTAGCTTCCTCTTTTCAGGAGTTACATCCCGTGTACAAAAACTCCGCCCATTCAGGGGCCCAATCAATGAAAATGTGTTATTCAGTACTTGATGATTGTTCTTTACTGTTTTGCGCATGATAAAACGCCTAAGTTTGATGAAACTAGCACGAGTATAACGTCATTGGCCCTTGCCAACAATCATTAAAGCTTTGAATTGACTGAGTGTAACGTCACTAACCTGAATTGATTTGATTGCATAGGCTTGTCGTGTCTTGTTTGTGTTGTTGCAGGTTTCATAACCCTACGAGGAAGAGGATCAAAAGATTGCGATAACGAAAGATTTGATCTCCACGCAGGTCATGCATGTTCCTCCTGAAGAAAGGTAGAATTCCCCAGCTAGCCGTAGCTTATCCAAGGGACGTGCTCCAGAAAAGTTATTCATCCTCAGCAGAGTTTGGCGATTCTAAGATCGTAAGGCTGCGTTCGGACAGGTTCATCGTTCCCCGCAGGGTCATGCACTCTCCCCCAGTGGAGTCAGTTAATTTTCCCCAAGAGAATTATCCCATCCCCAGCGGGATTCTCTTTGCAAGTGTTTATTCCTTCCAGTGGAATTCGAAGATCAAGACTCTCCCCAGCAGAGTTGATGGTGGTTCCTGTCATTTATTTTGTCAGGGGTACTGTGTGATATCGGTTCACGTTCCAGCAGAAAGTCCGATCGAACTATGCGCATCTGCTATTCCCCGGCAAAGTTATATTCCCCAGCAGGATGATACCTCAACAAGGTGTTTGGTGGGTTCCCAATTTCCCAGCGGGATGACTTCACCCTTCCAGCATTTATTTTGCTGGAATAGTTTTGTAGCATCTGGCTATCTCCGGCGGAGTCGGCATCACCTTCCAGCATTTATTTTGCTGAAGTAGTTTCTGTACTCCAGCAGTTCAGGAGGAGAGAGCTCTTGCTCAAATAAATTACCAAACACTCAAGATCTCGGCGTGAGACATCCAATGATAATGTCAGTTTCGGCAGTATTCCCCACAAAGTCTGCAGGATAAGTTTCTCTTTGTCCCCAAGCAGAGTTACTTATGGCCCCACCAGAGTTTTTGTTGAAGTTCCTCTAGTCCGATCAGCGGATTGTTTCCTTCAAAGTTGTTGTTACGTCAACATTCAAAGGATTTTCATGAATCAGAATTTCAGAGGCCACCGCCGGTTATCAGAGCAGGTGTCCGATAGTTGGTTTCCAGACATCCCCAGTAGAGTTCGTCTCAAAGTCGCTGTTACGTCAGTGCTAAGAAGTTTTGTGGGTGGGGACCATGGGAGAACTAAGTCCTGACGTGGACAATTTATTCCTAGATTGACGGGATTTCTTCAGAAGTGGGCGTCCTAACGTGGACAAGTTTGTTTTACCGGATTGGTAAGGTGTGTTAGTCCTATCGTGGGCAGATTCGGTTTCTCGAAATTAGTGGAATGGGAGGTCATGACGTTGACAAAAGTAATTACTCTTTGTGTTAGTGTCCTGACGCGGACAAGTTATTTCCCCAGTGGGTTGAGGGTGTGAGTCCGTACGTGGACAAGTTTTATTTCCTCAGCGGGTCGAAGGCGCCTGAGTCCTAACGTGGACAAATCAAGACGAGATCAGTGTCCTGATGTGGACGAATCAAAGAAATTGTTATTCCTAACGTGGAGAAGTGGGTCCTAACGTGGACGATGTAGTCCCTACGCGGACGTATCAAAAGATAGTTTCCTTACGTGGAAATGACAGCATTCCTGACGTGGAAAGAGTGAAGTCCTTACGTGGACAGATTGAGATGGCCTTCCTTACGTGGAAAAATGAGTCCTGACGCGGACAAATCAGATGAAGTTGGTATTCCTTATGTGGGAAGATCAGAGTCCTCACGTGGACATATCAAGAGCATTCCTTACGTGGAAGAAAAATGGTTTCCTTACGTGGAAAGACGAGTTTATTCCTTACGTGGAAAGATTGAGTCCTCACGCGGACATATCAAGATTGATTCCTGACGCGGAAAGAAAGAGATTATTCCTGACGTGGAAGAGTTTAGTCCTGACGCGGACAGATCAAAGAAGATATTCCTAACGTGGAAGAAGAAGTTTATTTCTTACGCGGAAAAATTGGGGTCCTTACGTGGACAGATGCGTGAAGTTGAGTCCTGACGTGGACAGATTTAGAACCAAAAGTTGCATTCCTTACGTGGAAAGATTGGAGTCCTGACGCGGACATGTCAAGTGGTATTGGAGTCCTTACGTGGACAGATGGATATAGTTCTCCTTACGCGGAAAGAAGGTTGTTTCCTAACGTGGAAAGATGAAAGGTTTAGTCCTAGCGTGGACAGATGCAGAAGAAATGATTCCTAACGTGGACGATGTTATTCTTAACGTGGACGATGTTACTCCTAACGTGGAAGAGTGTTGTTCCTAACGTGGGCGATTCAGTTTATGGAAATACAGACGAGTTATCCCCAGCGGAGTTGCCGAGATTTTTCTGGGTTAACAGCAAGTGGAGTCCTAACGTGGACAGGTTTTAGTTGAGATTTCTTCGTGTTGACGACAGACAGAGTCCTAACGTGGACAAGCAAGCAATTTGTTATGACAGAATCCTCTTCAGAATGATGAAGACAATCCCCAGCACGGTCGCGCGAGATCAGTGGGTTGCCGTAACAATTAAATTCAGCTGATGAATGTCGTTCCTCAAGCAGGAGCGCAGTTTATTTCTGCGGTTGGCAAATTTCTGGTTTCACTAGTATTCAACCGTCTCGTACCGCGAATGTCTGAAGGCTCCGGACTCTTCATCCAATCGGGTCCAAGTCGCTTGAATAGGGGCAGCTGTTGCACCCTAAAATTTGCCCAACCTTATTCCTTGGTTTATGCTTCATTATCATTAGCATTTGCATATAGAGTCATGTACATAGACTAACCATCTGCATAGCATAAGCATAGCAAGTCATTCAACAGGGGACCAATCATTATTTTCATCTCTAGAGGCCTAGCAAGAGGTTAATATCCCAACTCAATCTCATTCAAGTCATCAGGAAAGAATTTGAAAGCAAAGAGTTCAGCAGATCAAGCCTTGAGTCCATCTCCTAGCTGAGGGTATCTGAGGATCAACAAGAGGGTTATGAGCTGTGAATTGAAGGCATGGAGAGTAGCTAGACATTATGAGAGACTTAAAAAGTCATTTGGAGGAGGAGACAAGTCATTGATGAGAGCACAAGAGATACAGTTGAAGGCAGTCAACTAGGGTTTCATCTGGGTCAACCCTAGGTCAACCCTAGGTCAACTGATTGATTTAAAGGGCATTCAAGCCTATTGGAGAGATGTGGGGTTCAGCATTGGATATATAAAGAAGGATATGGAGATATGCCAAGAAGAATTCAAGAGAAATCAAGGAGAAGAGGAGTTACTAAATTAGGGTTTCTCTGTAAAATCCCCTAGTTTAGGTCAAATTTCCAAGCAAGATAAGTCAAAATGCTAGCTTCAAATGGCTTCTTGGCCAACATGAAACTTGTAGAGGATCTCAAGACCTTTAATTTGAGTGGTGGAAGACCTCAAGGAGATTTATAGAACTCAAGTTATGGTCCTTACAAGTTACAGGTCATCTGAGGTGTCTGAATTTTTGTCTGTGAGAGTGACTTGACTTCCAAGCAATTTTTACCCCTCAAGGAGATTTCAAATGAATTCTTGGTAAACATAAGAATTGTTCCTCATTGTCTTAGCTTTCTAGAATGGTATAGTATGCCTTCATATGATGTGTGGAACTCAACTTATGATCTTGGCAAGCAAAGGGTATTTTGGGCATTTGTGAATTACAGGTCATTTTAACCTATACCCAAAACTCATACAAGGAGGCCTCAAATGGAAAAACTTACAACATCAAACTTGCTCCAAATGGGATTTTAAGTCTAGAAAGAAGGTCACAAATTATTGGAGAAGCTCATAACATGAAGTTGCATAATTGGTCAAAATATGAACTAAAATGGCTTATAAAGTGAATAAATTCAAGATGGAAAATGGTTTGGGAGATTTACAAGTCCAAATGGAGACTTCCAATATATGATTTTGAATGGAAAAACAAATCTAAGAACAATGGTTCAAACACTCTTTTGAGTTTAGAAGGAAAAAAGAAAGTTATCCATGGTTGCTTGCCTTTTAAGAAACATAATCAAAATGAACCAAAGTTGGAAAACAAGGGAATGTGCAAGATGGATCTAGAATGTTCATTTGGGGTCTATATATTCATGAAATGAGAATTTGGCAAGGGTTGGCTTCATTTGCACCAAGAATTTCACAAATTCCCTCATTCTTTTCATTGAAGTTTTCATTCCAATTCTCCAAAATCTTCATCAATCTTCATCAAAATCAATTCAATCTTACTCCATCATCCTCCTAGATCAGAATTGAAGCAAAGTTTTGGTGTGAATCATCCATTTTCGAGCACCTTTTTCAAGAGCATCAAAACTACAAATTCAAGTGGACAGCATAATTCAAGTCAAGAATCAACAAGGAATTGCATACAGAATCACATACATCAAGGATTGATCAAGATCCAACACCTAGAAGCTTCAGATCCACGTGTTCCATAGCTGTTTCTCAAGATTTCACACCAGGTAAGTTTTCATTCAAACTGCTTGATCTAGTTAGTTTGGCATGTTGTTGATAGTTTAGATGCAATCTAGGTGGTTAGGAGAACAAGTAGGATGAGTTTGGAGAGGTTTGGTGATGGTTGTTAACAGGTGCAACAAACTGTTAGTGCTTGAATCTCTTGGATTAATGCATTAGAATGTTAGTTTGATTGATCAGATTAATCTCCATTAGGCATAGGTTAGTTTAGGTCAAGTTTGAGGAAGCATCGTGATGGTGCATATCAGTATAATTCCATGGTGACCAGAGCTTGATGCCATCGGGTTGAGAGATTTGTGGAATTTCAAAGAAACCTAATGCCATAGGATTATAGAGTGAAGAATTCTGAGTTTTTTTCATGTTGAGATCGTGTCATTTCATTGCGTGTAGAATGAGAACAGAGAGGTGTAAGTGTGTTCGTGCATGGCCATTCATGGAGGTTGAAACCCTAGTTTCAGAATCAGTGAGGAAGACGAAATCTGGACCCTTCAATTTGTGTTAGACTCTTGACTGGAAGGGAGATCCTGTGGCTCACATTCAATCTGATTTGTGGAGGGAGATTACCTTGGCCAAAACGCGCCGTTTCATTAATTGAAACGGGCGGGCCTCAGAATTTTGTGTTAATCCCACCCCCAGGTTTAGGCCCAAAGTCATTTTCAACGTGATTTCCCTTCTATTCTCACCCCCAGCGTGTATGGTGTTCTGAGCTGGAATTCTGGGCTTAACCAAAGCGCTATCTGCACCCCTGTCTGTATGGCCCATTCTGAATTGAACTGCGCGTGGGTTCTAAATGCACCCCTCCCTCATTTTTTATTTTGTTTAATTTTTCTTAATTCACTTTAATATTTTACCAATTTTCATTAATTCATAACTAATTCATAAAAAATGCATTTTAATTCATTCTTTTTACCATATTTTCTTTAAAATGTCTAGAAAATTATAGAGAAATAAAATTTCATTTTTAGTTTTATTTCATATTTTTTCCATATTTTCTAAATAAATGTCATATTAAATAGCTTCATTTCATGCATCATTTTAATAATTTTTGTTCTATTACATGCTTTAATATTTTTTGGTCATTCTTTTTTATATTGTTTAGATGAGATATTCAACTTGTAGAAATATTTTAGTTCCCATTTTTAGAGGTTAATTTTAGGTGATTAATAAATGCTTGAATATCATGAACAAAACTAGGGTTTTAGGTGACAACTTAAGAAGTTTGATTTCATTTCCCTTAGGACTTAGGATTTAAATAGATTAGTTATGGGACTATAGGGGCTATGGGTAGTTACTAGACCCCTTAGAGAAAAGTTAAGATTCCCCTACTGCTATTAATACTGTCTGTATATCGGTTGTCTGGTGTGGTGTGCCCTCTGGGGATTGTTGCTTGTTGGGTTTGTCTGGGGCCCTGGGGAAGCTGAGGATTTGTGAAGATGAAGACCATTGGAGATTCAAAGATTGAAGATCAACTGTCAGAGTTGAGGAGGAGATTCTTGCTAGCAGCTGCTGAGGAGACTAGGGTTTAGGAGCTAGGCAGAGCTCTAGATTAGAATGATTGTTTCTCAAACATGGATTGCCTTGTCTGCATCCATTCTTCTCTGTGATTCAGAGTCTCTCTAAGGCACTCACCCCCTTCCTTTGGAAGGCTTGGTGATAGTGTCTATGAGATAGAACTCTTGAGAGAAAATGTCTCTTTGTGTTAGAAGCAGTCTGTTCACCACCCTTGGTAGTCAACTGATTGCTTAACACCCAATTCGCTCTTGTGACTGATCCCTCACCCTGGAGGTTTGAGCTTGAAGAAAAGCCATTGCAGATAGAAGACTGATGATCAAAGCCCTTGCCTGAAGGCCATGTAGATGGAGATTGATGCTTGTTGAAGCCTGTAGCTGATTGGAGATTACTGGAAGCTAGATGTTGATTCAGAGCTGCTGGTGCTGTTTCTTTTGCTGTTGTATTTCATTTGCTGATGTATTGATTGGTTTTCCTGACTGTATTGTTTGCTGTTTACCCTGTTGGGTTGAAAGTGAAGCCTGTTCACTTTTGCCTATTGTTTTCTAGGTTCGAGGTTGAGTGGGACTCCCTTGCCTCGCTTGTGCTGTTGCATCCATGCATTTTACTGTTTTACTGTATATATCTGGTATTGCTTCTGTTTCTGCCTATCCCGTAGGATCTCTGTTTCTCTCTGTGCAAGAGAGGAGCATGATAGACACTAGGTCTTAACCCATGCATGATAACATTAGGTTAGTTTGTTTCCCTTCGCAACCGTAGGTTAGAGTTCTGTCTCTTTCTTTCTCAAAACAAACAGAAAAACACATAAAGATTTCAAACACAATAAAAGACACTTCTTCCGTAAAAGAATGTGAACTCGTCAAGACGTCATTTTTGTCCGCTTGGACCATTAATCAGAAAAACCTTTTTCAGAAGGACTAAAATCAACCAAGACAGACTTGTGTCGTACGTAGCCCGAACTACGTTTGCTCTGATCTTTCATGCTGTATGAAAGTACGTAGGCATAGGATGCGATATCCTAGCGAGCAACCTTCCCCTCCTTTCCCGTAGGTAGGCGAACTACGTTGACTCTGATTTCTCGTTCCAGGCGGGAATACGTAGGCATAAAGTGCGATACTTTGCCGAGTCATTTTTATTTTCATTTTATTTTCTTTTTCACCCTTGACCTATAGTTTAGATAGAATAACAATCCATACCCGAAAACAAGCGTGGATCCCGTCGAGTACGACGGACGTGAGGGGTGCTAATACCTTCCCCTTGCGTAACCGACTCCCGAATCCAGGTTTTGGTTGCAATGACCATACCTTTCCCGTGTTGTGCGAGGTTTACTCTGAGCGTTTCCTTTCCCTCCCGTGGGATAAATAACGCACGGTGGCGACTCTTCTGTTCAGCCGGCGCCGATTTTCGCAGTAGCGACAGCTGGCGACTCTGCTGGGGATCCAACGTCCCCTGGCTGCTAAGAACTGCGATGGTTCTTATGCATTTGGGATCCAACGTCCCTTGAGAGAGTCAATCCTAACGCTTGTTTTCCCGTCGAGGATTTTGTATGGAGTTGTTGTATATTTCTAACCTTGTATTTTCAGCTTTGTATATTGATTATTATTGCTGTATTTGGGGTGTGACGGGTGTTCTGATATTGAGTGAGAAGCCGGACCTGGGCTTGAGTGCACCTAGAATTAGAGTAGAAATTAGTGGGCGCCCGCTTGCTTTGCTTGCTTTGGTGTCCCATGAAATCTACACTCAGACGAGGTTCCTCTGGTTGGCCTCCTGCCCCTTCCTTTGGTTGGCGTGGGTTGCTGGTTAGTTGGATTGTCGACTCTGGGAACCGATCATTTGGAAGTTGGCTGAGTGAGGCCTCTTCAGGATTTGATGATGCCACTCCTTCTGGGAATCGTATCATCAACCCTGAAAGTCTGTGACGCCGACAACCGCATAGGATGCCGTACCTTGTGCCAGTTATAGGGCCACCCACCTGTGAGGGGATTCAGGGTTATGCAGGTAACTAGACCTCCAGACCACCGGTTATTTCTTGATCAGAGATCCTGGTTATTTATGGAGAGTTATGAGGTCTGTCAGAGACCATTTGGAGATGTGTTCTGAGGTCTGTCAGAGACCATTTGGAGAGTGCTGAGGTCTGTCAGAGACCAATTATAGATGTGATTTGAGGTCTATCAGAGACCAGTGAGTTATGATTTGAGGTCTGTCAGAGACCAGTGTTGGAGTTTCATTTTAGGTCTATCTGAGACCAGGGTTTGATGACTTCTGGATGGTCTATCTGAGACCTTTCTTGATTGGGTTTAGGCTATTCAGCTGCAGCTTTGGTCCCTGTTGAATGTTACTTGCATTGCATCACTGCATATCCATTACCATTTGCATTTCACTAACGTGTGTCTGTGCTGCAGGTGCATTTGCATTTCCCTAGTTCTAGTGCCCGGACTTCTGAGTTTTGATCATGACTAGCTTAAGGAGAACAGTTGCTTACAAATTGCCTACTCCTGATATTGTTCCTTTACTGGGGTTGATCTCTCTTGCTGATGAGGGTGTTCGTAGGAGTTTCCGGATGAGCTATGGTAGATTATTGAGATTGGTGTGCAAACCTACAGAGGTAGAGTTAGATGGGTTGTATGCTTTGATGCAATTCTACGACCCTGCTTTGAGGTGCTTTACGTTCTCTGACTTTATTATGGGACCAACCCTGGAAGAATACGCTGAGTATGTTGAGCTGCCCGTGCAGAACCAGGTTCCATTCATTCATTATGATGCCAAACCTAAGCCTGAGGAATTGGCAAAAGCTTTGCATGTTGATGCTTCTGAACTTGTGACTACTGTTTCCCGTGGAGTTCCAGGCTTCTCATTTCAGTTCTTAGTTGGTAAAGCCCAAGAGTACGCCAAGAGCGGGTGCTGGGTTGCTTTCAATGCTGTGTTGGCTTTGTGCATTTATGGCATAGTACTGTTCCCCAATATACCGGATTTT
>OZ012741.1:7358893-7458739 GCA_963859935.3 Lathyrus sativus | reverse complement strand
GTACGACCGACCCGGACAACCACATTGAAAGCGTCGATGCGATGCTCGACTACCGGAACGTCCGGGGAGCCTTCAAGTGCAAGCTCTTCCCCACTACCCTAAGGAAGGTTTCTATGGTGTAGTACAAGAGCCTCATGCCCGAATCCATCACCTCCTGGAAGGAGCTGAAGAGGCAGTTATCCAAGCACTTCACCGCTTCCCAGCGCCACCCGAAGACGGAAGCATCCCTGGAAGCCATCATCCATGGAAGAGACAAATTTCTCAAGGATTAAATAGAAAGGTTCAACCGAGAAGCTGTCCAGATATCCACCTTGAACGACATGAAGAGATTTTTGATTGAGGGAGGACTGCGACATTGCACCGAGTTTGCCAAGGCAGTCAGTATTGAAAGGCCCAACACCTTAAATGCGCTCCTCCATAAAGCTCAGACATACATCCAGTATAAGGAGATGGAGGCCGCAAACTACGATCGCGAATCACGGAATCAAGAGGGTGCCAGGAGCTCCAAGCATGTTGATTCTACTGCCCCTCGATGAGGCGGGGAAAGAAGAAGACAAGACAAGCCTGAGACACCCAGAACAGAGGGGGGCCAGGAGGCCGAATCACTGAGTACAGGCTACTTACAGCTCCCTACGAGCGCATCCTATCCGAGTGTATCAACTCGGAATTTTAGAGAGGTGATGTCCATTTTCCAAAACCGACACTCCTTAAGACCAACGTCGACAAATCCAAGTATTGTCGATTCCACAAGAGTCATGGACACATCACGGAAGATTGCATCCACCTCAAGGATGCAATCGAGATCCTAATCAAGGAGGGGCACCTGAAGTAGTACACCCAGAGAAGCGAGCCTCTTCGACAGGAGACCCGCGCAGCCAAGAGGGTCGAGGAGGTGTCACCACCCTCTGAAGAAGCCAGACTGCAAGTCGCCTTGTGTGTCTCCCATCCATAAGACTTTCTCCTCCCCGGCGAACCCGATGCACCACTGTTTGCCCGCATTCTATGAGATCACTTCCCCGCCGCAATGTTCATATCCGGTAGGGGCATCAACAAGCTCTCAAACAAGTCAGTCAAGAGGAAATTCGAGGAGCTAATTGACAAGAGTTCGAAGTAGAGTTCCACCATTAACAAGTTCAAAGGCAAATCGAACCCGATTACCTTCTACCTCGAGGAACTGCCCAAAGGCGCACCCAACTCCAACATCCCCCTCTTGATCAAGGCTCAGATGGAGAACTTTGACGTGCGCGGCATCTTAGTCGACGAAGGGAGCTCGGTGAACATAATTTACTCCCATCTGTTTACTACCCTCCAGCTCGACGAGAGCCACCTGACCCCGTACATTGGCTCCTATCTACAGGGCTTCAACGACACTACCAAAAAGCCTTGGGGATACGTGGAGCTGCTCATCACATTCGGAGTCGAGGAGACCTCCAAGAAGGTGAAGGTCCGCTTCTTGGTGATCGAATGTCCCTCTTTGTACCAGTGTATCCTGGGAAGGCCAACCTTAGCTTAACTTACCGCACTGCCATCTACAATGCACCTGAAGATGAAGTACTACACAGCCAGAGGTCAAGTCGTGACCCTTCACAGGGTAGACGCAAGCCCGCTTCTCAGAAAGCGAATTCATATATGGGAAACCTCGTCCTTTTGAAACACGAGCATATTCAATGGTGTTCTCGGGGTTTGTACATATGCCAATTTAGAGAGGAACCCTCATAACGGTCCTCGACAGTAGCGTAAGCATCTGAGTCATCCACGACAAAGCGAGATGGGGTGCTTAGGGGCTCCTGCCCGACTCAATCCTCGAAAGTTCGCTTTCATACCTCTCTGTATGCGCGACCGGGGAATTGGACTCATCATCAATCTCGATGACCCCCTCGATTCTTGCATCCATTTTTACCCAAAAAGCAGAGGAAACTGTGAATTCAACATTCCATATCAAATCCACCCTTCCACCGCAAATCAAGTGAAAGGGCGAAGAGATGGGCACAGAGCCACCAGACAGACCTCCCCGACCGAAAACACCCAATTAGGGTACTCATCTAGAGGAAGTTCTTCTTCGACATCGAAACCCCCCAGCCAGAGGAGCCTCCTGGACGGGGATCACTTCACCACGTCAACAGGACAACGGGGATAGGACCCTCAAGACCTTCAGCATAGGTCCTCAGGGCCTTCATCTAACATCCTCGTGGCCTTCATCCAAGATCCTTAAGACCTTCATCAGGTCCTCGAGGCCTTCATCTGACGTTCTTGGGGCATTCGCCGCAGGTTCCCAAGGCCTTCATCTGATGTTCTTGGGGAATTCGCGCAGGTCCCTAAGGCCTTCATCTTATGTCCTCGGGGCATTCACCGCAGGTCCCTAAGGTCTTCCTCGAAAACTTCATAAGTTTGAAGAAGTTCTGGCGTATTTGCCGGAAACTTCATAGTTTCCCTGGGAACTTCATCAAGTCACCGGAGAAACCATCAGAAAATGCACAAAACTAAAGTAAAGAAGCCAGAAACTTACTTGGTACGGTGGTTTCTGGGCGACGAGACGACGGTGGACGAACGAAAGCGAGGGAGTTTGAAAAGAGAATAGGGAAAGTCATGAGCAGAAGAAAGAAAACGTGCGAATGAAACAGACTCACCCCCTATTTATAAGCCTAGCACAGGACTCGAGGCGTCCCTAGGTACTTGAGTGCCCCTACTCCTAGTCGCCCTGGGTATTAAGTGCCCTGACACGTGACGTCACCAGACACCTAACGCATTCGTTCCGATTCCTATCCTACCCGAAATTGTACGTGCCTGTCCCCTCTTACGTCTCCCACGCTGGCGGGCCCGCGATCTCAGTACCCTGTTGGGGCCATGAAGAGCATCACATGGCCACAGAAAGCGAACACAGCTCCCCGAGAGCACCGACGATATGGAGAACCTCGACACCTGGCCGCATCCATCATCCTCGGTGTTGGGACTGATGTTTAAGTCATTACTCATCTACTTAGGAGCAACGACTTAGGGGCTCCTGTTCTGGATTGGGCCATTACCTTCCCCACAGTCGAGCAGGCACAACTCAATACTACGTTGGGGAGGCCCAGCAAGGCTCAATCCTCCATCCTGTCGAGCACGCCCCAGTACACTCTACAGTCGGGCAGACCACTACCTAGCACGGGGAGGACTCACGCGTCTCCCCCAAGTTCTCCATGTGTTCGCTACGCGGGGACACGTCATCAGGCAACTACCCGTGTCCTAAAGAGCCGATCTTCCACCTTTCGAGGATCATGGGACACTTGGATCAAGGTGAATACCACATGCTAGTCTTACCTACGCCACGTAGACCCTAACAGTTACTTGTGTTGGGTCTGACAATTCAGCCCAATGCAACGTAACCGTTGGTCCAGCGTTGGGGGCACACTATAAATACCCTCTTTCACTAAAGGGTCAGATATTCTGAATTCTACACCTTC
Organism: Lathyrus sativus; assembly: GCA_963859935.3. Taxonomy (NCBI): domain Eukaryota; kingdom Viridiplantae; phylum Streptophyta; class Magnoliopsida; order Fabales; family Fabaceae; genus Lathyrus; species Lathyrus sativus. The sequence continues at coordinate 7,455,296 of OZ012741.1, read as the reverse complement.
TTTCTGTACTTGCTCTCTCTTACTCGATTTCTCACTTTAGTATCGGAGTACTTTGCAGGTACACCCTCTCCTCTTCTCCAACACCAGTGAACATAGGAGCTCACGACGCGTGACAGACTGCTGATCCCTTTCTGATCTGGTAAGATCAATATATATATATATATATATATATATATATATATATATATATATATATATATATATATATATATATATATATATATATATATATATATATATATATATATATATATATATATATATATATATATATATATATATATATATATATATATATATATATATATATATATATATATATATTTGTTCTTTTTGAAAATATTGTTTTAATATATATTTCTTATCATGTTCATTTTTATTATTTCATCATTAAATTAAATAATAATTTAGAATTAAGATTGAAGTAGATTAAAAGAATTAGAGATTGAGTGATTCAAATTCGTGGAAATAATTGCATTTTAAAAGTAATATTTGTCACCACTTTTCACGTCAGAGCATAATTTTATTAAAGCTAAGGTTAGTAATAAATCCAACAAACTTGAATATAATTTAAATTTTGATTTTATTATTAAATCGTTAGTTTAGGTTTAAAAATCAAATGAGTTAAATATGGTTTAATTATTAGGTTTATCAGTCAATTCGATTGTATATGAGAAAAGTTATATTGACTTTTAGAGGAGATTTAAACACCAAGGCTCAACAATATTGAGCTACGGGTTTTCTCAATCATGTTCGTCTTGTCTTTTGTCGTTAACGCAACGTCCATGACTGCCTCTCCATTCAAAGCTTTCAAACAACCCTACTGAACCAGTAGCACTTTCATCTTCAAGCGTCACAGACTGAAGTGATTCACTCCAGTGAACTTTTCAATCTCATACTTTGTTGAATGCATCTTCTCCACGCTCACCGCACCAACTTGTTGTGAATCAGATGTCTTTAAACAAAATATAAATTTTTTATTTATGATCAAGAAACACACAAGGGTTAGGGTTAACAAAGAAAATAAGGTAAAACAACAAGGATTGGTTATAAACTGCTATTCTTTACTTTCTCTTAGAAATAAGATTACAAGTATACAAGAATAACAAAATAATCTCTCTCTCTTGAAATTAGAATTTTATCTTCCTATTTTTCCTTATGCCAAGATTGAGAAACTAACATCCTATTTATAAGAAAAATAGCACACTAACCTAATGAGTTTTTTTTAACAATTATCCATTACAAGCTAACTTATGGTACAAACTAACTTAAATAATTTGGCTTACAAATAAGACCCGGTTCAACATGCTAACAAACCTAACAATATTGACTAATGCATGTTAGAACAAACTTTGACTACAACACGCATTACTCCGACAGCAGCATGCGAGCAGACTTTAACATCATACTTAATACCTGTCGAATCAGAAACTATCTTTTAACCATACTAAAATTCGATCTAACATCTCACATATTCAAACCAATATTAAATATCATTAACATAATTTGAGTTTTAAAAGCTATGAGCGCATGCAGACACATGCTCATGTCAACTAATCACTACGAATGGATAGCACAGTATTCACTAATCACTCTTCTAGAAGCTCAACAATGAGTGATTTAAAAGACATAAAATGGACCACCATGTTCTTTCATAAGATGACAACAAAAATATGATAAGATATACACTGGAGCAGAACATATTGTAATCACTATATTCCGTACACAGCATGTGTGAGTGTGAGCATTATGTTTGTCTTCTATATAATATGATAGAAATGAACAACTTTGCCGTTAGAAACTAATAATTAGTATCAACTTTTTCATCAACTTTTCATAAAAATAAATAAATAATTTCATTCACCTCTTTATCACATAAAATATACAAGGCTCACACGAAAGAGTTTAATTTAAAATAAATGTAGGTAAAATATGAGAGAAAGAGTTTAATTTATAAACTATTTTTTTTACCATAATTCAAATCAATATTAAAATCTCAGCATGCAGCCACATGCTCATTTCAACTAACTAGTCATCAATCACCACGAATGGTTTGCAAAATCATCTTTCTTTTATTTCATTGATACATGTACTCCTAATTCAAATATTTTTGAATCTTTGATAAATGGATTCTATTGTGTTCCTCAACTCAATTCTTATTCTCATTCTTTTTAACTCAATTTTCGGATTCATTCTCGTTTTTTTATTTCCCGATTTAGTGTGAAATAGAAATATACATAATTCAATCTTCTTAACACTTAATGAAAGTGAAAGAAATAAGGTGTTAATGTCTCTCTGTTCCAGCAAATCAATGATTCTATGTTTATTTTGGTTTCTTTCGCATTACTTGATTTCATTTTGTATTTTTTTGAATTCTAGATTGGTGATTGTAATGAACAATTTCTAAATTGAAAGTATGAATAAAAAAATTATAAGAAATTCTAAAAGATGCGAAGATCCTTCTAATTAAATCATTCCATTATATTGACAATTTCAAAAAAAAAAAAATCATACTATGAACATAGTAGAATGGAGGTCAGACAAGGTTGCCCCCATCGTCTAGCGATTTAGGACATCTCTATTTCAAGGAGACAACGGGGATTCGACTTCCCCTGGAGTAGGATACTATGAAAGGAAATGGATTAGGGATTATCAATAAAAACTAAATTGGATTCTTCCTGGGTCGATGCCCGAGCGGTTAATGGGGACAGACTGTATATTCGTTGATAATATGTCTAAGCTGGTTCAAATCCAGCTCAGCCCAAAAATATTTACCAATCCACCATAAAATGATATAACCCATTTGGTGTTCTCTTAAAATCACTAATGTATTTAGATGCATAAGATTAGAATCTCGAGTCCTATGTCTTTTTTTCCATATTACTTACATATTTTTTTTTCCATAAATTCGGATTTTGCAAAATTTCTATCGGGATATGTAAGTTTAAAGTCTAAGGAAAGGGTTAAAGTTAAAAAAATAAAAAAGAGTCTTTTTTTTATTGTTTTGTTTCCTTGATTCATTTATTTTTAAATCAAGTTGAAAATAACAACGGATTGTGATGCGAGTCATCTGTGTCGCTAAAGTGCAGACCCATCAATATATATATATATATATATATATATATATATATATATATATATATATATATATATATATATATATATATATATATATATATATATATATATATATATATATATATATAATAAACCTCTTTATTAAGGGGGTTCGGATCTTAAATAGTAAACAAAGAGTTTGGATGGAATTGTAAAAATATGTATGTATACTATATGACTTTTTATTTAGGATTGTAGTTCAATTGGTCAGAGCACCTCCATGTAAAGGCGGAAGCTGCGGGTTCGAGTCCCGTCAGTCCTGATGGATACAAATCCAAAAAATATCAATAGATTTCGTGTATGAAAGGGAATACAAAAAATATATCATTTCTAATGGGTATCCCTTTTTTTCTTTCTTTATTAGTTTAAGGGAAAAGTGACAAAGAAAGAAAAATGACTTTTTGATTGCATCAGAAAGTTATTTTCATATTTGGTATGGATAAAACATCTTCCGATGTTATACTATTCAATTCTCGATCATGAATTATTGATTTGATAGCTCGCATATTTTTTTTCTTAATATTGATCCGATTAGATATCATCGAGATCCTATTTATACCATTGAATTTAGTGACGAAAGATTTTTTTTTATTTTTATGGGATTAAATCCCGGAGTATTTATTAGAAATTAAAGAGAGAGAAAACATAGAGATTATGGAAGTAAATATTCTCGTATTTATAGCTAATGCACTCTTCATTCTAGTTCCTAATGTGTTTTTACTTATAATTTATATAAAAACGGTAAGTCAAAGTGACTAATTTTACTAAAACATGACTTCTTATTTCTTAGCAATAATTTAAGAAAAAAACGAAGAAAAAAATTATATTTCTTTTAATCTTTGTTTTAAATAAAATGATCATACTACAACTAGCAGAATTCTATTAAATCCATATAGTAGAAAAAAATCAAATCTATTTCTTTCTACTATATTCTCTATTTTGGTAGGATAAAAATAAAATGTTTTATTTAAAAAAAAAGTTCATATGGAGGAACCAATCTATCTTTTTTTTTTTCATAGGATATATGGACATCGATCTACAGATATATATGGAATGTCATTTCCATGGTGTCCACATTTTTCTTTATTTCATCTAAATCTATTCTATTTGTATTGATTCCAATCAATCTGAAATAATTCAAAAATAACGCAATTATCATTCTTCTTGTTTTCATTTTTAGATTTCAGATTCTTTTCAGAATCTCAGTAACTAATAAACAAAAAATAAATAATCTTTTTAGTATTCCAAAATTTAAATTGATTAAATTGAATAGAAATCTTCAAAATAATTTGGTTTGGAATAGTAATCTATTTCTAATTATCTAAATTTCTGGGATATCAAGATGACAACAATTTAAATATTTGTTTGAGTCAAAGAGTTTTTCCCCCAAATATTATATATACATGGAATGTATTACACCTCTGGAAATAATACAAGAGAATTTTTAAATCCAGATAGAATTATACTTCATTAATTAGTATGAATAAAATAACTAAAATAGTTCAAAACCGGAAGAATCCAACTATAAAACAATTGAGACAGATTAATCTCTTAACTCAATTACTATTACCTTTAGAGTCCACTTCTTCCCCATACCAGAAGAGAAAGGAAAAATGTAAAAACTACCATTAAAGCAGCTCAAGTAAGACTTACTATGTCCATGTCAATTATGTCTCATATTTATATTAATATAAATAAACTTTTTTATTAATTCTTTTTTATTGTTTATTGATTTTTATTGTATTCTTTTTGTTTTTCTTTTTCACTAAAAATGTGAGAGTATCTTATAATAATTCTTCTTGTTTTTCTTGTATTCTTTTTGTTTTTGTTTTTCTTGTATTCTTTTTGTTTTTGTTTTTATTTTTCACTATAAAACATCATTAACGAAACATCCAATTAGAACATCTAGCAAGTTCTTATTAGATTTGGAGTAGAATTGAAAAATTGGAAGTATAAATAAAAAATATATTTAGAAGTAGTATAGTAGTGAATTATACTAATAGGTAGGAACTATGTTTATTTTTTCCCCATTTCATTAAGTAAAAAATAAAGAATCAAGATACATTCCTTTGCATACTCTCATTTCAATATGTTAGTTCCATTGGATCTAATCCTTATTGTATCTCAATTCGTTCTTTAAAACAATTGAAAAATGGCGTATTAAATTCTTTTATTACAGATTACCCAAAAGAAAGAGTTTTCTTTTTCTTAGAATGAAAATCGAATAGAAATATATTTATAATATAGACTCATGACTCTTTTTTTTATATAATTTAATTAAGAAAGTTGTATTTGATAAATTCAATTCCCGCTCCTTTTTGTTTGTCCATTCCTTTACTACCTATATATATATATAATAAGTAAACTAGAAATAGAAAAAGAGAAAATAGGATTCTAGGATGGGTAATTTGTCTTTTCCTAGAATCTGATTCCTTATTATTTATGTTGAAATAACATATACCTTTTTTTACATTGCTTGCCCAGGCTAAACGCCACAAAAATTGCTGGTTCTCTTTTGTTCTTCCAAGTTTTATAAATTAAATGCATGTAAAATTACATGTTCTTTTTTGTTCTTCCAAGTTTTATGCATTTGAAAACTCAAAACTTTTGAAATATGAAGATCCATCTATTATATAATGTTAGAAAAGTTAATTGTAAATTAAATGGATCGAGACTAGAATCGTGAATGGATCACTTTCCTTATAGCATTTCAAGAACTCTCAAATTGTTTTAGAGTTTGTACGCATGAATACTTAGGATAATTCAATCCATACTCAAGTTTTCCCAAAACCGATAAAAACTCAATGTATGAAAGATGAAATCCAGAATTTTGTGTGAAGATTATAAGCTTTTCTAATTAGTTTTTCAGAATCTAGAATGCTCAATTTACAGGCCAAAATGGTGTTGTTTTATAAGATTGCGACCCTTGATGAAACACACACTTTCAGCAACACTTTTGCAAAATATTGCATTGTTTCGCCTACAACATTTTTTTCAAGTGTTGCATTATTTTACCTACAACAATAGTTTTCAAAGGTTGTACTGTTTCACATTCTGCAACACTTCACAAAGTATTACATATCTATGAATTGAAAATACAAACTACGTACTGCAACTTTTCACAAAGTGTTGCCTATTTTCAAATTCAAAATACAAAATTTCTACTGCAACACTTTACAAGTGTTACCTATATTTCAATTCAAAAATTAACCTTCATTTGCATATTTTCTTATTATTTTGAAACACACTTAAGATTAGTAATTGTTAATAATTTACAACAATACCCCATTTGTTCTAATAATAACAAGATCAATTCTAGGAAAAGAATGTTAATACAGTTAAGTATCTTTCGATTTAAACTTAACCTTAGTAAGGACACTGCAAAATTTAATTGAAATGTTAGGTACCAATGGTTTGAACCATTATCCCTTGTGATTAAACCCACGTTATCTTACACACACACTTCAATGGTTTTTCTAATACATCTCTCGCCTAGCACTACTTATGGCCATGTGATTTTTCTGTTTCATGAATTTTTTGCGAGGGAAACTCCGGTTCTCACTTTGAGACGACACCATCTCAAAATTCACATAGATGAAGTTCATATTGTATTTATTTTCTTGAGATACATATTCTTGACATTGAACTTCATTAAGAGTTTGAAAACGCAACCCTTAATATGTAATAGTCAACATTGTTACATAATGTTATGCAAATATTCAAATCAACGACTTATTGTTACTCATTGAATCTTAGGTTAAGGTTTCTTAACTTAAGATTGGGTTACTAACGTTGTTGGAACTCTTATTCAAAGAATTTCAATCTCATACCTCTAAAGGTGGTTTTTAATAAACTTATGGTCAATGGTTTAGTAAATGGATCAGCCAAATTATAGCTCGATCATATATACGTGAATCAAATGATTACATCTTAAATCAATTTTCTCATGAAAGAATGTCTAAGTCTTATGCTACTAGACTTTCTATTATACACTTAGTTGAATTTTTAGCTAAAGTGCCTTGAGTATCACAGTGTATCAACACATTAGAAACATTTTCTTTTTCCAATGGAACTTCCAATAGAAGGTCCCTCAACCATTCAACTTCTTGACCAACAAAATCAAGAGCCACAAAATTTGATTCCATGGTCGAACGAGTAATAAATGTTTGTTTCTTACTCTTCCAAGAAATTTCACCTTCGACGAATGTAAAAATATCCACTCAATTGTAAATTTATCATCTCCAACACTTGATATCCAACTCGTATTGGTATATCCTTCTAATATTGTGAGAAAACCTACTATAATGGAGGTCAAGGTTTTTGGTTTTCCAAAGATAGTCACAAATCCGTCTGATGGCCTTCCAATGCTCACCATTTAGATTGCTAGTAAATCTACTCATTTTACTAATTGCAAATGCTATATCAGGTTTGGTACACTACATCAAGTACATTAAACAACCAGTTACACTTGTATATTCAAGTTGAGCCTCATATCTTCCATCATTATTTTAAAGTTTGACACTATAATAAAATACAGTACTCGCTTCCTTTAAGTGTAAGTCTTTGAACTTATCAAGTACTTTTTCAACATAATGTGTTTGACTAAGTTCATAACCATTACTATTTCTCTTTACTTTGATCCAAAACAATGTCCATTATTTCAATATCTTTCATCTTAAATGTGGAAGCTAGAAACCTCTTTGTTTCTAATATTACATTCATCTCGTTGCTAATGATCATCGTGTGATCAACATAGTGACAAAGGAATATCACAATATTCTCACACAACTTTGTGTACAAACACTTGTAATAAGAATTAGATGAAAAATGTTTTTAGATAATCATGTATGATGATGCAATAAGGTGTTTAGATGAAGTGAGAGATGAAACTATGATCAATTTAAAGTAATATAATATACATTTCAATGAGCATCTTATTTATGTTCACTTGTCTCAAATTTACACTTGAATTTATATGTTAAACTTTCTTGATCAACTTCATCATTGATGTGCATGACATGTTTGATCCTTTTCTTCTTTAATAATCTTTGTCTTCATCAAAACTGAACTAGATATAAGATGTATTCTTCACAATCTCTCCCTTTTGATGATGACAAACTCTTTAAACTTATGAATTTATAGAGTGTGTATGTAGAAATATTCAAAATAATTAAAGTAAGAATCAGAAAGGAAGAAAGAGCAAGTACAAAGTGTTAAAATTTGAGAGGGTATTTATAAGAAATCCCTAGCACGGGGCCAAGGTCCTCATTGTGGGTCAGGATATCTGGTCCACCAATGAGAGACTGCCAGGTTTGCGAGGAGCAAGGAAGATTCTATCTCGTGATCTTCAACCTGTTCTAACTGTTCCCATGAACTTCGGAGGGACAGTTGGTCGCATGAAATGTGGAACGCGTGAGGAGGAGGTCCCCAACGTCTATAATGCTTTAACCAATATATTCTGCCTAACGGCTATATTGTGCCTTACGATCACATTATTCCCAACGACTAGATTATGTTAATCTCCTTGTTATGCCTTGTCTAAAGCTGGACTGGATTGGGCCTTGTCCAATTGTGAGCCACCTACCAGTCTAGTTCAGAACAGGAGCCCCCAAGTTGTTGTTCTTAGGTGAGGAGAAATGAATTTGAGTTACCCTCTATGGTCGACCGATGAGAAGAAGTTGCGCCGCGGCGATGCCTTTGAGACCGTTGTTTTTGAATGAAAATCCTAGGGGACGTACCCTTCGAATTTCTATGACTAGTGTTGTCGAAGATTGGTTATCCGTAACTTCAAAGGTTATTTGGGATGCGAGGACATGCTCGTGGAAGGGACATTTTACGTCGACCAGCCTTACGCTTAAGGCAAGGAAATTTTTTGTCGATGACGTTGTGCTCGGATAATATCCTACGTGTCTTTTCAAGAAGGATGTGCCCGACTGGAGTTAGAGGGAACTTGTTGTAATATTTTGATGGTTGGGCTACTGCCCATGTTATGTAATATTTTGACAATTTCCGGCATGATGGTCAGATTTATATAATATTTATGTTTGACATTATATGTCTTGCTTGTGTAGTTTGTCTTTGTAGATGTATATGCTTTCTATCTGCCCGAAGTATTAAGTTTCGCAAATTATATTCGCTAGGAGTTTGCTCGACTTGTTATAATGCTCGACTGTTTAGGGAACTTGTCGAGGAGTCAAAAGTATTTTCCGCCAGTCGCGAGACTAGGAGCTCAGTCGAGGTTCTGATCCCACAGGGCTTGGACTATTCCCATCGCGAGCTTGGTGTCCTGCCACGCTGGTACGACAACGACGGAGCTCGATTGAGGTATCCTCATTAGGCATAGAGTCTGCTCATTCTATGAGCAGAAACTTGCCTTCGTTGTAAATTTAAGGATTGTGCTTGCACCAGGGCACGCTCCCTTGGCTGGGCAATCTCTTCGTTATGGGGTGAGTTCATCGGCAGTTAGTCCTAAATGATTGTTGGTACTAATTGTAATATTGTTTGAGCTTTTCAGCATTCTATGGTTGAGCAAATGGTTCTCAGTTTAGATGTTCGAGGTAGTAGGCCCCGGTGCCCGTTTTTTATTTTCTCGGTAAGGGCCTTCCCAATTTGCGGCCAGCTTGCACTCGCGTGAATCTTTTTGATTTCTGCGTAGGACGGGGCTGCCCACTTGGAATTCACGCTTTATGACTCTAACGTCATGGTGCAATGTTATCTTTTGTTTTAGTGAAGCTTCACGGAGGGCTTCCCCTGATCAGATTTCTTCTACCAGATTGAGTTCTTCTCTTAACGCTTCGTTGTTCAGCTCCTCGTCGATAGGAGCCTATGTTCATCTAGACGGTTCTCTGATATCCATTGGGATTACTGCCTTGGTTCCATACGCTAGTCGGAAGGGAGTCTCCCCGGTGGTTGAGTGTGAAGTTGTTCTATAGGCCCAGAGAACGCTATATAGCTCCTCGACCCATCTCTTTTTGGTGCCTAGTTTGGCGACCAAGTATTGAAACTTCCTGTCCGTGAACTGGGTCCCATTATCGGTCACAAGGGCCTAGGGAACACCGAATCGTGTGATGATGTTTCTTTTGTAAAAACGAAGTATGTTGAATGTTGTGATCTTGGCGAGGCTTCGACCTCAATCCATTTTGTGAAGTAATCGACAACCACAATAAAAAATTTATTCTAATAGGACCCCATCGTGAAGGAGCCGAGGATGGCCATCTCCCACAAGGCAAAAGGCCATGAGAAGGACAAAGTCTTTAGTTCGTTGGGGGTGCTACGTGTGAAGGTGAGATAATACTTAGAAGGGGGGGGGGGGGGGGGTTGAATAAGTATGAAAGATTAAGACTTAAAAAATAATCACACAATTATTTTTATCCTGGTTCGTTTAAACAACTACTCCAGTCCATCCTTCCTAGAGTGATTTGCCTTTCTCAACAAGGACTTAATCCACTATTAAATCAAACTGATTACAATAGTAACACCTAAGAACAACTGTTCTTAGTCTTCTCAAGAGCTACTGATTCCAACTGAATCCTCTTAAGGAATAACCTTTACAATCAATGTAAATTAAATACAAGAGTATTAATGCTTCTATAAAGCTTTTATCACAACAATGATTTTTCTCTTTAGTTTAAGTACAAGAAATTCTAAGAAGAATATGAAATAATGAGAGCTTAGAATAATATGATTTCTTTTCAGCAAATTTTTGTCACTGAAGAATGTGGTGGAGTTCTCCTTTTATAGGCAGCTGATCCAAGGATGCTGAGCGTTGAAAAGAGAGTCCCAAAAAGGTCTGAGCCTTTTTGTCTTCACATCAAGTGACCTTTCCTTGAAGTAGATAACACAGAAAAATCCTTTTTGTCTGTGTAATTGTGTCTAGCACAAATGAGGAAAGAGACGTTGATTTACTCCAACGGATATATTCTTGAATATTTCTTCTTCAGTTTTCAGCAAGTTCTTCAGAGTCTGAATGAATCAGAGTCTTCTAATGATATTCAGAACTTTGCTACATCAGAGTCTTCTGCAGCATGTGTGCTTTCAGCGTGTTGATCATCAGAGCATATTTGACACAGAACTTCAGTACTTGGCAGCATTGGTACTTTCAGAAACTTCTGTAGAATTATGCTTTGAGAAACTCTTCAAACAATATTCTTCTTTGCTTCAGATGCTTCAGCTTCAGATGCTTCTGATTATCTTCAGATGCTTCTGACTCAGAATGTTCTGGAGTTTCTTGTTTCAGATCCTTCTGGAGCCTACGCTCAGGATCTTCTGTAAACAGCAATCAGAATCTTCTGTAAGATGCATCTGGCGCTTCAGAGTCAGGATAACTTCTTGTATACACTACAGATTTGCCTCTAGAGAGTTAATTTCATTTCAATCTGCAGTAAAACTCTCAAACAAATTTTAGAGTATATAATTCTTAAATATAAAATTTCCTAACAGTTATCATCAAAACAAAGAGTTATTATTAAGAACCAATCTGTGTTCTAACAATCTCCCCCTTTTTGATGATGACAAAAAGTATCAGAAATTTTATTTAACTGAACATAAAGAATTATAACTCCCCCTGAGGTGATGAATCTCCCCCTGAGTTGAATATGAAAAAGGAATAGAAACTTCCCTTTTGTCTTGAGTAATCTTCAGAGTTAGATCTTGTTTGTTCTTAAAACATTTTAGGGTCAGAATGTCTTGCAGATATAAGATTCAGAGTTTGATAATAGACAAATGATCTGAGAGACTCAGAGTTTCTTTTATAGAGTGTACTTATCAAATGTTCTGAAATAGTCAAGTTAAATGTTATATAGAATAGATATGTCTGAAGATTCATTCTGGTGAAGTTATATTAAACAGTTCAGATCTATATTTTCTCCCCCTTTTTTGTCATAAGCAAAAAGTAAAAACTTTTTTTTTTTAAAAAGACAAATAAAAGGAACACTAAATAAGATAATTCAATGGAGAAAACTTTGATTCATTCAAAATATAAGAGCAAGAGTACATAGATAAACATCAGAAGATATAGCAATAAAGTTCAGATGCAAACAACAGATGCAAAAACATTAGAATGAAAAAAAATCTAAGAGTGTTTGGACAAAAGCATCTTCGATAGATCTGTAATCTCAGAGGAGGATTGCTCTTGCTTGGACATCCACTTAGTCATAGTTTCATTTTTCTCATCTTGCTTTGACATCCATTCTGTCATATCCTCAGACTTCTTGTCCTGCTTAGCCATCCAGGATTTTATCTCTGGCTGTCCAGCCTCCAGAGCAGCAATCTTGTCTTCAAAGTCTGGATGTTCTGTCTTTATCTCAGATGAAGAATTTGGAGGTTCTGTAGCCTGAACAGAGTCAATTGCCATTGGTTCTGTAGATCCTGAAGAGGGTTCTACTAGAGTCATAGTCAATGCATTAGCAGTAGATTCTGTTGAAGGTGGAGGAACATCTAAACGAAGCAGAGGTTCAGTTTTGTTGACAGTCCAGAATAGAGTCCTTTCAGCTCTGAGCTTTGCCTCATCAGAACAGACGTTCTTCAGATTTGAAGCTACAGTGTTGAATCTGTTGATGAATCCATTCCAGATGATGTCAGATTCTTTGGCATCCATTGTTTCTGAGCATTTCTTCTGAACAGTACCTAAAGACATCTGTATTTCTTGCAAAAATGTTTGAAACAAATGATCAATATTAAGTCTGGGCAAGGGTCGTAGCAAGGTTTCCAGAGTGATAGGTTTAGGTTGGGGAGTTGGTGGAAAAAGTGATTTTTGGATGGAAATCAGAGGAGGAGGATAATATGGAATGAAGGGTATCTCAGGAGCTTTTTCTTTAGATCTGACTAAAGCATTAAACAAGTGAGGTTTTGGTCTTGTGTGAAGGTAAATAACATCAAAAGGTTCATTTGAGTATGGTTTGAAAGCAGATTTTGGTGGTTCAGCAGATGCAACTGTGTTATCAGATGCAAGTTGCAGAGCTGAAACAACAGATTTACCAGATGTTGCAGATATTGTTGCTAAAGATCCCACATTGGTCATTGATTGAATATATGATAGAATCACAGATGGAAGAGCCTGTCTGAGTTTTGGTTTCAGAGGGTTGAGGGGTTCAGAAGGTTCAACTCTATCATAAAAATCTTTCAGTTTGAAACCATAAGATAGATTATGAAAAATAGAAGAAACTTGGGTACAAGATATACCAGATGATGTTGGATTGAAATTGGAGATTAATATCTCAGATGATGGTGCAGGAGGAGGCATAGGATCTGGAATGGGAGTTTTAGAAGGTATGGTTGATTCAGGTTCAGGTTCAGGTTCAGGTTTATTTATCTCAGAGTATTTGTCAGATGGAGAGATTAGAAAATCTGGGTGGATTTCTGATTCTGATGAGTTGGAGGATGTTGTAGGTGTACAAGAGGTAGAAGATACTTGAAACACTGTTTTTAAAGGTGTGACATCAAGAACTTCTGTCTCAGGGATGTGAAGTTCAGAAGTGTTGGTAGGTTCTGAAGGAATGTCAGATTGTTTGGATGGTGGTTCTGATGAAACAAGAGCAGAAGTTACTTTTGTAGGTTCAGAAGTAACAGGTGCAATGGGTTCAGAAGGTGGATTATTTGATGGTGGATTGTCAGAGGCTTTTTCTGGTTGAACTTCTTTTGGTTGGTTTTCTGGATGTTCAGAGGTTGGTTGTTGAACAGATGTTTGTTTTTCAGATGGTTGTTGTTCTGATGGTTGGTGATCTGTTGGTTGTGGATCTGATGGTTGTTGACGTGGAACAAAGTGTTTGATATGTATTTTGGGTTGAGATGGTTTTGATACAGAAACTGTTGGTGTTGTTGTTGTTGTTATTTGAGTTGGAACAGGTGTTTGTTTTTGAGGTGAAACAAAACTGGGAGCAGTAACAGAAGTGATTTGTGTAGCAGGTGGTTTTGGAACAGACTTAACATTTGAATCATTAATAACAAGATTTGCAGAAGTTACAGATGATTTAGTACCTTTTACTTTAATTCTCTTGGCAGGTACAGAGGCAGCTTCTTCAGAATCTTTTCTCTTCAAGAGCTTCTTGGGCTTCTCAGTAATCTTGACCTTCTTCTGGACAGGTTCAAATTCTTCTACAGGCTGAGTCCTTTTCCTCTGGAGTGGTGCTTCTTCTTCTCCTGCATCTGGTAGTTGTTGTTTAACTAGCTGAAACACATTAGCAGGAACAGGTATTCCTTCCTTTTTGCATTCTTCAATATACATAAGCACTATATGTCTGGGTTCTTCAGCAAAGAATAGAGGAAAGTCATCTACAAGAACCCTCTTATTCAATTTAGACATATTCAGCTTCTTGGGAGCTGTAGTGAGTTCATCAACAATTTTGAGTCTCAGAAGACTTTTAGCATTCAGAGGTTTTCCCATTATAAACTCTAATTCCTCTGTAACTCCAGCAGCGTACAGAGCAGTTACCAAGCCATTTTCAGTAAGAAGATCTGAGAGCAACCTTCCAAAGGGGATCCAAGGTCTGATCTTCTGTCCTTTCTCTTTCACATATTCTCTAGATGCATTGATATGGTTCCACAGATGCATAAACAGAATGTATGGAAGATCTACCTTGGTGCTCTGACTAAGACAATACATGAAATAGAGCTGTTCATTATTGACATAGTCTGGAGAATTAGTTGACTTCCTGTCGTGGATGCATCCCATGAAGATCTTGGCCCAGATCTTGTAATCAGGTTTCAGATCTTTGAATTTGTTAGAAGCTTGACCAGCAGTCATTACTTCTTCATAAACCTCATCCATGTCCACACGCCCAGCTGGCAAGTGGGAAACACCATCTGTTTCTTCATATCCTATCAATCTTCTTATCAGATCTTCTGTGATAATAATCTCTTTTCCCAGCATAGAAGATAAGATGAACTTGGGGTAAACTGATGCGTGAATCCAGAATTCTTTCACAAGGAGAGGGTAAACTGGTCCAAAAAGCCTATCAAAGTACATAACCCATCCTTGAGCTCTAATTATGGAACGAAACTCAAACCCATTATCTGCCAGAGAATCAAACTCAACCATAGATTCACATAGAACTTCCAGTTTATCAACAGGCGTTAGAAGTGTTCTTTTGGGAGGAGAATATGGAGCAACACCCAAGTTTTCTGAAGTCACAGCAGCCATAGTAGATTGGAATTGAGCAGTTGTTGATGATGAAGACGCCATTGAAGAATGCTTAGTCAAACACTTAGGTTTTGGGTTTTTATGCAGAGAAAATAGGAGATGAAAATGCATGTAAATTCTGAGAGAGTGAAAAGTGTGAAAGTGAATACAAGACAAGTATTTATACTAAAACACTTAGGCACATCAACAGTCAGAAAAATGCACGTTTGAACAAGCATTAAATGAAGAGAATAAAAATCATTTCAAAACATTAAATGCTTCTGACAATTTGGGGGGAAAACCAAGATTCTTACTATTCAAACTTCACCTCAAACGTCTCTTCAGTTATGTACACGCCACCTCTTCAGATTTTGTGTGACACGTGTTTACTTGCATGCTGTTCTGAATTCTCTTAAGAAATGAAACGTTAGCCAACGTTCAGATCTTCTAAAGATTGTTAGTTCAGAGTTTCACAAAAGAAATATTGATCAGAATAGAATAAATAAACAAAAGAAATACTTCAGAGCATTTAAGCATTTTTGCATCTGTAACAATTTGCTTCTGATAAATATCATTCTGGACAAAAATGCATACCAATATTTTTCAGAATAAAATTGAATCTATCTTCAACAAGGGGTTTTGTAAAAATATCTGCCCATTGATGATCTGTATCAACAAAGGCTAAATCTATGATTCCCTTCTGAATATAGTCTCTGATGAAATGATGCTTAATTTCTATATGTTTTGCCTTAGAATGTAAAATGGGATTCTTGGACAAGCATATAGCAGAAGTATTATCACAAAAGATAGAAATGTTACTATCAAAAATTTGATAATCTTCTAGTTGACTCTTCATCCAGAGCATCTGTGTGCTACATCCAGCAGCAGCAATGTATTCAGCCTCTGTGGTTGAAAGTGCAATTGTGGGTTGCTTCTTGCTGTACCAGGAGATTAGATTTCTTCCTAGAAATTGACAACTTCCAGAAGTACTTTTTCTTTCCACTCTGTCTCCAGCGTAGTCAGCATCACAGAATCCAACTAATTTGAAATCATCAGATTTTCTGTAACACAAACCCACATTAGAAGTACCTTTCAGATACCTTAGAATCCTCTTGACAGGTGTCAAGTGTGATTCTCTAGGATCTGATTGGAATCTAGCACACAGACAAACACTGAACAATATGTCAGGTCTAGAAGCAGTAAGATAAAGAAAAGAGCCAATCATACCTCTGTAGAGCTTCTGGTCTACTTTCTTACTTACCTCTTCTTTGCCAAGTGAGCTAGTAGGATGCATTGGAGTCTTTGCCAGCTTGCTGTCAGACATGTTGAATTTATTCAGAAGTTCTTTAACATACTTTGTCTGATGTATGTAGGTGCATTCTGGAGTTTGATTAACTTGGATTCCTAGAAAGAATCTGAGTTCTGCCATCATGCTCATTTCAAATTCTGCTTGCATACATGTAGCAAACTCCTTTCCAAGCATAATATTTGTTGATCCAAAAATAATATCATCTACATAAATTTGGAAAATTAGAAGATCTTTCTTAATTGTTTTACAGAATAGTGTTGTATCCACTTTGCCTCTAATGAAATTCTTCTCCAGAAGAAAATTGCTCAATCTCTCATACCAAGCTCTGGGAGCTTGTTTTAATCCATATAGAGATTTCTTTAATTTGAAAACATGATATGGAAAATTTTCATTTTCAAAACCAGGAGGTTGGTGGACATAAACTTCTTCTTCTATAATACCATTAAGAGAGGCACTTTTAACATCCATCTGATACAGAGTGATGTTATTTTGTGCAGCAAAGGAAATAAGAAGGCATATAGATTCTAACCTTGCCACTGAAGCATATGTCTCAGTGTAATCAATACCTTCTTGCTGACTGTACCCTTGAGCAACCAGCCTTGCCTTATTCCTCTCAACTTCTCCTTTCTCATTTAGTTTATTTCTGAAGACCCATTTTGTACCAATTATATTGAACCCTTGAGGTCTCTGAACTAGATCCCATACATCATTTATGCTGAATTGATTTAGCTCTTCTTGCATGGCAATAATCCAATCATTGTCTTGCAGAGCTTCTTCTACAGAAGATGGTTCAATTTCTGACACTAGTCCAAATAGTGATGCTTCAGATGATCTTAGAAAGGATCTTGTTCTGATGGGATCATCCTTCTTCCCAATAATGACATCCTCTGGATGAGAAGCTTTAATTCTGGATGATGATCCTCTGATAGTTGACTCTTCAGAAATGTTTAGATTATTCATCTGAGAAGTTAAGGGAGTAGCATCTGGAGTTGCTTTTGGTTCCTTCACTTGAATTTTGTCTGCTTCTGGAACTTCAGAGTCAATAAAGACTACTTCCCTATCTGCAGAGTTATCAACCTGCTTTGGCTTTTCAGAGCCAAGCTTATCATCAAATCTGACATGAATGGATTCTTCCACAATCTGTGTCTCAGTGTTGTATACTCTGTAGCCTTTAGAGCGTTCAGAATATCCAAGCATGAAACACTTCTGTGCTTTGGAATCAAACTTGCTCAGATTTTCCTTAGTGTTTAACATATAGCAAATACATCCAAAAGGATGAAAATAAGAAATGTTGGGCTTTTTGTTCTTCCACAGTTCATAAGGAGTCTTCTTCAGAAGAGGTCAAACAGACACTCTGTTCTGAATGTAACATGCTGTATTGATTGCTTCTGCCCAAAAATGTTTTGCCAGATTTGTCTCATTGATCATGGTTCTGGCCATTTCTTGCAAAGTTCTGTTTTTCCTCTCTACAACCCCATTCTGTTGTGGAGTTCTAGGACAGGAAAAATCATGAGCAATGCCATTTTCAGAAAAATATTTTTCAAAAAATTTATTTTCAAATTCACCACCATGATCACTTCTGACTTTTATAATTTTGAAATTCTTTTCATTCTGGACTTGCTTGCAGAAGTTAAAGAACACAGAATGTGACTCATCCTTGTGTTTTAAGAACTTTACCCATGTCCATCTGCTAAAGTCATCAACAATGACTAATCCATACTTCTTGCCTCTGATGGATGCAGTTTTCACTGGTCCAAACAGATCAATATGAAGTAGTTCTAGTGGTTTAGAAGTAGAAACAACATTTTTTGATTTGAAAGATGTTTTTGAAAACTTCCCTTTCTGGCATGCTTCACAAAGAGCATCTGAAGTGAACTTCAAATTAGGGAGTCCTCTGACAAGATTAAGTTTATTAATCTGAGATATACGTCTCATATTAATATGGCCCAATCTTCTGTGCCAGACCCATTACTCTTCATTAACAGACAAGAGGCATTTAACATTTTGAACTTTTAGTTCGGAAAGATTTATTTTATAAATGTTGTTTTTCCTCTTACCACTAAATAGGATAGATCCATCCTTTTGACTAATAGCTTTACAACATTTTTGATTAAAGGTAATATCATAACCATTGTCACTTAATTGACTTATGGACAATAAGTTATGCTTTAACCCTTCAACAAGTAAAACATTAGTAATAGAGGGAAGTTTACCATTTCCAATAGTGCCAGATCCAATGATCTTGCCCTTCTGGTTCCCTCCAAACTTCACGTCACCTCCAGATCTAAGTTCCAGGCTTTGGAATATATACTTTTCTCCTGTCATGTGTCATGAGCATCCAGAGTCCAGGTACCATGATTGGTGTCCTGACCTTGCTGCTAAGAACATCTGCAACAGGAATTATTTTGTTTTTAGGTACCCAGATCTTCTTGGGTCCTTTGGGGTTAGTTGGTTTGTAGGTTTGTCTAAACTTCTGTTTTTCAACATAATGTTTATTCTGACTTGCCTTGGGTTTAAACACATAAGTATTCTTCTCAGAGCTTGTGTGTTTAATGTCATTTAAGTGACCAAATTTAAATTGAGAATACAGAGGTGTCTTCTTGATGAAAAGTTTGTCAACAGGTTTTGGATTGCTTCCAGATGAAGATTCATATCCAATACCTCTTCTGTTGTTTCCACTAACACCATAGATCATGGAAGCCATCTTGCTTCTGTCTATGCTCTTGGTAAGAAATCTCTGAAAGCTAGAGTCATATTTTTCTAAAATGTTTTCACATGACTTAGTCTCAGATTCAGATTCTTGTTGAGTTATTTCAAAGTTATTTTTGATTTTTAGATTAATTTCTTTTTGCTCAACAAGTTCTGCCTTCAGAAGATCAATCTCAGATTCAAGATTGCTTTTCAGCTTCTTGTATTTGAGTTTGATATTGTTATAACTTTTAAGAACTTCTGTTAAAACTTTTATGAGTTCTTATTTGGTAAGTTTAGCCATTACCTCTTCTGCGTCATCATCAGATTCAGAATCTGATTCATATCCTGAGGTACCTTCCTCTTGATCCTCTGTGCTGGCCATCAGTGCAACATTGACACATTCTTCTTCTGATTCAGAAGATGATTCAGATTCATCTGAGTCATCCCATGTTGCCATCAAAACCTTCTTCTTTTTGTTAAACTTCTTCTTGGGTTTTTCTTTCTGAAGTTTGGGGCAATCAATCTTGTAGTGCCCAGGTTCTTTGCACTCATAGCACACAACTTCTTTCTTGGCAGATCTTCTGTGTCCAGAAGATTCCTTTCTATTATCAGATCTTCTGAAGTTGTTAAACTTCTTTCCCTTGTGCTTCCAGAGTCTGTTGATCCTTCTGGACATCATGGATAACTCATCTTCTTCTTCAGAAGAAGATTCTTTAGAGCTTTCTTGAATGACCTGCAAAGCTTTAGCAGTTTTGTTAGATTTTAATGCAACAGATTTACCTTTTTCTTTCTTCTGAGGTTCATCTTCCTCAAGCTCAATCTCATGGCTCCTCAGTGAGCTGATGAGTTCTTCTAGAGAGATCTTGTTCAGATCTTTAGCCATCTTCAAGGCAGTCACCATTGGTCTCCATCTGGTAGGCAGACTTCTGATGATTTTCTTTACGTGATTTGATGTAGAGTATCCCTTGTCCAGAACTTTCAGCCCAACAGTGAGCATCTGAAATCTGGAGAACATGGCTTCAACAGATTCAGAGTCTTTCAATCTCAATGTTATTTATATTCACCATAATCACATTGTATTATGATATAATATAAATAAAACATTTCTATGTTTTTCTTCTTCTCCATCACCAAAATTTTGATTTCTTCACCTCTAAGAAACTAAGTTAAGAGACTACAACGAATGACCCTTATTTTATTCATAATCATAACAATAAAAATTAAATAATCAAGCTCACTATTGTTCATATTCAAAATATTCACATTGACTTATTGTATATTACTTCTAAAAAGATTCAATAATTTTCTTAACCATCCCAAAGTTTTAGATTTTTTTATCACTTAGCAACAAATATAATAGACTATAGTAAATGTAAAAGAAATTATTATATTTTATTTTTCTACTACATCTCAAAATTTTAGGTTTTTTCCCCACTAAAAAGCAAAGTTAAAAGACTATAATCCACGACTTGTATTTTATACAATATAGGTAAAAACTAAAATTCTATAATCAAGCTCCAATTTATTTATATTTACCTTTTTCACATTGAATTATGGTAAATTAGATGTAAATATATTCGATATGTTTATTCTCCATCACCAAATTTCATGTTTCTACGTCAGTAAGCCACAGAGTTAAGAGACTATTAATAAATGACTAATAAATTATATCTACATGGATAAACACTAAAATTAAATATTCAATCTCAATGTTATTTATATTCACCATAATCACATTGTATTATGGTATAATATAAATAAAACATTTCTATGTTTTTCTTCTTCTCCATCACCAAAATTTTGATTTCTTCACCTCTAAGAAACTAAGTTAAGATACTACAAATGAATGACCCATAATTTATACATATGCATAACAATAAAAATTAAATAATCAAGCTCACTATTGTTCATATTCAAAATATTCACATTGACTTATTATATATTACTTCTAAAAATATTCAGTAATTTTCTTAACCATCCCAAAGTTTTAGATTTTTTTATCAGTTAGCAACAAATATAATAGACTATAGTAAATGTAAAAAAAAATTATTATATTTTATTTTTCAACTACATATCAAAATTTTAGGATTTTTTCCCACTAAAAAACAAAGTTAAAAGACTATAATCCACGACTTGTATTTTATATAATATAGGTAAAAACTAGAATTCAATAATCAAGCTCAAATTTATTTATATTTACATTTTTCACATTGAATTATGGTAAATTAGATGTAAATATATTCGATATGTTTATTCTCCATCACCAAATTTCATGTTTCTACGTCAGTAAGCCACAAAATTAAGAGACTATTAATAAATGACTAATAAATTATATCTACATGGATAAACACTAAAATTAAATATTCAATCTCAATGTTATTTATATTCACCATAATCACATTGTATTATGGTATAATATAAATAAAACATTTCTATGTTTTTCTTTTTCTCAATCACCAAACACTTGATTTCTTCACCTCTAAGAAACCAAGTTAAGAGACTACAAATGAATGACCCATATTTTATACATATGCATAACAATCAAAATTAAATAATCAAGCTCACTATTGTTCATATTCAGAATATTCACATTAACTTATTGTATATTACTTCTAAAAATATTCAGTAATTTTCTTAACCATCCCAAAGTTTTAGATTTTTTTATCAGTTAGCAACAAATATAATAGACTATAGTAAATGTAAAAAAATTATTATATTTTATTTTTCAACTACATATCAAAATTTTAGGATTTTCCCCCACTAAAAAACAAAGTTAAAAGACTATAATCCACGACTTGTATTTTATATAATATAGGTAAAAACTAGAATTCAATAATCAAGCTCAAATTTATTTATATTTACATTTTTCAAATTGAATTATGGTAAATTAGATGTAAATATATTCGATATGTTTATTCTCCATCACCAAATTTCATGTTTCTACGTCAGTAAGCCACAGAGTTAAGAGACTATTAATAAATGACTAATAAATTATATCTACATGCATAAACACTAAAATTAAATATTGAATCTCAATGTTATTTATATTCACCATAATCACATTGTATTATGGTATAATATAAATAAAACATTTCTATGTTTTTCTTCTTCTCCATCACCAAAATTTTGATTTCTTCACCTCAAAGAAACTAAGTTAAGATACTACAAATGAATGACCCATAATTTATACATATGCATAACAATAAAAATTAAATAATCAAGCTCACTATGTTCATATTCAAAATATTCACATTGACTTATTGTATATTACTTCTAAAAATATTCAGTAATTTTCTTAACCATCCCAAAGTTTTAGATTTTTTTATCAGTTAGCAACAAATATAATAGACTATAGTAAATGTAAAAAAAATTATTATATTTTATTTTTCAACTACATATCAAAATTTTAGGATTTTCCCCCACTAAAAAACAAAGTTAAAAGACTATAATCCACGACTTGTATTTTATACAATATGGGTAAAAACTAGAATTCAATAATCAAGCTCCAATTTATTTATATTTACATTTTTCAAATTGAATTATGGTAAATTAGATGTAAATATATTCGATATGTTTATTCTCCATCACCAAATTTCATGTTTCTACGTCTGTAAGCCACAGAGTTAACAGACTATTAATGAATGACAAATAAATTATATCTACATGGATAACCATTAAAATTAAATATTCAATCTCAATGTTATTTATATTCACCATAATCACATTGTATTATGGTATAATATAAATAAAACATTTCTATGTTTTTCTTTTTCTCCATCACCAAAGACTTGATTTCTTCACCTCTAAGAAACTAAGTTAAGAGACTACAAATGAATGACCCATATTTTATACATATGCATATGAATCAAAATTAAATAATCAAGCTCACTATTGTTTATATTCAGAATATTCACATTAACTTATTGTATATTACTTCTAAAAATATTCAATAATTTTCTTAACCATCCCAAAGTTTTAGATTTTTTTATCAGTTAGCAACAAATATAATAGACTATAGTAAATGTAAAAAAAATTATTATATTTTATTTTTCAACTACATATCAAAATTTTAGGATTTTTCCCCACTAAAAAACAAAGTTAAAAGACTATAATCCACGACTTGTATTTTATATAATATAGGTAAAAACTAGAATTCAATAATCAAGCTCAAATTTATTTATATTTACATTTTTCAAATTGAATTATGGTAAATTAGATGTAAATATATTCGGTATGTTTATTCTCCATCACCAAATTTCATGTTTCTACGTCAGTAAGCCACAGAGTTAAGAGACTATTAATAAATGACTAATAAATTATATCTACATGCATAAACACTAAAATTAAATATTCAATCTCAATGTTATTTATATTCACCATAATCACATTGTATTATGGTATAATATAAATAAAACATTTCTATGTTTTTCTTCTTCTCCATCACCAAAATTTTGATTTCTTCACCTCAAAGAAACTAAGTTAAGATACTACAAATGAATGACCCATAATTTATACATATGCATAACAATAAAAATTAAATAATCAAGCTCCCTATGTTCATATTCAAAATATTCACATTGACTTATTGTATATTACTTCTAAAAATATTCAGTAATTTTCTTAACCATCCCAAAGTTTTAGATTTTTTTATCAGTTAGCAACAAATATAATAGACTATAGTAAATGTAAAAAAAATTATTATATTTTATTTTTCAACTACATATCAAAATTTTAGGATTTTCCCCCACTAAAAAACAAAGTTAAAAGACTATAATCCACGACTTGTATTTTATACAATATGGGTAAAAACTAGAATTCAATAATCAAGCTCCAATTTATTTATATTTACATTTTTCAAATTGAATTATGGTAAATTAGATGTAAATATATTCGATATGTTTATTCTCCATCACCAAATTTCATGTTTCTACGTCTGTAAGCCACAGAGTTAACAGACTATTAATGAATGACAAATAAATTATATCTACATGGATAACCATTAAAATTAAATATTCAATCTCAATGTTATTTATATTCACCATAATCACATTGTATTATGGTATAATATAAATAAAACATTTCTATGTTTTTCTTTTTCTCCATCACCAAAGACTTGATTTCTTCACCTCTAAGAAACTAAGTTAAGAGACTACAAATGAATGACCCATATTTTATACATATGCATATGAATCAAAATTAAATAATCAAGCTCACTATTGTTTATATTCAGAATATTCACATTAACTTATTGTATATTACTTCTAAAAATATTCAATAATTTTCTTAACCATCCCAAAGTTTTAGATTTTTTTATCAGTTAGCAACAAATATAATAGACTATAGTAAATGTAAAAAAAATTATTATATTTTATTTTTCAACTACATATCAAAATTTTAGGATTTTTCCCCACTAAAAAACAAAGTTAAAAGACTATAATCCACGACTTGTATTTTATATAATATAGGTAAAAACTAGAATTCAATAATCAAGCTCAAATTTATTTATATTTACATTTTTCAAATTGAATTATGGTAAATTAGATGTAAATATATTCGGTATGTTTATTCTCCATCACCAAATTTCATGTTTCTACGTCAGTAAGCCACAGAGTTAAGAGACTATTAATAAATGACTAATAAATTATATCTACATGCATAAACACTAAAATTAAATATTCAATCTCAATGTTATTTATATTCACCATAATCACATTGTATTATGGTATAATATAAATAAAACATTTCTATGTTTTTCTTCTTCTCCATCACCAAAATTTTGATTTCTTCACCTCTAAGAAACTAAGTTAAGAGACTACAATGAATGACCCTTATTTTATTCATAATCATAACAATAAAAATTAAATAATCAAGCTCACTATTGTTCATATTCAAAATATTCACATTGACTTATTGTATATTAATTCTAAAAAGATTCAATAATTTTCTTAACCATCCCAAAGTTTTAGATTTTTTTATCACTTAGCAACAAATATAATAGACTATAGTAAATGTAAAAGAAATTATTATATTTTATTTTTCTACTACATCTCAAAATTTTAGGTTTTTTCCCCACTAAAAAACAAAGTTAAAAGACTATAATCCATAACTTGTATTTTATACAATATGGGTAAAAACTAAAATTCTATAATCAAGCTCCAATTTATTTATATTTACCTTTTTCACATTGAATTATGGTAAATTAGATGTAAATATATTCGAAATGTTTATTCTCCATCACCAAATTTCATGTTTCTACGTCTGTAAGCCACAGAGTTAACAGACTATTAATGAATGACAAATAAATTATATCTTCATGGATAACCACTAAAATTAAATATTCAATCTCAATGTTATTTATATTCACCATAATCACATTGTATTATGGTATAATATAAATAAAACATTTCTATGTTTTTCTTCTTCTCCATCACCAAAATTTTGATTTCTTAACCTCTAAGAAACTAAGTTAAGATACTACAAATGAATGACCCATAATTTATACATATGCATAACAATAAAAATTAAATAATCAAGCTCACTATTGTTCATATTCAAAATATTCACATTGACTTATTATATATTACTTCTAAAAATATTCAGTAATTTTCTTAACCATCCCAAAGTTTTAGATTTTTTTATCAGTTAGCAACAAATATAATAGACTATAGTGAATGTAAAAAAAATTATTATATTTTATTTTTCAACTACATATCAAAATTTTAGGATTTTTTCCCACTAAAAAACAAAGTTAAAAGACTATAATCCACGACTTGTATTTTATATAATATAGGTAAAAACTAGAATTCAATAATCAAGCTCAAATTTATTTATATTTACATTTTTCACATTGAATTATGGTAAATTAGATGTAAATATATTCGATATGTTTATTCTCCATCACCAAATTTCATGTTTCTACGTCAGTAAGCCACAGAGTTAAGAGACTATTAATAAATGACTAATAAATTATATCTACATGCATAAACACTAAAATTAAATATTCAATCTCAATGTTATTTATATTCACCATAATCACATTGTATTATGGTATAATTTAAATAAAACATTTCTATGTTTTTCTTCTTCTCCATCACCAAAATTTTGATTTCTTCACCTCTAAGAAACTAAGTTAAGAGACTACAATGAACGACCCTTATTTTATTCATAATCATAACAATAAAAATTAAATAATCAAGCTCACTATTGTTCATATTCAAAATATTCACATTGACTTATTGTATATTACTTCTAAAAAGATTCAATAATTTTCTTAACCATCCCAAAGTTTTAGATTTTTTTATCACTTAGCAACAAATATAATAGACTATAGTAAATGTAAAAGAAATTATTATATTTTATTTTTCTACTACATCTCAAAATTTTAGGTTTTTTCCCCACTAAAAAACAAAGTTAAAAGACTATAATCCACGGCTTGTATTTTATACAATATAGGTAAAAACTAAAATTCTATAATCAAGCTCCAATTTATTTATATTTACCTTTTTCACATTGAATTATGGTAAATTAGATGTAAATATATTCGATATGTTTATTCTCCATCACCAAATTTCATGTTTCTACGTCAGTAAGCCACTGAGTTAAGAGACTATTAATAAATGACTAATAAATTATATCTACATGGATAAACACTAAAATTAAATATTCAATCTCAATGTTATTTATATTCACCATAATTACATTGTATTATGGTATAATATAAATAAAACATTTCTATGTTTTTCTTCTTCTCCATCACCAAAATTTTGATTTCTTCACCTCTAAGAAACTAAGTTAAGAGACTACAATGAATGACCCTTATTTTATTCATAATCATAACAATAAAAATTAAATAATCAAGCTCACTATTGTTCATATTCAAAATATTCACATTGACTTATTGTATATTACTTCTAAAAATATTCAGTAATTTTCTTAACCATCCCAAAGTTTTAGATTTTTTTATCAGTTAGCAACAAATATAATAGACTATAGTAAATGTAAAAAAAATTATTATATTTTATTTTTCAACTACATATCAAAATTTTAGGATTTTTCCCCACTAAAAAACAAAGTTAAAAGACTATAATCCACGACTTGTATTTTATATAATATAGGTAAAAACTAGAATTCAATAATCAAGCTCAAATTTATTTATATTTACATTTTTCAAATTGAATTATGGTAAATTAGATGTAAATATATTCGATATGTTTATTCTCCATCACCAAATTTCATGTTTCTACGTCAGTAAGCCACAGAGTTAAGAGACTATTAATAAATGACTAATAAATTATATCTACATGCATAAACACTAAAATTAAATATTCAATCTCAATGTTATTTATATTCACCATAATCACATTGTATTATGGTATAATATAAATAAAACATTTCTATGTTTTTCTTCTTCTCCATCACCAAAATTTTGATTTCTTCACCTCTAAGAAACCAAGTTAAGAGACTACAATGAATGACCCTTATTTTATTCATAATCATAACAATAAAAGTTAAATAATCAAGCTCACTATTGTTCATATTCAAAATATTCACATTGACTTATTGTATATTACTTCTAAAAAGATTCAATAATTTTCTTAACCATCCCAAAGTTTTAGATTTTTTTATCACTTAGCAACAAATATAATAGACTATAGTAAATGTAAAAGAAATTATTATATTTTATTTTTCTACTACATATCAAAATTTTAGGATTTTTCCCCACTAAAAAACAAAGTTAAAAGACTATAATCCACGACTTGTATTTTATATAATATAGGTAAAAACTAGAATTCAATAATCAAGCTCAAATTTATTTATATTTACATTTTTCAAATTGAATTATGGTAAATTAGATGTAAATATATTCGATATGTTTATTCTCCATCACCAAATTTCGTGTTTCTACGTCAGTAAGCCACAGAGTTAAGAGACTATTAATAAATGACTAATAAATTATATCTAGATGCATAAACACTAAAATTAAATATTCAATCTCAATGTTATTTATATTCACCATAATCACATTGTATTATGGTATAATATAAATAAAACATTTCTATGTTTTTCTTCTTCTCCATCACCAAAATTTTGATTTCTTCACCTCTAAGAAACTAAGTTAAGAGACTACAATGAATGACCCTTATTTTATTCATAATCATAACAATAAAAGTTAAATAATCAAGCTCACTATTGTTCATATTCAAAATATTCACATGAACTTATTGTATATTACTTCTAAAAATATTCAGTAAGTTTCTTAACCATCCCAAAGTTTTAGATTTTTTTATCAGTTAGCAACAAATATAATAGACTATAGTAAATGTAAAAAAAATTATTATATTTTATTTTTCAACTACACATCAAAATTTTAGGATTTTTCCCCACTAAAAAACAAAGTTAAAAGACTATAATCCACGACTTGTATTTTATATAATATAGGTAAAAACTAGAATTCAATAATCAAGCTCAAATTTATTTATATTTACATTTTTCACATTGAATTATGGTAAATTAGATGTAAATATATTCGATATGTTTATTCTCCATCACCAAATTTCATGTTTCTACGTCAGTAAGCCACAAAGTTAAGAGACTATTAATAAATGACTAATAAATTATATCTACATGGATAAACACTAAAATTAAATATTCAATCTCAATGTTATTTATATTCACCATAATCACATTGTATTATGGTATAATATAAATAAAACATTTCTATGTTTTTCTTTTTCTCCATCACCAAACACTTGATTTCTTCACCTCTAAGAAACCAAGTTAAGAGACTACAAATGAATGACCCATATTTTATACATATGCATAACAATCAAAATTAAATAATCAAGCTCACTATTGTTCATATTCAGAATATTCACATTAACTTATTGTATATTACTTCTAAAAATATTCAATAATTTTCTTAACCATCCCAAAGTTTTAGATTTTTTTATCAGTTAGCAACAAATATAATAGACTATAGTAAATGTAAAAAAATTATTATATTTTATTTTTCAACTACATATCAAAATTTTAGGATTTTCCCCCACTAAAAAACAAAGTTAAAAGACTATAATCCACGACTTGTATTTTATATAATATAGGTAAAAACTAGAATTCAATAATCAAGCTCAAATTTATTTATATTTACATTTTTCAAATTGAAATGGTAAATTAGATGTAAATATATTCGATATGTTTATTCTCCATCACCAAATTTTATGTTTCTACGTCAGTAAGCCACAGAGTTAAGAGACTATTAATAAATGACTAATAAATTATATCTACATGCATAAACACTAAAATTAAATATTGAATCTCAATGTTATTTATATTCACCATAATCACATTGTATTATGGTATAATATAAATAAAACATTTCTATGTTTTTCTTCTTCTCCATCACCAAAATTTTGATTTCTTCACCTCAAAGAAACTAAGTTAAGATACTACAAATGAATGACCCATAATTTATACATATGCATAATAATAAAAATTAAATAATCAAGCTCACTATGTTCATATTCAAAATATTCACATTGACTTATTGTATATTACTTCTAAAAATATTCAGTAATTTTCTTAACCATCCCAAAGTTTTAGATTTTTTTATCAGTTAGCAACAAATATAATAGACTATAGTAAATGTAATAAAATTATTATATTTTATTTTTCAACTACATATCAAAATTTTAGGATTTTTCCCCACTAAAAAACAAAGTTAAAAGACTATAATCCACGACTTGTATTTTATACAATATGGGTAAAAACTAGAATTCAATAATCAAGCTCCAATTTATTTATATTTACATTTTTCAAATTGAATTATGGTAAATTAGATGTAAATATATTCGATATGTTTATTCTACATCACCAAATTTCATGTTTCTACGTCTGTAAGCCACAGAGTTAACAGACTATTAATGAATGACAAATAAATTATATCTACATGGATAACCACTAAAATTAAATATTCAATCTCAATGTTATTTATATTCACCATAATCACATTGTATTATGGTATAATATAAATAAAACATTTCTATGTTTTTCTTTTTCTCCATCACCAAAGACTTGATTTCTTCACCTCTAAGAAACTAAGTTAAGAGACTACAAATGAATGACCCATATTT
This sequence comes from Lathyrus sativus, assembly GCA_963859935.3. NCBI lineage: Eukaryota > Viridiplantae > Streptophyta > Magnoliopsida > Fabales > Fabaceae > Lathyrus > Lathyrus sativus. Next base: position 7,424,935 of record OZ012741.1, on the reverse strand, counting down.
TATACATATGCATATGAATCAAAATTAAATAATCAAGCTCACTATTGTTCATATTCAGAATATTCACATTAACTCATTGTATATTACTTCTAAAAATATTCAATAATTTACCTAACCATCCCAAAGTTTTAGATTTTTTTATCAGTTAGCAACAAATATAATAGACTATAGTAAATGTAAAAAAAATTATTATATTTTATTTTTCAACTACATATCAAAATTTTAGGATTTTCCCCCACTAAAAAACAAAGTTAAAAGACTATAATCCACGACTTGTATTTTATATAATATAGGTAAAAACTAGAATTCAATAATCAAGCTCAAATTTATTTATATTTATATTTTTCAAATTGAATTATGGTAAATTAGATGTAAATATATTCGATATGTTTATTCTCCATCACCAAATTTCATGTTTCTACGTCAGTAAGCCACAGAGTTAAGAGACTATTAATAAATGACTAATAAATTATATCTACATGCATAAACACTAAAATTAAATATTGAATCTCAATGTTATTTATATTCACCATAATCACATTGTATTATGGTATAATATAAATAAAACATTTCTATGTTTTTCTTCTTCTCCATCACCAAAATTTTGATTTCTTCACCTCAAAGAAACTAAGTTAAGATACTACAAATGAATGACCCATAATTTATACATATGCATAACAATACAAATTAAATAATCAAGCTCACTATTGTTCATATTCAAAATATTCACATTGACTTATTGTATATTACTTCTAAAAATATTCAGTAATTTTCTTAACCATCCCAAAGTTTTAGATTTTTTTATCAGTTAGCAACAAATATAATAGACTATAGTAAATGTAAAAAAAATTATTATATTTTATTTTTCAACTACATATCACAATTTTAGGATTTTTCCCCACTAAAAAACAAAGTTAAAAGACTATAATCCACGACTTGTATTTTATACAATATGGGTAAAAACTAGAATTCAATAATCAAGCTCCAATTTATTTATATTTACATTTTTCAAATTGAATTATGGTAAATTAGATGTAAATATATTCGATATGTTTATTCTCCATCACCAAATTTCATGTTTCTACGTCTGTAAGCCAAATAGTTAACAGACTATTAATGAATGACAAATAAATTATATCTACATGGATAACCACTAAAATTAAATATTCAATCTCAATGTTATTTATATTCACCATAATCACATTGTATTATGGTATAATATAAATAAAACATTTCTATGTTTTTCTTCTTCTCCATCACCAAAATTTTGATTTCTTCACCTCAAAGAAACTAAGTTAAGATACTACAAATGAATGACCCATAATTTATACATATGCATAACAATAAAAATTAAATAATCAAGCTCACTATGTTCATATTCAAAATATTCACATTGACTTATTGTATATTACTTCTAAAAATATTCAGTAATTTTCTTAACCATCCCAAAGTTTTAGATTTTTTTATCAGTTAGCAACAAATATAATAGACTATAGTAAATGTAAAAAAAATTATTATATTTTATTTTTCAACTACATATCAAAATTTTAGGATTTTTCCCCACTAAAAAACAAAGTTAAAAAACTATAATCCACGACTTGTATTTTATACAATATGGGTAAAAACTAGAATTCAATAATCAAGCTCCAATTTATTTATATTTACATTTTTCAAATTGAATTATGGTAAATTAGATGTAAATATATTCGATATGTTTATTCTCCATCACCAAATTTCATGTTTCTACGTCTGTATGCCACAGAGTTAACAGACTATTAATGAATGACAAATAAATTATATCTACATGGATAACCACTAAAATTAAATATTCAATCTCAATGTTATTTATATTCACCATAATCACATTGTATTATGGTATAATATAAATAAAACATTTCTATGTTTTTCTTTTTCTCCATCACCAAAGACTTGATTTCTTCACCTCTAAGAAACTAAGTTAAGAGACTACAAATGAATGACCCATATTTTATACATATGCATATGAATCAAAATTAAATAATCAAGCTCACTATTGTTCATATTCAGAATATTCACATTAACTTATTGTATATTACTTCTAAAAATATTCAATAATTTACCTAACCATCCCAAAGTTTTAGATTTTTTTATCAGTTAGCAACAAATATAATAGACTATAGTAAATGTAAAAAAAATTATTATATTTTATTTTTCAACTACATATCAAAATTTTAGGATTTTCCCCCACTAAAAAACAAAGTTAAAAGACTATAATCCACGACTTGTATTTTATATAATATAGGTAAAAACTAGAATTCAATAATCAAGCTCAAATTTATTTATATTTACATTTTTCAAATTGAATTATGGTAAATTAGATGTAAATATATTCGATATGTTTATTCTCCATCACCAAATTTCATGTTTCTACGTCAGTAAGCCACAGAGTTAAGAGACTATTAATAAATGACTAATAAATTATATCTACATGCATAAACACTAAAATTAAATATTGAATCTCAATGTTATTTATATTCACCATAATCACATTGTATTATGGTATAATATAAATAAAACATTTCTATGTTTTTCTTCTTCTCCATCACCAAAATTTTGATTTCTTCACCTCAAAGAAACTAAGTTAAGATACTACAAATGAATGACCCATAATTTATACATATGCATAACAATAATAATTAAATAATCAAGCTCACTATTGTTCATATTCAAAATATTCACATGAACTTATTGTATATTACTTCTAAAAATATTCAGTAATTTTCTTAACCATCCCAAAGTTTTAGATTTTTTTATCAGTTAGCAACAAATATAATAGACTATAGTAAATGTAAAAAAAATTATTATATTTTATTTTTCAACTACATATCAAAATTTTAGGTTTTTTCCCCACTAAAAAACAAAGTTAAAAGACTATAATCCACGACTTGTATTTTATACAATATGGGTAAAAACTAGAATTCAATAATCAAGCTCCAATTTATTTATATTTACATTTTTCAAATTGAATTATGGTAAATTAGATGTAAATATATTCGATATGTTTATTCTCCATCACCAAATTTCATGTTTCTACGTCTGTAAGCCAAATAGTTAACAGACTATTAATGAATGACAAATAAATTATATCTACATGGATAACCACTAAAATTAAATATTCAATCTCAATGTTATTTATATTCACCATAATCACATTGTATTATGGTATAATATAAATAAAACATTTCTATGTTTTTCTTCTTCTCCATCACCAAAATTTTGATTTCTTCACCTCAAAGAAACTAAGTTAAGATACTACAAATGAATGACCCATAATTTATACATATGCATAACAATAAAAATTAAATAATCAAGCTCACTATGTTCATATTCAAAATATTCACATTGACTTATTGTATATTACTTCTAAAAATATTCAGTAATTTTCTTAACCATCCCAAAGTTTTAGATTTTTTTATCAGTTAGCAACAAATATAATAGACTATAGTAAATGTAAAAAAAATTATTATATTTTATTTTTCAACTACATATCAAAATTTTAGGATTTTTCCCCACTAAAAAACAAAGTTAAAAAACTATAATCCACGACTTGTATTTTATACAATATGGGTAAAAACTAGAATTCAATAATCAAGCTCCAATTTATTTATATTTACATTTTTCAAATTGAATTATGGTAAATTAGATGTAAATATATTCGATATGTTTATTCTCCATCACCAAATTTCATGTTTCTACGTCTGTATGCCACAGAGTTAACAGACTATTAATGAATGACAAATAAATTATATCTACATGGATAACCACTAAAATTAAATATTCAATCTCAATGTTATTTATATTCACCATAATCACATTGTATTATGGTATAATATAAATAAAACATTTCTATGTTTTTCTTTTTCTCCATCACCAAAGACTTGATTTCTTCACCTCTAAGAAACTAAGTTAAGAGACTACAAATGAATGACCCATATTTTATACATATGCATATGAATCAAAATTAAATAATCAAGCTCACTATTGTTCATATTCAGAATATTCACATTAACTTATTGTATATTACTTCTAAAAATATTCAATAATTTACCTAACCATCCCAAAGTTTTAGATTTTTTTATCAGTTAGCAACAAATATAATAGACTATAGTAAATGTAAAAAAAATTATTATATTTTATTTTTCAACTACATATCAAAATTTTAGGATTTTCCCCCACTAAAAAACAAAGTTAAAAGACTATAATCCACGACTTGTATTTTATATAATATAGGTAAAAACTAGAATTCAATAATCAAGCTCAAATTTATTTATATTTACATTTTTCAAATTGAATTATGGTAAATTAGATGTAAATATATTCGATATGTTTATTCTCCATCACCAAATTTCATGTTTCTACGTCAGTAAGCCACAGAGTTAAGAGACTATTAATAAATGACTAATAAATTATATCTACATGCATAAACACTAAAATTAAATATTGAATCTCAATGTTATTTATATTCACCATAATCACATTGTATTATGGTATAATATAAATAAAACATTTCTATGTTTTTCTTCTTCTCCATCACCAAAATTTTGATTTCTTCACCTCAAAGAAACTAAGTTAAGATACTACAAATGAATGACCCATAATTTATACATATGCATAACAATAATAATTAAATAATCAAGCTCACTATTGTTCATATTCAAAATATTCACATGAACTTATTGTATATTACTTCTAAAAATATTCAGTAATTTTCTTAACCATCCCAAAGTTTTAGATTTTTTTATCAGTTAGCAACAAATATAATAGACTATAGTAAATGTAAAAAAAATTATTATATTTTATTTTTCAACTACATATCAAAATTTTAGGATTTTTCCCCACTAAAAAACAAAGTTAAAAGACTATAATCCACGACTTGTATTTTATATAATATAGGTAAAAACTAGAATTCAATAATCAAGCTCAAATTTATTTATATTTACATTTTTCAAATTGAATTATGGTAAATTAGATGTAAATATATTTGATATGTTTATTCTCCATCACCAAATTTAATGTTTCTACGTCAGTAAGCCACAGAGTTAAGAGACTATTAATAAATGACTAATAAATTATATCTACATGCATAAACACTAAAATTAAATATTCAATCTCAATGTTATTTATATTCACCATAATCACATTGTATTATGGTATAATATAAATAAAACATTTCTATGTTTTTCTTCTTCTCCATCACCAAAATTTTGATTTCTTCACCTCTAAGAAACTAAGTTAAGAGACTACAATGAACGACCCTTATTTTATTCATAATCATAACAATAAAAATTAAATAATCAAGCTCACTATTGTTCATATTCAAAATATTCACATTGACTTATTGTATATTACTTCTAAAAAGATTCAATAATTTTCTTAACCATCCCAAAGTTTTAGATTTTTTTATCACTTAGCAACAAATATAATAGACTATAGTAAATGTAAAAGAAATTATTATATTTTATTTTTCTACTACATCTCAAAATTTTAGGTTTTTTCCCCACTAAAAAACAAAGTTAAAAGACTATAATCCACGACTAGTATTTTATACAATATGGGTAAAAACTAAAATTCTATAATCAAGCTCCAATTTATTTATATTTACCTTTTTCACATTGAATTATGGTAAATTAGATGTAAATATATTCGATATGTTTATTCTCCATCACCAAATTTCATGTTTCTACGTCTGTAACCCACAGAGTTAACAAACTATTAATGAATGACAAATAAATTATATCTACATGGATAACCATTAAAATTAAATATTCAATCTCAATGTTATTTATATTCACCATAATCACATTGTATTATGGTATAATATAAATAAAACATTTCTATGTTTTTCTTTTTCTCCATCACCAAAGACTTGATTTCTTCACCTCCAAGAAACCAAGTTAAGAGACTACAAATGAATGACCCATATTTTATACCTATGCATAAAAAACAAAATTAAATAATCAAGCTCACTATTGTTCATATTCAGAATATTCACATTAACTTATTGTATATTACTTCTAAAAATATTCAATAATTTTCTTAACCATCCCAAAGTTTTAGATTTTTTTATCAGTTAGCAACAAATATAATAGACTATAGTAAATGTAAAAAAAATTATTATATTTTATTTTTCAACTACATATCAAAATTTTAGGATTTTTCCCCACTAAAAAACAAAGTTAAAAGACTATAATCCACGACTTGTATTTTATATAATATAGGTAAAAACTAGAATTCAATAATCAAGCTCAAATTTATTTATATTTACATTTTTCAAATTGAATTATGGTAAATTAGATGTAAATATTTTCGATATGTTTATTCTCCATCACCAAATTTCATGTTTCTACGTCAGTAAGCCACAGAGTTAAGAGACTATTAATAAATGACTAATAAATTATATCTACATGCATAAACACTAAAATTAAATATTGAATCTCAATGTTATTTATATTCACCATAATCACATTGTATTATGGTATAATATAAATAAAACATTTCTATGTTTTTCTTCTTCTCCATCACCAAAATTTTGATTTCTTCACCTCAAAGAAACTAAGTTAAGATACTACAAATGAATGACCCATAATTTATACATATGCATAACAATAATAATTAAATAATCAAGCTCACTATTGTTCATATTCAAAATATTCACATGAACTTATTGTATATTACTTCTAAAAATATTCAGTAATTTTCTTAACCATCCCAAAGTTTTAGATTTTTTTATCAGTTAGCAACAAATATAATAGACTATAGTAAATGTAAAAAAAATTATTATATTTTATTTTTCAACTACATATCAAAATTTTAGGATTTTTCCCCACTAAAAAACAAAGTTAAAAGACTATAATCCACGACTTGTATTTTATATAATATAGGTAAAAACTAGAATTCAATAATCAAGCTCAAATTTATTTATATTTACATTTTTCAAATTGAATTATGGTAAATTAGATGTAAATATATTCGATATGTTTATTCTCCATCACCAAATTTCATGTTTCTACGTCAGTAAGCCACAGAGTTAAGAGACTATTAATAAATGACTAATAAATTATATCTACATGCATAAAAACTAAAATTAAATATTCAATCTAAATGTTATTTATATTCACCATAATCACATTGTATTATGGTATAATATAAATAAAACATTTCTATGTTTTTCTTCTTCTCCATCACCAAAATTTTGATTTCTTCACCTCTCAGAAACTAAGTTAAGAGACTACAATGAACGACCCTTATTTTATTCATAATCATAACAATAAAAATTAAATAATCAAGCTCACTATTGTTCATATTCAAAATATTCACATTGACTTATTGTATATTACTTCTAAAAAGATTCAATAATTTTCTTAACCATCCCAAAGTTTTAGATTTTTTTATCACTTAGCAACAAATATAATAGACTATAGTAAATGTAAAAGAAATTATTATATTTTATTTTTCTACTACATCTCAAAATTTTAGGTTTTTTCCCCACTAAAAAACAAAGTTAAAAGACTATAATCCACGACTAGTATTTTATACAATATGGGTAAAAACTAAAACTCTATAATCAAGCTCCAATTTATTTATATTTACCTTTTTCACATTGAATTATGGTAAATTAGATGTAAATATATTCGATATGTTTATTCTCCATCACCAAATTTCATGTTTCTACGTCTGTAACCCACAGAGTTAAAAAACTATTAATGAATGACAAATAAATTATATCTACATGGATAACCATTAAAATTAAATATTCAATCTCAATGTTATTTATATTCACCATAATCACATTGTATTATGGTATAATATAAATAAAACATTTCTATGTTTTTCTTTTTCTCCATCACCAAAGACTTGATTTCTTCACCTCCAAGAAACCAAGTTAAGAGACTACAAATGAATGACCCATATTTTATACCTATGCATAAAAAACAAAATTAAATAATCAAGCTAACTATTGTTTATATTCAGAATATTCACATTAACTTATTGTATATTACTTCTAAAAATATTCAGTAATTTTCTTAACCATCCCAAAGTTTTAGATTTTTTTATCAGTTAGCAACAAATATAATAGACTATAGTAAATGTAAAAAAAATTATTATATTTTATTTTTCAACTACATATCAAAATTTTAGGATTTTTCCCCACTAAAAAACAAAGTTAAAAGACTATAATCCACGACTTGTATTTTATATAATATAGGTAAAAACTAGAATTCAATAATCAAGCTCAAATTTATTTATATTTACATTTTTCACATTGAATTATGGTAAATTAGATGTAAATATATTCGATATGTTTATTCTCCATCACCAAATTTCATGTTTCTACGTCAGTAAGCCACAGAGTTAAGAGACTATTAATAAATGACTAGAAAATTATATCTACATGGATAAACACTAAAATTAAATATTCAATCTCAATGTTATTTATATTCACCATAATCACATTGTATTATGGTATAATATAAATAAAACATTTCTATGTTTTTCTTTTTCTCCATCACCAAAGACTTGATTTCTTCACCTCTAAGAAACCAAGTTAAGAGACTACAAATGAATGACCCATATTTTATACATATGCATAACAATCAAAATTAAATAATCAAGCTCACTATTGTTCATATTCAGAATATTCACATTAACTTATTGTATATTACTTCTAAAAATATTCAATAATTTTCTTAACCATCCCAAAGTTTTAGATTTTTTTATCAGTTAGCAACAAATATAATAGACTATAGTAAATGTAAAAAAATTATTATATTTTATTTTTCAACTACATATCAAAATTTTAGGATTTTTCCCCACTAAAAAACAAAGGTAAAAGACTATAATCCACGACTTGTATTTTATATAATATAGGTAAAAACTAGAATTCAATAATCAAGCTCAAATTTATTTATATTTACATTTTTCAAATTGAATTATGGTAAATTAGATGTAAATATATTCGATATGTTTATTCTCCATCACCAAATTTCATGTTTCTACGTCAGTAAGCCACAGAGTTAAGAGACTATTAATAAATGACTAATAAATTATATCTACATGCATAAACACTAAAATTAAATATTGAATCTCAATGTTATTTATATTCACCATAATCACATTGTATTATGGTATAATATAAATAAAACATTTCTATGTTTTTCTTCTTCTCCATCACCAAAATTTTGATTTCTTCACCTCAAAGAAACTAAGTTAAGATACTACAAATGAATGACCCATAATTTATACATATGCATAACAATAAAAATTAAATAATCAAGCTCACTATTGTTCATATTCAAAATATTCACATTGACTTATTGTATATTACTTCTAAAAATATTCAGTAATTTTCTTAACCATCCCAAAGTTTTAGATTTTTTTATCAGTTAGCAACAAATATAATAGACTATAGTAAATGTAAAAAAAATTATTATATTTTATTTTTCAACTACATATCAAAATTTTAGGATTTTTCCCCACTAAAAAACAAAGTTAAAAGACTATAATCCACGACTTGTATTTTATATAATATAGGTAAAAACTAGAATTCAATAATCAAGCTCAAATTTATTTATATTTACATTTTTCAAATTGAATTATGGTAAATTAGATGTAAATATATTCGATATGTTTATTCTCCATCACCAAATTTCATGTTTCTACGTCAGTAAGCCACAGAGTTAAGAGACTATTAATAAATGACTAATAAATTATATCTACATGCATAAACACTAAAATTAAATATTCAATCTAAATGTTATTTATATTCACCATAATCACATTGTATTATGGTATAATATAAATAAAACATTTCTATGTTTTTCTTCTTCTCCATCACCAAAATTTTGATTTCTTCACCTCTCAGAAACTAAGTTAAGAGACTACAATGAACGACCCTTATTTTATTCATAATCATAACAATAAAAATTAAATAATCAAGCTCACTATTGTTCATATTCAAAATATTCACATTGACTTATTGTATATTACTTCTAAAAAGATTCAATAATTTTCTTAACCATCCCAAAGTTTTAGATTTTTTTATCACTTAGCAACAAATATAATAGACTATAGTAAATGTAAAAGAAATTATTATATTTTATTTTTCTACTACATCTCAAAATTTTAGGTTTTTTCCCCACTAAAAAACAAAGTTAAAAGACTATAATCCACGACTAGTATTTTATACAATATGGGTAAAAACTAAAACTCTATAATCAAGCTCCAATTTATTTATATTTACCTTTTTCACATTGAATTATGGTAAATTAGATGTAAATATATTCGATATGTTTATTCTCCATCACCAAATTTCATGTTTCTACGTCTGTAACCCACAGAGTTAACAAACTATTAATGAATGACAAATAAATTATATCTACATGGATAACCATTAAAATTAAATATTCAATCTCAATGTTATTTATATTCACCATAATCACATTGTATTATGGTATAATATAAATAAAACATTTCTATGTTTTTCTTTTTCTCCATCACCAAAGACTTGATTTCTTCACCTCCAAGAAACCAAGTTAAGAGACTACAAATGAATGACCCATATTTTATACCTATGCATAAAAAACAAAATTAAATAATCAAGCTAACTATTGTTTATATTCAGAATATTCACATTAACTTATTGTATATTACTTCTAAAAATATTCAGTAATTTTCTTAACCATCCCAAAGTTTTAGATTTTTTTATCAGTTAGCAACAAATATAATAGACTATAGTAAATGTAAAAAAAATTATTATATTTTATTTTTCAACTACATATCAAAATTTTAGGATTTTTCCCCACTAAAAAACAAAGTTAAAAGACTATAATCCACGACTTGTATTTTATATAATATAGGTAAAAACTAGAATTCAATAATCAAGCTCAAATTTATTTATATTTACATTTTTCACATTGAATTATGGTAAATTAGATGTAAATATATTCGATATGTTTATTCTCCATCACCAAATTTCATGTTTCTACGTCAGTAAGCCACAAAGTTAAGAGACTATTAATAAATGACTAGAAAATTATATCTACATGGATAAACACTAAAATTAAATATTCAATCTCAATGTTATTTATATTCACCATAATCACATTGTATTATGGTATAATATAAATAAAACATTTCTATGTTTTTCTTTTTCTCCATCACCAAAGACTTGATTTCTTCACCTCTAAGAAACCAAGTTAAGAGACTACAAATGAATGACCCATATTTTATACATATGCATAACAATCAAAATTAAATAATCAAGCTCACTATTGTTCATATTCAGAATATTCACATTAACTTATTGTATATTACTTCTAAAAATATTCAATAATTTTCTTAACCATCCCAAAGTTTTAGATTTTTTTATCAGTTAGCAACAAATATAATAGACTATAGTAAATGTAAAAAAATTATTATATTTTATTTTTCAACTACATATAAAAATTTTAGGATTTTTCCCCACTAAAAAACAAAGGTAAAAGACTATAATCCACGACTTGTATTTTATATAATATAGGTAAAAACTAGAATTCAATAATCAAGCTCAAATTTATTTATATTTACATTTTTCAAATTGAATTATGGTAAATTAGATGTAAATATATTCGATATGTTTATTCTCCATCACCAAATTTCATGTTTCTACGTCAGTAAGCCACAGAGTTAAGAGACTATTAATAAATGACTAATAAATTATATCTACATGCATAAACACTAAAATTAAATATTCAATCTCAATGTTATTTATATTCACCATAATCACATTGTATTATGGTATAATATAAATAAAACATTTCTATGTTTTTCTTCTTCTCCATCACCAAAATTTTGATTTCTTCACCTCTAAGAAACTAAGTTAAGAGACTACAATGAACGACCCTTATTTTATTCATAATCATAACAATAAAAATTAAATAATCAAGCTCACTATTGTTCATATTCAAAATATTCACATTGACTTATTGTATATTACTTCTAAAAAGATTCAATAATTTTCTTAACCATCCCAAAGTTTTAGATTTTTTTATCACTTAGCAACAAATATAATAGACTATAGTAAATGTAAAAGAAATTATTATATTTTATTTTTCTACTACATCTCAAAATTTTAGGTTTTTTCCCCACTAAAAAACAAAGTTAAAAGACTATAATCCACGACTAGTATTTTATACAATATGGGTAAAAACTAAAATTCTATAATCAAGCTCCAATTTATTTATATTTACCTTTTTCACATTGAATTATGGTAAATTAGATGTAAATATATTCGATATGTTTATTCTCCATCACCAAATTTCATGTTTCTACGTCTGTAACCCACAGAGTTAACAAACTATTAATGAATGACAAATAAATTATATCTACATGGATAACCATTAAAATTAAATATTCAATCTCAATGTTATTTATATTCACCATAATCACATTGTATTATGGTATAATATAAATAAAACATTTCTATGATTTTCTTTTTCTCCATCACCAAAGACTTGATTTCTTCACCTCCAAGAAACCAAGTTAAGAGACTACAAATGAATGACCCATATTTTATACATATGCATAAAAATCAAAATTAAATAATCAAGCTCACTATTGTTTATATTCAGAATATTCACATTAACTTATTGTATATTACTTCTAAAAATATTCAATAATTTTCTTAACCATCCCAAAGTTTTAGATTTTTTTATCAGTTAGCAACAAATATAATAGACTATAGTAAATGTAAAAAAAATTATTATATTTTATTTTTCAACTACATATCAAAATTTTAGGATTTTTCCCCACTAAAAAACAAAGTTAAAAGACTATAATCCACGACTTGTATTTTATATAATATAGGTAAAAACTAGAATTCAATAATCAAGCTCAAATTTATTTATATTTACATTTTTCAAATTGAATTATGGTAAATTAGATGTAAATATATTCGATATGTTTATTCTCCATCACCAAATTTCATGTTTCTACGTCAGTAAGCCACAGAGTTAAGAGACTATTAATAAATGACTAATAAATTATATCTACATGCATAAACACTAAAATTAAATATTCAATCTCAATGTTATTTATATTCACCATAATCACATTGTATTATGGTATAATATAAATAAAACATTTCTATGTTTTTCTTCTTCTCCATCACCAAAATTTTGATTTCTTCACCTCTAAGAAACCAAGTTAAGAGACTACAATGAATGACCCTTATTTTATTCATAATCATAATAATAAAAATTAAATAATCAAGCTCACTATTGTTCATATTCAAAATATTCACATTGACTTATTGTATATTACTTCTAAAAAGATTCAATAATTTTCTTAACCATCCCAAAGTTTTAGATTTTTTTATCACTTAGCAACAAATATAATAGACTATAGTAAATGTAAAAGAAATTATTATATTTTATTTTTCTACTACATATCAAAATTTTAGGATTTTTCCCCACTAAAAAACAAAGTTAAAAGACTATAATCCACGACTTGTATTTTATATAATATAGGTAAAAACTAGAATTCAATAATCAAGCTCAAATTTATTTATATTTACATTTTTCAAATTGAATTATGGTAAATTAGATGTAAATATATTCGATATGTTTATTCTCCATCACCAAATTTCATGTTTCTACGTCAGTAAGCCACAGAGTTAAGAGACTATTAATAAATGACTAATAAATTATATCTACATGCATAAACACTAAAATTAAATATTCAATCTCAATGTTATTTATATTCACAATAATCACATTGTATTATGGTATAATATAAATAAAACATTTCTATGTTTTTCTTCTTCTCCATCACCAAAATTTTGATTTCTTCACCTCTTAGAAACTAAGTTAAGAGACTACAATGAATGACCCTTATTTTATTCATAATCATAACAATAAAAATTAAATAATCAAGCTCACTATTGTTCATATTCAAAATATTCACATGAACTTATTGTATATTACTTCTAAAAATATTCAGTAATTTTCTTAACCATCCCAAAGTTTTAGATTTTTTTATCAGTTAGCAACAAATATAATAGACTATAGTAAATGTAAAAAAAATTATTATATTTTATTTTTCAACTACATATCAAAATTTTAGGATTTTTCCCCACTAAAAAACAAAGTTAAAAGACTATAATCCACGACTTGTATTTTATATAATATAGGTAAAAACTAGAATTCAATAATCAAGCTCAAATTTATTTATATTTACATTTTTCACATTGAATTATTGTAAATTAGATGTAAATATATTCGATATGTTTATTCTCCATCACCAAATTTCATGTTTCTACGTCAGTAAGCCACAGAGTTAAGAGACTATTAATAAATGACTAATAAATTATATCTACATGCATAAACACTAAAATTAAATATTCAATCTCAATGTTATTTATATTCACCATAATCACATTGTATTATGGTCTAATATAAATAAAACATTTCTATGTTTTTCTTCTTCTCCATCACCAAAATTTTGATTTCTTCACCTCTAAGAAACCAAGTTAAGAGACTACAATGAATGACCCTTATTTTATTCATAATCATAACAATAAAAGTTAAATAATCAAGCTCACTATTGTTCATATTCAAAATATTCACATTGACTTATTGTATATTACTTCTAAAAAGATTCAATAATTTTCTTAACCATCCCAAAGTTTTAGATTTTTTTATCACTTAGCAACAAATATAATAGACTATAGTAAATGTAAAAGAAATTATTATATTTTATTTTTCTACTACATATCAAAATTTTAGGATTTTTCCCCACTAAAAAACAAAGTTAAAAGACTATAATCCACGACTTGTATTTTATATAATATAGGTAAAAACTAGAATTCAATAATCAAGCTCAAATTTATTTATATTTACATTTTTCACATTGAATTATGGTAAATTAGATGTAAATATATTCGATATGTTTATTCTCCATCACCAAATTTCATGTTTCTACGTCAGTAAGCCACAGAGTTAACAGACTATTAATGAATGACAAATAAATTATATCTACATGGATAACCACTAAAATTAAATATTCAATCTCAATGTTATTTATATTCACCAGAATCACATTGTATCATGGTATAATATAAATAAAACATTTCTATGTTTTTCTTTTACTCCATCACCAAAGACTTGATTTCTTCACCTCTTAGAAACTAAGTAAAGAGACTACAAATGAATGACCCATATTTTATACATATGCATAACAATCAAAATTAAATAATCAATCTCACTATTGTTCATATTCAGAATATTCACATTAACTTATTGTATATTACTTCTAAAAATATTCAATAATTTTCTTAACCATCCCAAAGTTTTAGATTTTTTTATCAGTTAGCAACAAATATAATAGACTATAGTAAATGTAAAAAAAATTATTATATTTTATTTTTCAACTACATCTCAAAATTTTAGGTTTTTTCCCACTAAAAAACAAAGTTAAAAGACTATAATCCACGACTTGTATTTTATATAATATAGGTAAAAACTAGAATTCAATAATCAAGCTAAAATTTATTTATATTTACCTTTTTCACATTGAATTATGGTAAATTAGATGTAAATATATTCGATATGTTTATTCTCCATCACCAAATTTCATTTTTCTACGTCAGTAAGCCACAGAGTTAAGAGACTATTAATGAATGACTAATAAATTATATCTACATGGATAAACACTAAAATTAAATATTCAATCTCAATGTTATTTATATTCACCTTAATCACATTGTATTATGGTATAATATAAATAAAACATTTCTATGTTTTTCTTCTTCTCCATCACGAAAATTTTGATTTCTTCACCTCTAAGAAACTAACTTAAGAGACTACAAATGAATAACCCTTATTTTATACATAAGCATAACAATCAAAATTAAATAATCAAGCTCACTATTGTTCATATTCAAAATATTCACATTGACTTATTGTATATTACTTCTAAAAAGATTCAATAATTTTCTTAACCATCCCAAAGTTTTAGATTTTTTTATCAGTTAGCTACAAATATAATAGACTATAGTAAATGTAAAAAAAATTATTATATTTTATTTTTCAACTACATATCAAAATTTTAGGATTTTTCCCCACTAAAAAACAAAGTTAAAAGACTATAATCCACGACTTGTATTTTATATAATATAGGTAAAAAATAGAATTCAATAATCAAGCTCAAATTTATTTATATTTACATTTTTCAAATTGAATTATGGTAAATTAGATGTAAATATATTCGATATGTTTATTCTCCATCACCAAATTTCATGTTTCTACGTCAGTAAGCCACAGAGTTAAGAGACTATTAATAAATGACTAATAAATTATATCTACATGCATAAACACTAAAATTAAATATTCAATCTCAATCTTATTTATATTCACCATAATCACATTGTATTATGGTATAATATAAATAAAACATTTCTATGTTTTTCTTCTTCTCCATCACCAAAATTTTGATTTCTTCACCTCTAAGAAACTAAGTTAAGAGACTACAATGAACGACCCTTATTTTATTCATAATCATAACAATAAAAATTAAATAATCAAGCTCACTATTGTTCATATTCAAAATATTCACATTGACTTATTGTATATTACTTCTAAAAAGATTCAATAATTTTCTTAACCATCCCAAAGTTTTAGATTTTTTTATCACTTAGCAACAAATATAATAGACTATAGTAAATTTAAAAGAAATTATTATATTTTATTTTTCTACTACATCTCAAAATTTTAGGTTTTTTCCCCACTAAAAAACAAAGTTAAAAGACTATAATCCACGACTAGTATTTTATACAATATGGGTAAAAACTAAAATTCTATAATCAAGCTCCAATTTATTTATATTTACCTTTTTCACATTGAATTATGGTAAATTAGATGTAAATATATTCGATATGTTTATTCTCCATCACCAAATTTCATGTTTCTACGTCTGTAACCCACAGAGTTAACAAACTATTAATGAATGACAAATAAATTATATCTACATGGATAACCACTAAAATTAAATATTCAATCTCAATGTTATTTATATTCACCATAATCACATTGTATTATGGTATAATATAAATAAAACATTTCTATGTTTTTCTTCTTCTCCATCACCAAAATTTTGATTTCTTCACCTCTAAGAAACTAAGTTAAGAGACTACAATGAACGACCCTTATTTTATTCATAATCATAACAATAAAAATTAAATAATCAAGCTCACTATTGTTCATATTCAAAATATTCACATTGACTTATTGTATATTACTTCTAAAAAGATTCAATAATTTTCTTAACCATCCCAAAGTTTTAGATTTTTTTATCACTTAGCAACAAATATAATAGACTATAGTAAATGTAAAAGAAATTATTATATTTTATTTTTCTACTACATCTCAAAATTTTAGGTTTTTTCCCCACTAAAAAACAAAGTTAAAAGACTATAATCCACGACTAGTATTTTATACAATATGGGTAAAAACTAAAATTCTATAATCAAGCTCCAATTTATTTATATTTACCTTTTTCACATTGAATTATGGTAAATTAGATGTAAATATATTCGATATGTTTATTCTCCATCACCAAATTTCATGTTTCTACGTCAGTAAGCCACAGAGTTAAGAGACTATTAATGAATGACTAATAAATTATATCTACATGGATAACCATTAAAATTAAATATTCAATCTCAATGTTATTTATATTCACCATAATCACATTGTATTATGGTATAATATAAATAAAACATTTCTATGTTTTTCTTCTTCTCCATCACAAAAATTTTGATTTCTTCACCTCTAAGAAACTAAGTTAAGAGACTACAAATGAATGACCCTTATTTTATACATAAGCATAACAATAAAAATTAAATAATCAAGCTCACTATTGTTCATATTCAAAATATTCACATTGACTTATTGTATATTACTTCTAAAAAGATTCAATAATTTTCTTAACCATCCCAAAGTTTTAGATTTTTTTATCAGTTAGCAACAAATATAATAGACTATAGTAAATGTAAAAAAAAATTATTATATTTTATTTTTCAACTACATATCAAAATTTTAGGATTTTTCCCCACTAAAAAACAAAGTTAAAAGACTATAATCCACGACTTGTATTTTATATAATATAGGTAAAAACTAGAATTCAATAATCAAGCTCAAATTTATTTATATTTACATTTTTCAAATTGAATTATGGTAAATTAGATGTAAATATATTCGATATGTTTATTCTCCATCACCAAATTTCATGTTTCTACGTCAGTAAGCCACAGAGTTAAGAGACTATTAATAAATGACTAATAAATTATATCTACATGCATAAACACTAAAATTAAATATTCAATCTCAATGTTATTTATATTCACCATAATCACATTGTATTATGGTATAATATAAATAAAACATTTCTATGTTTTTCTTCTTCTCCATCACCAAAATTTTGATTTCTTCACCTCTAAGAAACTAAGTTAAGAGACTACAATGAACGACCCTTATTTTATTCATAATCATAACAATAAAAATTAAATAATCAAGCTCACTATTTTTCATATTCAAAATATTCACATTGACTTATTGTATATTACTTCTAAAAAGATTCAATAATTTTCTTAACCATCCCAAAGTTTTAGATTTTTTTATCACTTAGCAACAAATATAATAGACTATAGTAAATGTAAAAGAAATTATTATATTTTATTTTTCTACTACATCTCAAAATTTTAGGTTTTTTCCCCACTAAAAAACAAAGTTAAAAGACTATAATCCACGACTAGTATTTTATACAATATGGGTAAAAACTAAAATTCTATAATCAAGCTCCAATTTATTTATATTTACCTTTTTCACATTGAATTATGGTAAATTAGATGTAAATATATTCGATATGTTTATTCTCCATCACCAAATTTTATGTTTCTACGTCTGTAACCCACAGAGTTAACAAACTATTAATGAATGACAAATAAATTATATCTACATGGATAACCACTGAAATTAAATATTCAATCTCAATGTTATTTATATTCACCATAATCACATTGTATTATGGTATAATGTAAATAAAACATTTCTATGTTTTTCTTTTTCTCCATCACCAAAGACTTGATTTCTTCACCTCTAAGAAACCAAGTTAAGAGACTACAAATGAATGACCCATATTTTATACATATGCATAAAAATCAAAATTAAATAATCAAGCTCACTATTGTTTATATTCAGAATATTCACATTAACTTATTGTATATTACTTCTAAAAATATTCAATAATTTTCTTAACCATCCCAAAGTTTTAGATTTTTTTATCAGTTAGCAACAAATATAATAGACTATAGTAAATGTAAAAAAAATTATTATATTTTTTTTTCAACTACATATCAAAATTTTAGGATTTTTCCCCACTAAAAAACAAAGTTAAAAGACTATAATCCACGACTTGTATTTTATATAATATAGGTAAAAACTAGAATTCAATAATCAAGCTCAAATTTATTTATATTTACATTTTTCAAATTGAATTATGGTAAATTAGATGTAAATATATTCGATATGTTTATTCTCCATCACCAAATTTCATGTTTCTACGTCAGTAAGCCACAGAGTTAAGAGACTATTAATAAATGACTAATAAATTATATCTACATGCATAAACACTAAAATTAAATATTCAATCTCAATGTTATTTATATTCACCATAATCACATTGTATTATGGTATAATATAAATAAAACATTTCTATGTTTTTCTTCTTCTCCATGACCAAAATTTTGATTTCTTCACCTCTAAGAAACTAAGTTAAGAGACTACAATGAATGACCCTTATTTTATTCATAATCATAACAATAAAAATTAAATAATCAAGCTCACTATTGTTCATATTCAAAATATTCAAATTGACTTATTGTATATTACTTCTAAAAAGATTCAATAATTTTCTTAACCATCCCAAAGTTTTAGATTTTTTTATCACTTAGCAACAAATATAATAGACTATAGTAAATGTAAAAGAAATTATTATATTTTATTTTTCTACTACATCTCAAAATTTTAGGTTTTTTCCCCACTAAAAAACAAAGTTAAAAGACTATAATCCACAACTTGTATTTTATACAATATGGGTAAAAACTAAAATTCTATAATCAAGCTCCAATTTATTTATATTTACCTTTTTCACATTGAATTATGGTAAATTAGATGTAAATATATTCGATATGTTTATTCTCCATCACCAAATTTCATGTTTCTACGTCTGTAAGCCACAGAGTTAACATACTATTAATGAATGACAAATAAATTATATCTACATGGATAACCACTAAAATTAAATATTCAATCTCAATGTTATTTATATTCACCATAATCACATTGTATTATGGTATAATATAAATAAAACATTTCTATGTTTTTCTTTTTCTCCATCACCAAAGACTTGATTTCTTCACCTCTAAGAAACCAAGTTAAGAGACTACAAATGAATGACCCATATTTTATACATATGCATAACAATCAAAATTAAATAATCAAGCTCACTGTTGTTCATATTCAGAATATTCACATTAACTTATTGTATATTACTTCTAAAAATATTCAATAATTTTCTTAACCATCCCAAAGTTTTAGATTTTTTTATCAGTTAGCAACAAATATAATAGACTATAGTAAATGTAAAAAAATTATTATATTTTATTTTTCAACTACATATCAAAATTTTAGGATTTTTCTCCACTAAAAAACAAAGTTAAAAGACTATAATCCACGACTTGTATTTTATATAATATAGGTAAAAACTAGAATTCAATAATCAAGCTCAAATTTATTTATATTTACATTTTTCAAATTGAATTATGGTAAATTAGATGTAAATATATTCGATATGTTTATTCTCCATCACCAAATTTCATGTTTCTACGTCAGTAAGCCACAGAGTTAAGAGACTATTAATAAATGACTAATAAATTATATCTACATGCATAAACACTAAAATTAAATATTGAATCTCAATGTTATTTATATTCACCATAATCACATTGTATTATGGTATAATATAAATAAAACATTTCTATGTCTTTCTTCTTCTCCATCACCAAAATTTTGATTTCTTCACCTCAAAGAAACTAAGTTAAGATACTACAAATGAATGACCCATAATTTATACATATGCATAACAATAAAAATTAAATAATCAAGCTCACTATTGTTCATATTCAAAATATTCACATTGACTTATTGTATATTACTTCTAAAAATATTCAGTAATTTTCTTAACCATCCCACAGTTTTAGATTTTTTTATCAGTTAGCAACAAATATAATAGACTATAGTAAATGTAAAAAAATTTATTATTTATTATTTTTCAATTACATCTCAAAATTTTAGTTTTTTTCGCACTAAAAAATAATGTTAAAAGACTATAATCCACGACTTGTGTTTTATATAACATAGGTAAAAACTAAAATTCAATAATCAAGCTAAAATTTATTTATATTTACCTTTTTCACATTGAATTATGGTAAATTAGATGTAAATATATTCGATATGTTTATTCTCCATCACCAAATTTCATGTTTCTACGTCAGTAAGCCACAGAGTTAAGAGACTGTTAATAAATGACTAATAAATTATATCTACATGGATAAACACTAAAATTAAATATTCAATCTCAATGTTATTTATATTCACCATAATCACATTGTATTATGGTATAATATAAATAAAACATTTCTATGTTTTTCTTCTTCTCCATCACCAAAATTTTGATTTCTTCACCTCTAAGAAACTAAGTTAAGATACTACAAATGAATGACCCATAATTTATACATATGCATAACAATAAAAATTAAATAATCAAGCTCACTATTGTTCATATTCAAAATATTCACATTGACTTATTGTATATTACTTCAAAAAATATTCAGTAATTTTCTTAACCATCCCAAAGTTTTAGATTTTTTTATCAGTTAGCAACAAATATAATAGACTATAGTAAATGTAAAAAAAATTATTATATTTTATTTTTCAACTACATATCAAAATTTTAGGATTTTTCCCCACTAAAAAACAAAGTTAAAAGACTATAATCCACGACTTGTATTTTATATAATATAGGTAAAAACTAGAATTCAATAATCAAGCTCAAATTTATTTATATTTACATTTTTCAAATTGAATTATGGTAAATTAGATGTAAATATATTCGATATGTTTATTCTCCATCACCAAATTCCATGTTTCTACGTCAGTAAGCCACAGAGTTAAGAGACTATTAATAAATGACTAATAAATTATATCTACATGCACAAACACTAAAATTAAATATTCAATCTCAATGTTATTTATATTCACCATAATCACATTGTATTATGGTATAATATAAATAAAACATTTCTATGTTTTTCTTCTTCTCCATCACCAAAATTTTGATTTCTTCACCTCTAAGAAACTAAGTTAAGAGACTACAATGAACGACCCTTATTTTATTCATAATCATAATAATAAAAATTAAATAATCAAGCTCACTATTGTTCATATTCAAAATATTCACATTGACTTATTGTATATTACTTCTAAAAATATTCAGTAATTTTCTTAACCATCCCAAAGTTTTAGATTTTTTTATCAGTTAGCAACAAATATAATAGACTATAGTAAATGTAAAAAAAATTATTATATTTTATTTTTCAACTACATATCAAAATTTTAGGATTTTTCCCCACTAAAAAACAAAGTTAAAAGACTATAATCCACGACTTGTATTTTATATAATATAGGTAAAAACTAGAATTCAATAATCAAGCTCAAATTTATTTATATTTACATTTTTCAAATTGAATTATGGTAAATTAGATGTAAATATATTCGATATGTTTATTCTCCATCACCAAATTTCATGTTTCTACGTCAGTAAGCCACAGAGTTAAGAGACTATTAATAAATGACTAATAAATTATATCTACATGCATAAACACCAAAATTAAATATTCAATCTCAATGTTATTTATATTCACCATAATCACATTGTATTATGGTATAATATAAATAAAACATTTCTATGTTTTTCTTCTTCTCCATCACCAAAATTTTGATTTCTTCACCTCTAAGAAACTAAGTTAAGAGACTACAATGAATGACCCTTATTTTATTCATAATCATAACAATAAAAATTAAATAATCAAGCTCACTATTGTTCATATTCAAAATATTCACATTGACTTATTGTATATTACTTCTAAAAAGATTCAATAATTTTCTTAACCATCCCAAAGTTTTAGATTTTTTTATCACTTAGCAACAAATATAATAGACTATAGTAAATGTAAAAGAAATTATTATATTTTATTTTTCTACTACATCTCAAAATTTTAGGTTTTTTCCCCACTAAAAAACAAAGTTAAAAGACTATAATCCACAACTTGTATTTTATACAATATAGGTAAAAACTAAAATTCTATAATCAAGCTCCAATTTATTTATATTTACCTTTTTCACATTGAATTATGGTAAATTAGATGTAAATATATTCGATATGTTTATTCTCCATCACCAAATTTCATGTTTCTACGTCTGTAAGCCACAGAGTTAACAGACTATTAATGAATGACAAATAAATTATATCTACATGGATAACCACTAAAATTAAATATTCAATCTCAATGTTATTTATATTCACCATAATCACATTGTATTATGGTATAATATAAATAAAACATTTCTATGTTTTTCTTTTTCTCCATCACCAAAGACTTGATTTCTTCACCTCTAAGAAACCAAGTTAAGAGACTACAAATGAATGACCCATATTTTATACATATGCATAACAATCAAAATTAAATAATCAAGCTCACTATTGTTCATATTCAGAATATTCACATTAACTTATTGTATATTACTTCTAAAAATATTCAATAATTTTCTTAACCATCCCAAAGTTTTAGATTTTTTTATCAGTTAGCAACAAATATAATAGACTATAGTAAATGTAAAAAAAATTATTATATTTTATTTTTCAACTACATATCAAAATTTTAGGATTTTTCCCCACTAAAAAACAAAGTTAAAAGACTATAATCCACGACTTGTATTTTATATAATATAGGTAAAAACTAGAATTCAATAATCAAGCTCAAATTTATTTATATTTACATTTTTCAAATTGAATTATGGTAAATTAGATGTAAATATATTCGATATGTTTATTCTCCATCACCAAATTTCATGTTTCTACGTCAGTAAGCCACAGAGTTAAGAGACTATTAATAAATGACTAATAAATTATATCTACATGCATAAACACCAAAATTAAATATTGAATCTCAATGTTATTTATATTCACCATAATCACATTGTATTATGGTATAATATAAATAAAACATTTCTATGTTTTTCTTCTTCTCCATCACCAAAATTTTGATTTCTTCACCTCTAAGAAACTAAGTTAAGATACTACAAATGAATGACCCATAATTTATACATATGCATAACAATAAAAATTAAATAATCAAGCTCACTATTGTTCATATTCAAAATATTCACATTGACTTATTGTATATTACTTCTAAAAATATTCAGTAATTTTCTTAACCATCCCAAAGTTTTAGATTTTTTTATCAGTTAGCAACAAATATAATAGACTATAGTAAATGTAAAAAAAATTATTATATTTTATTTTTCAACTACATATCAAAATTTTAGGATTTTTCCCCACTAAAAAACAAAGTTAAAAGACTATAATCCACGACTTGTATTTTATACAATATGGGTAAAAACTAGAATTCAATAATCAAGCTCCAATTTATTTATATTTACATTTTTCAAATTGAATTATGGTAAATTAGATGTAAATATATTCGATATGTTTATGCTCCATCACTAAATTTCATGTTTCTACGTCTGTAAGCCACAGAGTTAACAGACTATTAATGAATGACAAATAAATTATATCTACATGGATAACCACTAAAATTAAATATTCAATCTCAATGTTATTTATATTCACCATAATCACATTGTATTATGGTATAATATAAATAAAACATTTCTATGTTTTTCTTTTCCTCCATCACCAAAGACTTGATTTCTTCACCTCTAAGAAACCAAGTTAAGAGACTACAAATGAATGACCCATATTTTATACATATGCATAACAATCAAAATTAAATAATCAAGCTCACTATTGTTCATATTCAGAATATTCACATTAACTTATTGTATATTACTTCTAAAAATATTCAATAATTTTCCTAACCATCCCAAAGTTTTAGATTTTTTTATCAGTTAGCAACAAATGTAATAGACTATAGTAAATGTAAAAAAAATTATTATATTTTATTTTTCAACTACATATCAAAATTTTAGGATTTTTCCCCACTAAAAAACAAAGTTAAAAGACTATAATCCACGACTTGTATTTTATATAATATAGGTAAAAACTAGAATTCAATAATCAAGCTCAAATTTATTTATATTTACATTTTTCACATTGAATTATGGTAAATTAGATGTAAATATATTCGATATGTTTATTCTCCATCACCAAATTTCATGTTTCTACGTCAGTAAGCCACAAAGTTAAGAGACTATTAATAAATGACTAATAAATTATATCTACATGGATAAACACTAAAATTAAATATTCAATCTCAATGTTATTTATATTCACCATAATCACATTGTATTATGGTATAATATAAATAAAACATTTCTATGTTTGTCTTCTTCTCCATCACCAAAATTTTGATTTCTTCACCTCAAAGAAACTAAGTTAAGATACTACAAATGAATGACCCATAATTTATACATATGCATAACAATAAAAATTAAATAATCAAGCTCACTATTGTTCATATTCAAAATATTCACATTGACTTATTGTATATTACTTCTAAAAATATTCAGTAATTTTCTTAACCATCCCAAAGTTTTAGATTTTTTTATCAGTTAGCAACAAATATAATAGACTATAGTAAATGTAAAAAAAATTATTATATTTTATTTTTCAACTACATATCAAAATTTTAGGATTTTTCCCCACTAAAAAACAAAGTTAAAAGACTATAATCCACGACTTGTATTTTATACAATATGGGTAAAAACTAGAATTCAATAATCAAGCTCCAATTTATTTATATTTACATTTTTCAAATTGAATTATGGTAAATTAGATGTAAATATATTCGATATGTTTATTCTCCATCACTAAATTTCATGTTTCTACGTCTGTAAGCCACAGAGTTAACAGACTATTAATGAATGACAAATAAATTATATCTACATGGATAACCACTAAAATTAAATATTCAATCTCAATGTTATTTATATTCACCATAATCACATTGTATTATGGTATAATATAAATAAAACATTTCTATGTTTTTCTTTTTCTCCATCACCAAAGACTTGATTTCTTCACCTCTAAGAAACCAAGTTAAGAGACTACAAATGAATGACCCATATTTTATACATATGCATAACAATCAAAATTAAATAATCAAGCTCACTATTGTTCATATTCAGAATATTCACATTAACTTATTGTATATTACTTCTAAAAATATTCAATAATTTTCCTAACCATCCCAAAGTTTTAGATTTTTTTATCAGTTAGCAACAAATGTAATAGACTATAGTAAATGTAAAAAAAATTATTATATTTTATTTTTCAACTACATATCAAAATTTTAGGATTTTTCCCCACTAAAAAACAAAGTTAAAAGACTATAATCCACGACTTGTATTTTATATAATATAGGTAAAAACTAGAATTCAATAATCAAGCTCAAATTTATTTATATTTACATTTTTCACATTGAATTATGGTAAATTAGATGTAAATATATTCGATATGTTTATTCTCCATCACCAAATTTCATGTTTCTACGTCAGTAAGCCACAGAGTTAAGAGACTATTAATAAATGACTAATAAATTATATCTACATGGATAAACACTAAAATTAAATATTCAATCTCAATGTTATTTATATTCACCATAATCACATTGTATTATGGTATAATATAAATAAAACATTTCTATGTTTTTCTTCTTCTCCATCACCAAAATTTTGATTTCTTCACCTCAAAGAAACTAAGTTAAGATACTACAAATGAATGACCCATAATTTATACATATGCATAACAATAAAAATTAAATAATCAAGCTCACTATTGTTCATATTCAAAATATTCACATTGACTTATTGTATATTACTTCTAAAAATATTCAGTAATTTTCTTAACCATCCCACAGTTTTAGATTTTTTTATCAGTTAGCAAAAAATATAATAAACTATAGTAAATGTAAAAAAATTTATTATTTATTATTTTTCAACTACATCTCAAAATTTTAGTTTTTTTCCCACTAAAAAATAATGTTAAAAGACTATAATCCACGACTTGTGTTTTATATAACATAGGTAAAAACTAAAATTCAATAATCAAGCTAAAATTTATTTATATTTACCTTTTTCACATTGAATTATGGTAAATTAGATGTAAATATATTCGATATGTTTATTCTCCATCACCAAATTTCATGTTTCTACGTCAGTAAGCCACAGAGTTAAGAGACTGTTAATAAATGACTAATAAATTATATCTACATGGATAAACACTAAAATTAAATATTCAATCTCAATGTTATTTATATTCACCATAATCACATTGTATTATGGTATAATATAAATAAAACATTTCTATGTTTTTCTTCTTCTCCATCACCAAAATTTTGATTTCTTCACCTCTAAGAAACTAAGTTAAGATACTACAAATGAATGACCCATAATTTATACATATGCATAACAATAAAAATTAAATAATCAAGCTCACTATTGTTTATATTCAAAATATTCACATTGACTTATTGTATATTACTTCTAAAAATATTCAGTAATTTTCTTAACCATCCCAAAGTTTTAGATTTTTTTATCAGTTAGCAACAAATATAATAGACTATAGTAAATGTAAAAAAAATTATTATATTTTATTTTTCAACTACATATCAAAATTTTAGGATTTTTCCCCACTAAAAAACAAAGTTAAAAGACTATAATCCACGACTTGTATTTTATATAATATAGGTAAAAACTAGAATTCAATAATCAAGCTCAAATTTATTTATATTTACATTTTTCAAATTGAATTATGGTAAATTAGATGTAAATATATTCGATATGTTTATTCTCCATCACCAAATTTCATGTTTCTACGTCAGTAAGCCACAGAGTTAAGAGACTATTAATAAATGACTAATAAATTATATCTATATGCATAAACACTAAAATTAAATATTCAATCTCAATGTTATTTATATTCACCTTAATCACATTGTATTATGGTATAATATAAATAAAACATTTCTATGTTTTTCTTCTTCTCCATCACAAAAATTTTGATTTCTTCACCTCTAAGAAACTAAGTTAAGAGACTACAAATGAATGACCCTTATTTTATACATAAGCATAACAATAAAAATTAAATAATCAAGCTCACTATTGTTCATATTCAAAATATTCACATTGACTTATTGTATATTACTTCTAAAAAGATTCAATAATTTTCTTAACCATCCCAAAGTTTTAAATTTTTTTATCAGTTAGCAACAAATATAATAGACTATAGTAAATGTAAAAAAAAATTATTATATTTTATTTTTCAACTACATATCAAAATTTTAGGATTTTTCCCCACTAAAAAACAAAGTTAAAAGACTATAATCCACGACTTGTATTTTATATAATATAGGTAAAAACTAGAATTCAATAATCAAGCTCAAATTTATTTATATTTACATTTTTCAAATTGAATTATGGTAAATTAGATGTAAATATATTCGATATGTTTATTCTCCATCACCAAATTTCATGTTTCTACGTCAGTAAGCCACAGAGTTAAGAGACTATTAATAAATGACTAATAAATTATATCTACATGCATAAACACTAAAATTAAATATTCAATCTCAATGTTATTTATATTCACCATAATCACATTGTATTATGGTATAATATAAATAAAACATTTCTATGTTTTTCTTCTTCTCCATCACCAAAATTTTGATTTCTTCACCTCTAAGAAACTAAGTTAAGAGACTACAATGAACGACCCTTATTTTATTCATAATCATAACAATAAAAATTAAATAATCAAGCTCACTATTGTTCATATTCAAAATATTCACATTGACTTATTGTATATTACTTCTAAAAAGATTCAATAATTTTCTTAACCATCCCAAAGTTTTAGATTTTTTTATCACTTTGCAACAAATATAATAGACTATAGTAAATGTAAAAGAAATTATTATATTTTATTTTTCTACTACATCTCAAAATTTTAGGTTTTTTCCCCACTAAAAAACAAAGTTAAAAGACTATAATCCACGACTAGTATTTTATACAATATGGGTAAAAACTAAAATTCTATAATCAAGCTCCAATTTATTTATATTTACCTTTTTCACATTGAATTATAGTAAATTAGATGTAAATATATTCGATATGTTTATTCTCCATCACCAAATTTTATGTTTCTACGTCTGTAACCCACAGAGTTAACAAACTATTAATGAATGACAAATAAATTATATCTACATGGATAACCACTAAAATTAAATATTCAATCTCAATGTTATTTATATTCACCATAATCACATTGTATTATGGTATAATGTAAATAAAACATTTCTATGTTTTTCTTTTTCTCCATCACCAAAGACTTGATTTCTTCACCTCTAAGAAACCAAGTTAAGAGACTACAAATGAATGACCCATATTTTATACATATGCATAAAAATCAAAATTAAATAATCAAGCTCACTATTGTTTATATTCAGAATATTCACATTAACTTATTGTATATTACTTCTAAAAATATTCAATAATTTTCTTAACCATCCCAAAGTTTTAGATTTTTTTATCAGTTAGCAACAAATATAATAGACTATAGTAAATGTAAAAAAAATTATTATATTTTATTTTTCAACTACATATCAAAATTTTAGGATTTTTCCCCACTAAAAAACAAAGTTAAAAGACTATAATCCACGACTTGTGTTGCACCCCAAAATTTGACCAACAATTATTTATTCATTGAGTGTTTGAAAGTGGATACCTTCATCAGAAAGTTCAAGAGATCCTCAGAGGAATGGGTTGAAACCAGGGTTGTGTGCTTCATAGCTTGAAAGTTGTGGGTGCTCCTCAGATGATGCTGAGACTTTGAGAGTGAATTTGATGTTTTGGGAAAGCCTATGAGATGTCTTGATAGCCTTCATGAAGCCCAGAGAGGTCATTATGCAAGAGTTCAGAAGATTCAACCATGAATGATGGAATTAGGGTTTTGACTGGGTCAACCCTAGGATAACTGAAGATTTGGGAGAGGTTGAGACCAATCCAAGAGCCATGAGATCATGGAATGATGCATAGAGATGTTATAAAGATGATTCCTAGGCTAACTCATCATGAGTGAGGAGTTTGAGAAGTTTCAAGTCAGGGTCTCCAAGGATTGTCAGTGAAAAACCCTAATTTGATCCCTATCTTCCAGGCAGTTTTAGCTCAAGATGTGATTGATATCTCACCTTCCCCATAACATGAATGTTGTAGAGCTTGTTCTAAGCTTTAATTTGAGTGGTGGAAGTCCTTGATAGGAGTTACAGAGCCCAAGTTATGGTTTTGACAAATTACAGGTCAGCAGAGGTGTGTGAATCTGGGTCCTTGAAAGTCACCCAACTTGCAGACAACTTTTGCCCTAGTAGGAGGATTCCTATGATTTCTTGGTCAACATGAATGTTGAAGAGCATCTTCTTAGCTTTAATTTGAGTGGTAGAAGTCCTTGATTGGATTTGTGGAATTCAACTTATGGTTTGAACAAGACAGGGGTATTTTGGTCATTTGTCAGTTATAGGTCATTTTATCCAATGCCTAAAACTCCTATTTCCATGCCTCAAATGGAAAAACTCAAAACATGAAAGTTGTTCAAAATGTGATTTTAAGTCTAGAAAGAAGGTCACAAATTGTTGGAAAAGCTCATAGCATGAGATTACATGATTGGTCAAAAATGAACTAAAAATGGCATATAAGTTTGAAAAGTTGAATTTGAAAATTGATTTGGAGGATCCACAAATCCAAAATAGGTCATCCAATATATCATTTTGATTGGAAAAATCATTTTGAGAACATTGGTTTAGCTAGAATTTTGATTTGGAGCCTTAAAATGGGTGATGCTTTGAAAAGTTGTTACTTGAAAAAGAAGGCAATGTTGAAAAACCTTACACAAGCCAAAGATGAGCTTGTTTTTCACTCATCCCTTCTCAATATCTCATGTAAAGATATTTTGGCACTAAATGGTAAGGCATAAGGCTTGGAATGAGAGAAATCCAACTTGCCACCACATGAGATTTTCAAGAAACTTCCACCATATTCTAGATGAATCTAGAAGCATCTGAGGATCATTATAAAAAGAAGGCCATGAAGAGAGTTCAAGGTTGGGGATAGCAAGAGGATTAAGAGGGGAGAGAGAGAGAGAAGGATCCATTGAAGCACTTTCTTCAACTTCAAGCAACTCTGAATTTCATCCACTACAAGCATTCTCCTTCCATACAAGTGCATATAGAAGATCTTCCACCATTAGAAGGGCATTGTTGAGAAGTTACAAGCTCTGAATCGTGCTCAACATCACCTCATCTCATCTTCTTGACAGGTTTCTTCTTCACCCTCTATCTCCTAAATTATTGAGCTTTAACTAGTTTCTTAGGCATAGAAAGGTTAGGCTAGGGTAGAGGACTAAATTCTGATAGTTGCAGCTCATGCCATGAAGTTCCATAGCAGGACCATGAATCTTTGATTTGCAAGAATTGTTTGAATTAGGAGTTTTAATCATCAAGAACTAGTGTAGAATAGCTAGGGTAACTTGTAGAAGCTCTGTAAACCATTAGATTGAAGCTTAGTGAAGGTTGATACCAGTTGATAACAAGTGATGTCTGGTTGGACCATGACATTGAAGTCCTCTATTGGAATTATTGAGGATGAGTTAGGGAAATCCACGCGTACCATCTTGTTCCTCTCATTGAGTACTGCAATTTTCATTTTTGAATCGTGTTAAATCATGGCGTGTGGAGAGAGAACGAGGGAGAGGAAGATTAGGGCATGGAGGAGAGGGTTTCTGAAAACCCTAGTTTTGTTTGGGACGATGAAGAGGGTCCATTAGATTGGTCTCAAGGTTTGACAAATTAATCTCATCCAACGGCTGTGAGTGAATCTGAGAAAGGGAGGGAAAGATTCAAAAAATGAAACGCGGTCGTTTCATTTAACCAGCGTTCTGGGCTTATTTCGCTATCCCCACCCCCCTGTTATCTGGCCCATTCTGAAACCAATTGGCCCTTTATTTGATTTAATTGTTTTAATTTTCTTTTAATATTTTTCTTGTTTTAGAAAATTCATTAAAAATTGATAAATAATTGTTTTTTAATTCTTCTTTTTTCTATGAGTAGATAATAATGTGTAGAAAATATTAAAAATAAAAATGGGATTTTATTTTTAAGTTTAGTATTTTTAATAGATTTTTCCTTTAAATGGCTTTTATAATGTTTAGTTTTGTATCATGATTTTGTAGGAATTGTTTTAGGACCTTCCTTAGGTTTTTTTAATCCATTCTTTTTTGTGCAATTAGATGATGAATCATAGTTCCCCATAGGATTTTTTCTAGAATTTTAGAATTAAATTTTGATTAGTTTAATTAGGGTAGATGTAGGGTATCCTAATTAGGGTTTAGATTGTGTTTAGGTGATGAATTCCTTTCTTTGATTGAGTTTTGTCTTGATTTTTAGGTAGAGGCCTATGTAGATGTTATGAATAGACTTTGTAGACCCTTGTGAATAATTGTTAGATTTTTCCCCATTAGTTTAGTATTTTTAGGTATTTTCTGAAGTTGCCTGTTGATTTTGTCTCCCCTGTGGTTATCTGTTCATCTTTGGGGTTCATTGTGGGGAATTTGTTGTGGGGCTTGTGTTGTCTTGAAGACCTTGATGGAGAGCATCATGAAGAGAAGTTTGTAGATCAAGACTCAGAGACTCAGAGGTTGGAGCTTGTTCTCTGTTTGTGAGGTTTGAGATCCTGAAGTTTGAGGGAAGTTCATGGTACTTTCCTGAGGAAGGCACTATGAATGACTTTCATTCTTTCTTCTCACCTCTTTCTTAAGTATCCAATGATGTTGGAGCCAACTTGTGAGTTTAATTTCTCCTGAGGAGGAATGTAAACTGATCACATGTTGTTGAGCCACATGGGATACAACTCCTAAGTGGAAGCCTCCTAGTACTTTCCTGAGGAAGGTCCTATGAGTCTATTCACTTAGTTCCCTTAGTTTATCTAGGATTTCTCAAGTATCCAATGATGTTGGAGCCAACTTGTGAGTTTAATTTCTTCTGAGGAGGAATGTAAACTGATCACATGTTGTTGAGCCACATGGGACACAACTCCTAAGTGGAAGCCTCCTAGTACTTTCCTGAGGAAGGTCCTATGAGTCTATTCACTTAGCTCCATTAGTTCAGATAGGATTTCCTAAATATCCAGTGATGTTGGAGCCTGCTTGTGAGTTTAATTTCTCCTGAGGAGGAATATAAACTGATCACAGTGGTTGAGCCACATAGGGTATGACTCCTGAGTATACACCTCCTAGTGCTTTCCTGAGGAAGACACTATGAGCCTGCTTGCTTAGCTCCCTTTATTTGGTAAGCTTGTTATGAAGCTTGAAGACTGGGATTGTTTCTCTTGTTTAGGGTTTTGCTCGAGGGCTTTGCTTAGATTTGATTAGATTAGGGTTAGGATTAGAGAGTAGATTCTTTCTTTCTCAGGCATGTGTGTTTGTTTGCCTGTTGGCACTTCATTCCTTCTATCTGTTCATTGCTTGATAGTATGTTGTTTATCTTCAGTATGATTACTGTTATTTCATGACTGGCTTGAGGTCGAGACGAGCTTGTGGAGGCTGAAACCCCACACACATTTCCTCCCTCACTTGCATTGCATGCATTTTACTATTAAAGCTGATGTTTTTGTCTGTTTTGGTGTATCATTGGCATGATCCCTTAGGACTCTCATTTCTTTTGATAAGGATTTGATGATAGGCTTTTAGGTTGAAACCTATGCATGACAACATCTAGGAGTTCCCTGTTCAAACCTCAACCATAGGATGAATCCATGGCATGATAACAGTAGGACTTGATAGTCTCCCTCCTAGTTGAGCCATTTTTTCCGTAGTTAGCCGAACTACGTTTGCTCTGATCTTTCATACCAGATGAAAGTACGTAGGCATAGGATGCGATGTCCTAGCGAGCAACCTTCCCCACCTTCACCCGTAGTAGGCCGAACTACGTTGACTCTGATTTCTCATTCTCTGATGAGAATACGTAGGCATAAAGCGCGACGCTTTGCCGAGTCACTTTTCTTTTCTTTTTCAGCCAGCCTTGATAGGTAGATAGATTATAACCAACCCGTCCAAGTAAACAAACAAGCGAGGATCCCGTCGAGTACGACGGACGTGAGGGGTGCTAATACCTTCCCCTTGCGTAACCGACTCCCGAACCCAGACAATGGTTGCGATGACCTTGTCTTACCCTTATTCGTCAGGTTTTTCCGATCGTTTCCTTTCCCGCTCTGAGGGATAAATAACGAAAGGTGGCGACTCTTCTGTCATGCCGGCACCTTATTTTCGCGCAAGCGACAACTTGTATTTTATATAATATAGGTAAAAACTAGAATTCAATAATCAAGCTCAAATTTATTTATATTTACATTTTTCAAATTGAATTATGGTAAATTAGATGTAAATATATTCGATATGTTTATTCTCCATCACCAAATTTCATGTTTCTACGTCAGTAAGCCACAGAGTTAAGAGACTATTAATAAATGACTAATAAATTATATCTACATGCATAAACACTAAAATTAAATATTCAATCTCAATGTTATTTATATTCACCATAATCACATTGTATTATGGTATAATATAAATAAAACATTTCTATGTTTTTCTTCTTCTCCATGACCAAAATTTTGATTTCTTCACCTCTAAGAAACTAAGTTAAGAGACTACAATGAATGACCCTTATTTTATTCATAATCATAACAATAAAAATTAAATAATCAAGCTCACTATTGTTCATATTCAAAATATTCACATTGACTTATTGTATATTACTTCTAAAAAGATTCAATAATTTTCTTAACCATCCCAAAGTTTTAGATTTTTTTATCACTTAGCAACAAATATAATAGACTATAGTAAATGTAAAAGAAATTATTATATTTTATTTTTCTACTACATCTCAAAATTTTAGGTTTTTTCCCCACTAAAAAACAAAGTTAAAAGACTATAATCCACAACTTGTATTTTATACAATATGGGTAAAAACTAAAATTCTATAATCAAGCTCCAATTTATTTATATTTACCTTTTTCACATTGAATTATGGTAAATTAGATGTAAATATATTCGATATGTTTATTCTCCATCACCAAATTTCATGTTTCTACGTCTGTAAGCCACAGAGTTAACATACTATTAATGAATGACAAATAAATTATATCTACATGGATAACCACTAAAATTAAATATTCAATCTCAATGTTATTTATATTCACCATAATCACATTGTATTATGGTATAATATAAATAAAACATTTCTATGTTTTTCTTTTTCTCCATCACCAAAGACTTGATTTCTTCACCTCTAAGAAACCAAGTTAAGAGACTACAAATGAATGACCCATATTTTATACATATGCATAACAATCAAAATTAAATAATCAAGCTCACTGTTGTTCATATTCAGAATATTCACATTAACTTATTGTATATTACTTCTAAAAATATTCAATAATTTTCTTAACCATCCCAAAGTTTTAGATTTTTTTATCAGTTAGCAACAAATATAATAGACTATAGTAAATGTAAAAAAATTATTATATTTTATTTTTCAACTACATATCAAAATTTTAGGATTTTTCTCCACTAAAAAACAAAGTTAAAAGACTATAATCCACGACTTGTATTTTATATAATATAGGTAAAAACTAGAATTCAATAATCAAGCTAAAATTTATATATATTTACATTTTTCAAATTGAATTATGGTAAATTAGATGTAAATATATTCGATATGTTTATTCTCCATCACCAAATTTCATGTTTCTACGTCAGTAAGCCACAGAGTTAAGAGACTATTAATAAATGACTAATAAATTATATCTACATGCATAAACACTAAAATTAAATATTGAATCTCAATGTTATTTATATTCACCATAATCACATTGTATTATGGTATAATATAAATAAAACATTTCTATGTCTTTCTTCTTCTCCATCACCAAAATTTTGATTTCTTCACCTCAAAGAAACTAAGTTAAGATACTACAAATGAATGACCCATAATTTATACATATGCATAACAATAAAAATTAAATAATCAAGCTCATTATTGTTCATATTCAAAATATTCACATTGACTTATTGTATATTACTTCTAAAAATATTCAGTAATTTTCTTAACCATCCCAAAGTTTTAGATTTTTTTATCAGTTAGCAACAAATATAATAGACTATAGTAAATGTAAAAAAAATTATTATATTTTATTTTTCAACTACATATCAAAATTTTAGGATTTTTCCCCACTAAAAAACAAAGTTAAAAGACTATAATCCACGACTTGTATTTTATATAATATAGGTAAAAACTAGAATTCAATAATCAAGCTCAAATTTATTTATATTTACATTTTTCAAATTGAATTATGGTAAATTAGATGTAAATATATTCAATATGTTTATTCTCCATCACCAAATTTCATGTTTCTACGTCAGTAAGCCACAGAGTTAAGAGACTATTAATGAATGACTAATAAATTATATCTACATGGATAAACACTAAAATTAAATATTCAATCTCAATGTTATTTATATTCACCATAATCACATTGTATTATGGTATAATATAAATAAAACATTTCTATGTTTTTCTTCTTCTCCATCACCAAAATTTTGATTTCTTCACCTCTAAGAAACTAAGTTAAGAGACTACAATGAACGACCCTTATTTTATTCATAATCATAATAATAAAAATTAAATAATCAAGCTCACTATTGTTCATATTCAAAATATTCACATTGACTTATTGTATATTACATCTAAAAAGATTCAATAATTTTCTTAACCATCCCAAAGTTTTAGATTTTTTTATCACTTAGCAACAAATATAATAGACTATAGTAAATGTAAAAGAAATTATTATATTTTATTTTTCTACTACATCTCAAAATTTTAGGTTTTTTCCCCAATAAAAAACAAAGTTAAAAGACTATAATCCACGACTAGTATTTTATACAATATGGGTAAAAACTAAAATTCCATAATCAAGCTCCAATTTTATTTATATTTACCTTTTTCACATTGAATTATGGTAAATTAGATGTAAATATATTCGATATGTTTATTCTCCATCACCAAATTTCATGTTTCTACGTCTGTAACCCACAGAGTTAACAAACTATTAATGAATGACAAATAAATTATATCTACATGGATAACCACTAAAATTAAATATTCAATCTCAATGTCATTTATATTCACCATAATCACATTGTATTATGGTATAATATAAATAAAACATTTCTATGTTTTTCTTTTTCTCCATCACCAAAGACTTGATTTCTTAACGTCTAAGAAACCAAGTTAAGAGACTACAAATGAATGAACCATATTTTATACATATGCATAAAAATCAAAATTAAATAATCAAGCTCACTATTGTTTATATTCAGAATATTCACATTAACTTATTGTATATTACTTCTAAAAATATTCAATAATTTTCTTAACCATCCCAAAGTTTTAGATTTTTTTATCAGTTAGCAACAAATATAATAGACTATAGTAAATGTAAAAAAAATTATTATATTTTATTTTTCAACTACATATCAAAATTTTAGGATTTTTCCCCACTAAAAAACAAAGTTAAAAGACTATAATCCACGACTTGTATTTTATATAATATAGGTAAAAACTAGAATTCAATAATCAAGCTCAAATTTATTTATATTTACATTTTTCAAATTGAATTATGGTAAATTAGATGTAAATATATTCGATATGTTTATTCTCCATCACCAAATTTCATGTTTCTACGTCAGTAAGCCACAGAGTTAAGAGACTATTAATAAATGACTAATAAATTATATCTACATGCATAAACACTAAAATTAAATATTCAATCTCAATGTTATTTATATTCACCATAATAACATTGTATTATGGTATAATATAAATAAAACATTTCTATGTTTTTCTTCTTCTCCATCACCAAAATTTTGATTTCTTCACCTCTAAGAAACTAAGTTAAGAGACTACAATGAACGACCCTTATTTTATTCATAATCATAATAATAAAAATTAAATAATCAAGCTCACTATTGTTCATATTCAAAATATTCACATTGACTTATTGTATATTACTTCTAAAAAGATTCAATAATTTTCTTAACCATCCCAAAGTTTTAGATTTTTTTATCACTTAGCAACAAATATAATAGACTATAGTAAATGTAAAAGAAATTATTATATTTTATTTTTCTACTACATCTCAAAATTTTAGGTTTTTTCCCCACTAAAAAACAAAGTTAAAA
This sequence comes from Lathyrus sativus, assembly GCA_963859935.3. Lineage (NCBI taxonomy): Eukaryota > Viridiplantae > Streptophyta > Magnoliopsida > Fabales > Fabaceae > Lathyrus > Lathyrus sativus. The sequence continues at coordinate 7,386,223 of OZ012741.1, read as the reverse complement.
GACTATAATCCACAACTTGTATTTTATACAATATAGGTAAAAACTAAAATTCTATAATCAAGCTCCAATTTATTTATATTTACCTTTTTCACATTGAATTATGGTAAATTAGATGTAAATATATTCGATATGTTTATTCTCCATCACCAAATTTCATGTTTCTACGTCTGTAACCCACAGAGTTAACAAACTATTAATGAATCACAAATAAATTATATCTACATGGATAACCACTAAAATTAAATATTCAATCTCAATGTCATTTATATTCACCATAATCACATTGTATTATGGTATAATATAAATAAAACATTTCTATGTTTTTCTTTTTCTCCATCACCAAAGACTTGATTTCTTAACGTCTAAGAAACCAAGTTAAGAGACTACAAATGAATGAACCATATTTTATACATATGCATAAAAATCAAAATTAAATAATCAAGCTCACTATTGTTTATATTCAGAATATTCACATTAACTTATTGTATATTACTTCTAAAAATATTCAATAATTTTCTTAACCATCCCAAAGTTTTAGATTTTTTTATCAGTTAGCAACAAATATAATAGACTATAGTAAATGTAAAAAAAATTATTATATTTTATTTTTCAACTACATATCAAAATTTTAGGATTTTTCCCCACTAAAAAACAAAGTTAAAAGACTATAATCCACGACTTGTATTTTATATAATATAGGTAAAAACTAGAATTCAATAATCAAGCTCAAATTTATTTATATTTACATTTTTCAAATTGAATTATGGTAAATTAGATGTAAATATATTCGATATGTTTATTCTCCATCACCAAATTTCATGTTTCTACGTCAGTAAGCCACAGAGTTAAGAGACTATTAATAAATGACTAATAAATTATATCTACATGCATAAACACTAAAATTAAATATTCAATCTCAATGTTATTTATATTCACCATAATAACATTGTATTATGGTATAATATAAATAAAACATTTCTATGTTTTTCTTCTTCTCCATCACCAAAATTTTGATTTCTTCACCTCTAAGAAACTAAGTTAAGAGACTACAATGAACGACCCTTATTTTATTCATAATCATAATAATAAAAATTAAATAATCAAGCTCACTATTGTTCATATTCAAAATATTCACATTGACTTATTGTATATTACTTCTAAAAAGATTCAATAATTTTCTTAACCATCCCAAAGTTTTAGATTTTTTTATCACTTAGCAACAAATATAATAGACTATAGTAAATGTAAAAGAAATTATTATATTTTATTTTTCTACTACATCTCAAAATTTTAGGTTTTTTCCCCACTAAAAAACAAAGTTAAAAGACTATAATCCACAACTTGTATTTTATACAATATAGGTAAAAACTAAAATTCTATAATCAAGCTCCAATTTATTTATATTTACCTTTTTCACATTGAATTATGGTAAATTAGATGTAAATATATTCGATATGTTTATTCTCCATCACCAAATTTCATGTTTCTACGTCTGTAACCCACAGAGTTAACAAACTATTAATGAATCACAAATAAATTATATCTACATGGATAACCACTAAAATTAAATATTCAATCTCAATGTCATTTATATTCACCATAATCACATTGTATTATGGTATAATATAAATAAAACATTTCTATGTTTTTCTTTTTCTCCATCACCAAAGACTTGATTTCTTAACGTCTAAGAAACCAAGTTAAGAGACTACAAATGAATGAACCATATTTTATACATATGCATAAAAATCAAAATTAAATAATCAAGCTCACTATTGTTTATATTCAGAATATTCACATTAACTTATTGTATATTACTTCTAAAAATATTCAATAATTTTCTTAACCATCCCAAAGTTTTAGATTTTTTTATCAGTTAGCAACAAATATAATAGACTATAGTAAATGTAAAAAAAATTATTATATTTTATTTTTCAACTACATATCAAAATTTTAGGATTTTTCCCCACTAAAAAACAAAGTTAAAAGACTATAATCCACGACTTGTATTTTATATAATATAGGTAAAAACTAGAATTCAATAATCAAGCTCAAATTTATTTATATTTACATTTTTCAAATTGAATTATGGTAAATTAGATGTAAATATATTCGATATGTTTATTCTCCATCACCAAATTTCATGTTTCTACGTCAGTAAGCCACAGAGTTAAGAGACTATTAATAAATGACTAATAAATTATATCTACATGCATAAACACTAAAATTAAATATTCAATCTCAATGTTATTTATATTCACCATAATAACATTGTATTATGGTATAATATAAATAAAACATTTCTATGTTTTTCTTCTTCTCCATCACCAAAATTTTGATTTCTTCACCTCTAAGAAACTAAGTTAAGAGACTACAATGAACGACCCTTATTTTATTCATAATCATAATAATAAAAATTAAATAATCAAGCTCACTATTGTTCATATTCAAAATATTCACATTGACTTATTGTATATTACTTCTAAAAAGATTCAATAATTTTCTTAACCATCCCAAAGTTTTAGATTTTTTTATCACTTAGCAACAAATATAATAGACTATAGTAAATGTAAAAGAAATTATTATATTTTATTTTTCTACTACATCTCAAAATTTTAGGTTTTTTCCCCACTAAAAAACAAAGTTAAAAGACTATAATCCACAACTTGTATTTTATACAATATAGGTAAAAACTAAAATTCTATAATCAAGCTCCAATTTATTTATATTTACCTTTTTCACATTGAATTATGGTAAATTAGATGTAAATATATTCGATATGTTTATTCTCCATCACCAAATTTCATGTTTCTACGTCTGTAAGCCACAGAGTTAACAGACTATTAATGAATGACAAATAAATTATATCTACCTGGATAACCACTAAAATTAAATATTCAATCTCAATGTCATTTGTATTCACCATAATCACATTGTATTATGGTATAATATAAATAAAACATTTCTATGTTTTTCTTTTTCTCCATCACCAAAGACTTGATTTCTTAACGTCTAAGAAATCAAGTTAAGAGACTACAAATGAATGACCCATATTTTATACATATGCATAAAAATCAAAATTAAATAATCAAGCTCACTATTGTTTATATTCAGAATATTCACATTAACTTATTGTATATTACTTCTAAAAATATTCAATAATTTTCTTAACCATCCCAAAGTTTTAGATTTTTTTATCAGTTAGCAACAAATATAATAGACTATAGTAAATGTAAAAAAAATTATTATATTTTATTTTTCAACTACATATCAAAATTTTAGGATTTTTCCCCACTAAAAAACAAAGTTAAAAGACTATAATCCACGACTTGTATTTTATATAATATAGGTAAAAACTAGAATTCAATAATCAAGCTCAAATTTATTTATATTTACATTTTTCAAATTGAATTATGGTAAATTAGATGTAAATATATTCGATATGTTTATTCTCCATCACCAAATTTCATGTTTCTACGTCAGTAAGCCACAGAGTTAAGAGACTATTAATAAATGACTAATAAATTATATCTACATGCATAAACACTAAAATTAAATATTCAATCTCAATGTTATTTATATTCACCATAATCACATTGTATTATGGTATAATATAAATAAAACATTTCTATGTTTTTCTTCTTCTCCATCACCAAAATTTTGATTTCTTCACCTCTAAGAAACTAGGTTAAGAGACTACAATGAATGACCCTTATTTTATTCATAATCATAACAATAAAAATTAAATAATCAAGCTCACTATTGTTCATATTCAAAATATTCACATTGACTTATTGTATATTACTTCTAAAAAGATTCAATAATTTTCTTAACCATCCCAAAGTTTTAGATTTTTTTATCACTTAGCAACAAATATAATAGACTATAGTAAATGTAAAAGAAATTATTATATTTTATTTTTCTACTACATCTCAAAATTTTAGGTTTTTTCCCCACTAAAAAACAAAGTTAAAAGACTATAATCCACAACTTGTATTTTATACAATATGGGTAAAAACTAAAATTCTATAATCAAGCTCCAATTTATTTATATTTACCTTTTTCACATTGAATTATGGTAAATTAGATGTAAATATATTCGATATGTTTATTCTCCATCACCAAATTTCATGTTTCTACGTCTGTAAGCCACAGAGTTAACAGACTATTAATGAATGACAAATAAATTATATCTACCTGGATAACCACTAAAATTAAATATTCAATCTCAATGTTATTTATATTCACCATAATCACATTGTATTATGGTATAATATAAATAAAACATTTCTATGTTTTTCTTTTTCTCCATCACCAAAGACTTGATTTCTTCACCTCTAAGAAACCAAGTTAAGAGACTACAAATGAATGACCCATATTTTATACATATGCATAACAATCAAAATTAAATAATCAAGCTCACTATTGTTCATATTCAGAATATTCACATTAACTTATTGTATATTACTTCTAAAAATATTCAATAATTTTCCTAACCATCCCAAAGTTTTAGATTTTTTTATCAGTTAGCAACAAATGTAATAGACTATAGTAAATGTAAAAAAAATTATTATATTTTATTTTTCAACTACATATCAAAATTTTAGGATTTTTCCCCACTAAAAAACAAAGTTAGAAGACTATAATCCACGACTTGTATTTTATATAATATAGGTAAAAACTAGAATTCAATAATCAAGCTCAAATTTATTTATATTTACATTTTTCACATTGAATTATGGTAAATTAGATGTAAATATATTCGATATGTTTATTCTCCATCACCAAATTTCATGTTTCTACGTCAGTAAGCCACAGAGTTAAGAGACTATTAATAAATGACTAATAAATTATATCTACATGGATAAACACTAAAATTAAATATTCAATCTCAATGTTAATTATATTCACCATAATCACATTGTATTATGGTATAATATAAATAAAACATTTCTATGTTTTTCTTCTTCTCCATCACCAAAATTTTGATTTCTTCACCTCAAAGAAACTAAGTTAAGATACTACAAATGAATGACCCATAATTTATACATATGCATAACAATAAAAATTAAATAATCAAGCTCATTATTGTTCATATTCAAAATATTCACATTGACTTATTGTATATTACTTCTAAAAATATTCAGTAATTTTCTTAACCATCCCACAGTTTTAGATTTTTTTATCAGTTAGCAACAAATATAATAGACTATAGTAAATGTAAAAAAATTTATTATTTATTATTTTTCAACTACATCTCAAAATTTTAGTTTTTTTCGCACTAAAAAATAATGTTAAAAGACTATAATCCACGACTTGTGTTTTATATAACATAGGTAAAAACTAAAATTCAATAATCAAGCTAAAATTTATTTATATTTACCTTTTTCACATTGAATTATGGTAAATTAGATGTAAATATATTCGATATGTTTATTCTCCATCACCAAATTTCATTTTTCTACGTCAGTAAGCCACAGAGTTAAGAGACTGTTAATAAATGACTAATAAATTATATCTACATGGATAAACACTAAAATTAAATATTCAATCTCAATGTTATTTATATTCACCATAATCACATTGTATTATGGTATAATATAAATAAAACATTTCTATGTTTTTCTTCTTCTCCATCACCAAAATTTTGATTTCTTCACCTCTAAGAAACTAAGTTAAGATACTACAAATGAATGACCCATAATTTATACATATGCATAACAATAAAAATTAAATAATCAAGCTCACTATTGTTCATATTCAAAATATTCACATTGACTTATTGTATATTACTTCTAAAAATATTCAGTAATTTTCTTAACCATCCCAAAGTTTTAGATTTTTTTATCAGTTAGCAACAAATATAATAGACTATAGTAAATGTAAAAAAAATTTTATATTTTATTTTTCAACTACATATCAAAATTTTAGGATTTTTCCCCACTAAAAAACAAAGTTAAAAGACTATAATCCACGACTTGTATTTTATATAATATAGGTAAAAACTAGAATTCAATAATCAAGCTCAAATTTATTTATATTTACATTTTTCAAATTGAATTATGGTAAATTAGATGTAAATATATTCGATATGTTTATTCTCCATCACCAAATTTCATGTTTCTACGTCAGTAAGCCACAGAGTTAAGAGACTATTAATAAATGACTAATAAATTATATCTACATGCATAAACACTAAAATTAAATATTCAATCTCAATGTTATTTATATTCACCATAATCACATTGTATTATGGTATAATATAAATAAAACATTTCTATGTTTTTCTTCTTCTCCATCACCAATATTTTGATTTCTTCACCTCTAAGAAACTAAGTTAAGAGACTACAAATGAATGACCCATAAATTATACATATGCATAACAATAAAAATTAAATAATCAAGCTCACTATTGTTCATATTCAAAATATTCACATTGACTTATTGTATATTACTTCTAAAAATATTCAGTAATTTTCTTAACCATCCCAAAGTTTTAGATTTTTTTATCAGTTAGCAACAAATATAATAGACTATAGTAAATGTAAAAAAAATTATTATATTTTATTTTTCAACTACATATCAAAATTTTAGGATTTTTCCCCACTAAAAAACAAAGTTAAAAGACTATAATCCACGACTTGTATTTTATATAATATAGGTAAAAACTAGAATTCAATAATCAAGCTCAAATTTATATATATTTACATTTTTCAAATTGAATTATGGTAAATTAGATGTAAATATATTCGATATGTTTATTCTCCATCACCAAATTTCATGTTTCTACGTCAGTAAGCCACAGAGTTAAGAGACTATTAATAAATGACTAATAAATTATATCTACATGCATAAACACTAAAATTAAATATTGAATCTCAATGTTATTTATATTCACCATAATCACATTGTATTATGGTATAATATAAATAAAACATTTCTATGTCTTTCTTCTTCTCCATCACCAAAATTTTGATTTCTTCACCTCAAAGAAACTAAGTTAAGATACTACAAATGAATGACCCATAATTTATACATATGCATAACAATAAAAATTAAATAATCAAGCTCACTATTGTTCATATTCAAAATATTCACATTGACTTATTGTATATTACTTCTAAAAATATTCAGTAATTTTCTTAACCATCCCAAAGTTTTAGATTTTTTTATCAGTTAGCAACAAATATAATAGACTATAGTAAATGTAAAAAAAATTATTATATTTTATTTTTCAACTACATATCAAAATTTTAGGATTTTTCCCCACTAAAAAACAAAGTTAAAAGACTATAATCCACGACTTGTATTTTATATAATATAGGTAAAAACTAGAATTCAATAATCAAGCTCAATATAATTTATATTTACATTTTTCAAATTGAATTATGGTAAATTAGATGTAAATATATTCAATATGTTTATTCTCCATCACCAAATTTCATGTTTCTACGTCAGTAAGCCACAGAGTTAAGAGACTATTAATGAATGACTAATAAATTATATCTACATGGATAAACACTAAAATTAAATATTCAATCTCAATGTTATTTATATTCACCATAATCACATTGTATTATGGTATAATATAAATAAAACATTTCTATGTTTTTCTTCTTCTCCATCACCAAAATTTTGATTTCTTCACCTCTAAGAAACTAAGTTAAGAGACTATAAATGAATGACCCTTATTTTATACATAAGCATAACAATCAAAATTAAATAATCAAGCTCACTATTGTTCATATTCAAAATATTCACATTGACTTATTGTATATTACTTCTAAAAAGATTCAATAATTTTCTTAACCATCCCAAAGTTTTAGATTTTTTTATCTGTTAGCAACAAATATAATAGACTATAGTAAATGTAAAAAAATTATTATATTTTACTTTTCAACTACATATCAAAATTTTAGGATTTTTCCCCACTAAAAAACAAAGTTAAAAGACTATAATCCACGACTTGTATTTTATATAATATAGGTAAAAACTAGAATTCAATAATCAAGCTCAAATTTATTTATATTTACATTTTTCAAATTGAATTATGGTAAATTAGATGTAAATATATTCAATATGTTTATTCTCCATCACCAAATTTCATGTTTCTACGTCAGTAAGCCACAGAGTTAAGAGACTATTAATGAATGACTAATAAATTATATCTACATGGATAAACACTAAAATTAAATATTCAATCTCAATGTTATTTATATTCACCATAATCACATTGTATTATGGTATAATATAAATAAAACATTTCTATGTTTTTCTTCTTCTCCATCACCAAAATTTTGATTTCTTCACCTCTAAGAAACTAAGTTAAGAGACTACAAATGAATGACCCTTATTTTATACATAAGCATAACAATCAAAATTAAATAATCAAGCTCACTATTGTTCATATTCAAAATATTCACATTGACTTATTGTATATTACTTCTAAAAAGATTCAATAATTTTCTTAACCATCCCAAAGTTTTAGATTTTTTTATCAGTTAGCAACAAATATAATAGACTATAGTAAATGTAAAAAAAATTATTATATTTTATTTTTCAACTACATATCAAAATTTTAGGATTTTTCCCCACTAAAAAACAAAGTTAAAAGACTATAATCCACGACTTGTATTTTATATAATATAGGTAAAAACTAGAATTCAATAATCAAGCTCAAATTTATTTATATTTAAATTTTTAAAATTGAATTATGGTAAATTAGATGTAAATATATTCGATATGTTTATTCTCCATCACCAAATTTCATGTTTCTACGTCAGTAAGCCACAAAGTTAAGAGACTATTAATAAATGACTAATAAATTATATCTACATGCATAAACACTAAAATTAAATATTCAATCTCAATGTTATTTATATTCACCATAATCACATTGTATTATGGTATAATATAAATAAAACATTTCTATGTTTTTCTTCTTCTCCATCACCAAAATTTTGATTTCTTCACCTCTAAGAAACTAAGTTAAGAGACTACAATGAACGACCCTTATTTTATTCATAATCATAATAATAAAAATTAAATAATCAAGCTCACTATTGTTCATATTCAAAATATTCACATTGACTTATTGTATATTACTTCTAAAAAGATTCAATAATTTTCTTAACCATCCCAAAGTTTTAGATTTTTTTATCACTTAGCAACAAATATAGTAGACTATAGTAAATGTAAAAGAAATTATTATATTTTATTTTTCTACTACATCTCAAAATTTTAGGTTTTTTCCCCACTAAAAAACAAAGTTAAAAGACTATAATCCACGACTAGTATTTTATACAATATGGGTAAAAACTAAAATTCCATAATCAAGCTCCAATTTTATTTATATTTACCTTTTTCACATTGAATTATGGTAAATTAGATGTAAATATATTCGATATGTTTATTCTCCATCACCAAATTTCATGTTTCTACGTCTGTAACCCACAGAGTTAACAAACTATTAATGAATGACAAATAAATTATATCTACATGGATAACCACTAAAATTAAATATTCAATCTCAATGTCATTTATATTCACCATAATCACATTGTATTATGGTATAATATAAATAAAACATTTCTATGTTTTTCTTTTTCTCCATCACCAAAGACTTGATTTCTTAACGTCTAAGAAACCAAGTTAAGAGACTACAAATGAATGAACCATATTTTATACATATGCATAAAAATCAAAATTAAATAATCAAGCTCACTATTGTTTATATTCAGAATATTCACATTAACTTATTGTATATTACTTCTAAAAATATTCAATAATTTTCTTAACCATCCCAAAGTTTTAGATTTTTTTATCAGTTAGCAACAAATATAATAGACTATAGTAAATGTAAAAAAAATTATTATATTTTATTTTTCAACTACATATCAAAATTTTAGGATTTTTCCCCACTAAAAAACAAAGTTAAAAGACTATAATCCACGACTTGTATTTTATATAATATAGGTAAAAACTAGAATTCAATAATCAAGCTCAAATTTATTTATATTTACATTTTTCAAATTGAATTATGGTAAATTAGATGTAAATATATTCGATATGTTTATTCTCCATCACCAAATTTCATGTTTCTACGTCAGTAAGCCACAGAGTTAAGAGACTATTAATAAATGACTAATAAATTATATCTACATGCATAAACACTAAAATTAAATATTCAATCTCAATGTTATTTATATTCACCATAATAACATTGTATTATGGTATAATATAAATAAAACATTTCTATGTTTTTCTTCTTCTCCATCACCAAAATTTTGATTTCTTCACCTCTAAGAAACTAAGTTAAGAGACTACAATGAACGACCCTTATTTTATTCATAATCATAATAATAAAAATTAAATAATCAAGCTCACTATTGTTCATATTCAAAATATTCACATTGACTTATTGTATATTACTTCTAAAAAGATTCAATAATTTTCTTAACCATCCCAAAGTTTTAGATTTTTTTATCACTTAGCAACAAATATAATAGACTATAGTAAATGTAAAAGAAATTATTATATTTTATTTTTCTACTACATCTCAAAATTTTAGGTTTTTTCCCCACTAAAAAACAAAGTTAAAAGACTATAATCCACAACTTGTATTTTATACAATATAGGTAAAAACTAAAATTCTATAATCAAGCTCCAATTTATTTATATTTACCTTTTTCACATTGAATTATGGTAAATTAGATGTAAATATATTCGATATGTTTATTCTCCATCACCAAATTTCATGTTTCTACGTCTGTAACCCACAGAGTTAACAAACTATTAATGAATGACAAATAAATTATATCTACATGGATAACCACTAAAATTAAATATTCAATCTCAATGTCATTTATATTCACCATAATCACATTGTATTATGGTATAATATAAATAAAACATTTCTATGTTTTTCTTTTTCTCCATCACCAAAGACTTGATTTCTTAACGTCTAAGAAATCAAGTTAAGAGACTACAAATGAATGACCCATATTTTATACATATGCATAAAAATCAAAATTAAATAATCAAGCTCACTATTGTTTATATTCAGAATATTCACATTAACTTATTGTATATTACTTCTAAAAATATTCAATAATTTTCTTAACCATCCCAAAGTTTTAGATTTTTTTATCAGTTAGCAACAAATATAATAGACTATAGTAAATGTAAAAAAAATTATTATATTTTATTTTTCAACTACATATCAAAATTTTAGGATTTTTCCCCACTAAAAAACAAAGTTAAAAGACTATAATCCACGACTTGTATTTTATATAATATAGGTAAAAACTAGAATTCAATAATCAAGCTCAAATTTATTTATATTTACATTTTTCAAATTGAATTATGGTAAATTAGATGTAAATATATTCGATATGTTTATTCTCCATCACCAAATTTCATGTTTCTACGTCAGTAAGCCACAGAGTTAAGAGACTATTAATAAATGACTAATAAATTATATCTACATGCATAAACACTAAAATTAAATATTCAATCTCAATGTTATTTATATTCACCATAATCACATTGTATTATGGTATAATATAAATAAAACATTTCTATGTTTTTCTTCTTCTCCATCACCAAAATTTTGATTTCTTCACCTCTAAGAAACTAAGTTAAGAGACTACAATGAATGACCCTTATTTTATTCATAATCATAACAATAAAAATTAAATAATCAAGCTCACTATTGTTCATATTCAAAATATTCACATTGACTTATTGTATATTACTTCTAAAAAGATTCAATAATTTTCTTAACCATCCCAAAGTTTTAGATTTTTTTATCACTTAGCAACAAATATAATAGACTATAGTAAATGTAAAAGAAATTATTATATTTTATTTTTCTACTACATCTCAAAATTTTAGGTTTTTTCCCCACTAAAAAACAAAGTTAAAAGACTATAATCCACAACTTGTATTTTATACAATATGGGTAAAAACTAAAATTCTATAATCAAGCTCCAATTTATTTATATTTACCTTTTTCACATTGAATTATGGTAAATTAGATGTAAATATATTCGATATGTTTATTCTCCATCACCAAATTTCATGTTTCTACGTCTGTAAGCCACAGAGTTAACAGACTATTAATGAATGACAAATAAATTATATCTACCTGGATAACCACTAAAATTAAATATTCAATCTCAATGTTATTTATATTCACCATAATCACATTGTATTATGGTATAATATAAATAAAACATTTCTATGTTTTTCTTTTTCTCCATCACCAAAGACTTGATTTCTTCACCTCTAAGAAACCAATTTAAGAGACTACAAATGAATGACCCATATTTTATACATATGCATAACAATCAAAATTAAATAATCAAGCTCACTATTTTTCATATTCAGAATATTCACATTAACTTATTGTATATTACTTCTAAAAATATTCAATAATTTTCCTAACCATCCCAAAGTTTTAGATTTTTTTATCAGTTAGCAACAAATGTAATAGACTATAGTAAATGTAAAAAAAATTATTATATTTTATTTTTCAACTACATATCAAAATTTTAGGATTTTCCCCACTAAAAAACAAAGTTAGAAGACTATAATCCACGACTTGTATTTTATATAATATAGGTAAAAACTAGAATTCAATAATCAAGCTCAAATTTATTTATATTTACATTTTTCACATTGAATTATGGTAAATTAGATGTAAATATATTCGATATGTTTATTCTCCTTCACCAAATTTCATGTTTCTACGTCAGTAAGCCACAGAGTTAAGAGACTATTAATAAATGACTAATAAATTATATCTACATGCATAAACACTAAAATTAAATATTGAATCTCAATGTTATTTATATTCACCATAATCACATTGTATTATGGTATAATATAAATAAAACATTTCTATGTTTTTCTTCTTCTCCATCACCAAAATTTTGATTTCTTCACCTCAAAGAAACTAAGTTAAGATACTACAAATGAATGACCCATAATTTATACATATGCATAACAATAAAAATTAAATAATCAAGCTCACTATTGTTCATATTCAAAATATTCACATTGACTTATTGTATATTACTTCTAAAAATATTCAGTAATTTTCTTAACCATCCCAAAGTTTTAGATTTTTTTATCAGTTAGCAACAAATATAATAGACTATAGTAAATGTAAAAAAAATTATTATATTTTATTTTTCAACTACATATCAAAATTTTAGGATTTTTCCCCACTAAAAAACTAAGTTAAAAGACTATAATCCACGACTTGTATTTTATACAATATGGGTAAAAACTAGAATTCAATAATCAAGCTCCAATTTATTTATATTTACATTTTTCAAATTGAATTATGGTAAATTAGATGTAAATATATTCGATATGTTTATTCTCCATCACTAAATTTCATGTTTCTACGTCTGTAAGCCACAGAGTTAACAGACTATTAATGAATGACAAATAAATTATATCTACATGGATAACCACTAAAATTAAATATTCAATCTCAATGTTATTTATATTCACCATAATCACATTGTATTATGGTATAATATAAATAAAACATTTCTATGTTTTTCTTTTTCTCCATCACCAAAGACTTGATTTCTTCACCTCTAAGAAACCAAGTTAAAAGACTACAAATGAATGACCCATATTTTATACATATGCATAACAATCAAAATTAAATAATCAAGCTCACTATTGTTCATATTCAGAATATTCACATTAACTTATTGTATATTACTTCTAAAAATATTCAATAATTTTCCTAACCATCCCAAAGTTTTAGATTTTTTTATCAGTTAGCAACAAATGTAATAGACTATAGTAAATGTAAAAAAAATTATTATATTTTATTTTTCAACTACATATCAAAATTTTAGGATTTTTCCCCACTAAAAAACAAAGTTAAAAGACTATAATCCACGACTTGTATTTTATATAATATAGGTAAAAACTAGAATTCAATAATCAAGCTCAAATTTATTTATATTTACATTTTTCACATTGAATTATGGTAAATTAGATGTAAATATATTCGATATGTTTATTCTCCATCACCAAATTTCATGTTTCTACGTCAGTAAGCCACAGAGTTAAGAGACTATTAATAAATGACTAATAAATTATATCTACATGGATAAACACTAAAATTAAATATTCAATCTCAATGTTATTTATATTCACCATAATCACATTGTATTATGGTATAATATAAATAAAACATTTCTATGTTTTTCTTCTTCTCCATCACCAAAATTTTGATTTCTTCACCTCAAAGAAACTAAGTTAAGATACTACAAATGAATGACCCATAATTTATACATATGCATAACAATAAAAATTAAATAATCAAGCTCACTATTGTTCATATTCAAAATATTCACATTGACTTATTGTATATTACTTCTAAAAATATTCAGTAATTTTCTTAACCATCCCACAGTTTTAGATTTTTTTATCAGTTAGCAACAAATATAATAGACTATAGTAAATGTAAAAAAAATTATTATTTATTATTTTTCAACTACATCTCAAAATTTTAGTTTTTTTCCCACTAAAAAATAATGTTAAAAGACTATAATCCACGACTTGTGTTTTATATAACATAGGTAAAAACTAAAATTCAATAATCAAGCTAAAATTTATTTATATTTACCTTTTTCACATTGAATTATGGTAAATTAGATGTAAATATATTCGATATGTTTATTCTCCATCACCAAATTTCATGTTTCTACGTCAGTAAGCCACAGAGTTAAGAGACTGTTAATAAATGACTAATAAATTATATCTACATGGATAAACACTAAAATTAAATATTCAATCTCAATGTTATTTATATTCACCATAATCACATTGTATTATGGTATAATATAAATAAAACATTTCTATGTTTTTCTTCTTCTCCATCACCAAAATTTTGATTTCTTCACCTCTAAGAAACTAAGTTAAGATACTACAAATGAATGACCCATAATTTATACATATGCATAACAATAAAAATTAAATAATCAAGCTCACTATTGTTCATATTCAAAATATTCACATTGACTTATTGTATATTACTTCTAAAAATATTCAGTAATTTTCTTAACCATCCCAAAGTTTTAGATTTTTTTATCAGTTAGCAACAAATATAATAGACTATAGTAAATGTAAAAAAAATTATTATATTTTATTTTTCAACTACATATATAAATTTTAGGATTTTTCCCCACTAAAAAACAAAGTTAAAAGACTATAATCCACGACTTGTATTTTATATAATATAGGTAAAAACTAGAATTCAATAATCAAGCTCAAATTTATTTATATTTACATTTTTCAAATTGAATTATGGTAAATTAGATGTAAATATATTCGATATGTTTATTCTCCATCACCAAATTTCATGTTTCTACATCAGTAAGCCACAGAGTTAAGAGACTATTAATAAATGACTAATAAATTATATCTACATGGATAAACACTAAAATTAAATATTCAATCTCAATGTTATTTATATTCACCATAATCACATTGTATTATGGTATAATATAAATAAAACATTTCTATGTTTTTCTTCTTCTCCATCACCAAAATTTTGATTTCTTCACCTCAAAGAAACTAAGTTAAGATACTACAAATGAATGACCCATAATTTATACATATGCATAACAATAAAAATTAAATAATCAAGCTCACTATTGTTCATATTCAAAATATTCACATTGACTTATTGTATATTACTTCTAAAAATATTCAGTAATTTTCTTAACCATCCCAAAGTTTTAGATTTTTTTATCAGTTAGCAACAAATATAATAGACTATAGTAAATGTAAAAAAAATTATTATATTTTATTTTTCAACTACATATCAAAATTTTAGGATTTTTCCCCACTAAAAAACAAAGTTAAAAGACTATAATCCACGACTTGTATTTTATACAATATGGGTAAAAACTAGAATTCAATAATCAAGCTCCAATTTATTTATATTTACATTTTTCAAATTGAATTATGGTAAATTAGATGTAAATATATTCGATATGTTTATTCTCCATCACTAAATTTCATGTTTCTACGTCTGTAAGCCACAGAGTTAACAGACTATTAATGAATGACAAATAAATTATATCTACATGGATAACCACTAAAATTAAATATTCAATCTCAATGTTATTTATATTCACCATAATCACATTGTATTATGGTATAATATAAATAAAACATTTCTATGTTTTTCTTTTTCTCCATCACCAAAGACTTGATTTCTTCACCTCGAAGAAACCAAGTTAAGAGACTACAAATGAATGACCCATATTTTATACATATGCATAACAATCAAAATTAAATAATCAAGCTCACTATTGTTCATATTCAGAATATTCACATTAACTTATTGTATATTACTTCTAAAAATATTCAATAATTTTCCTAACCATCCCAAAGTTTTAGATTTTTTTATCAGTTAGCAACAAATGTAATAGACTATAGTAAATGTAAAAAAAATTATTATATTTTATTTTTCAACTACATATCAAAATTTTAGGATTTTTCCCCACTAAAAAACAAAGTTAAAAGACTATAATCCACGACTTGTATTTTATATAATATAGGTAAAAACTAGATTTCAATAATCAAGCTCAAATTTATTTATATTTACATTTTTCACATTGAATTATGGTAAATTAGATGTAAATATATTCGATATGTTTATTCTCCATCACCAAATTTCATGTTTCTACGTCAGTAAGCCACAGAGTTAAGAGACTATTAATAAATGACTAATAAATTATATCTACATGGATAAACACTAAAATTAAATATTCAATCTCAATGTTATTTATATTCACCATAATCACATTGTATTATGGTATAATATAAATAAAACATTTCTATGTTTTTCTTCTTCTCCATCACCAAAATTTTGATTTCTTCACCTCAAAGAAACTATATTCACCATAATCACATTGTATTATGGTATAATATAAATAAAACATTTCTATGTTTTTCTTTTTCTCCATCACCAAAGACTTGATTTCTTCACCTCTAAGAAACCAAGTTAAGAGACTACAAATGAATGACCCATATTTTATACATATGCATAACAATCAAAATTAAATAATCAAGCTCACTATTGTTCATATTCAGAATATTCACATTAACTTATTGTATATTACTTCTAAAAATATTCAATAATTTTCCTAACCATCCCAAAGTTTTAGATTTTTTTATCAGTTAGCAACAAATGTAATAGACTATAGTAAATGTAAAAAAAATTATTATATTTTATTTTTCAACTACATATCAAAATTTTAGGATTTTTCCCCACTAAAAAACAAAGTTAAAAGACTATAATCCACGACTTGTATTTTATATAATATAGGTAAAAACTAGAATTCAATAATCAAGCTCAAATTTATTTATATTTACATTTTTCACATTGAATTATGGTAAATTAGATGTAAATATATTCGATATGTTTATTCTCCATCACCAAATTTCATGTTTCTACGTCAGTAAGCCACAGAGTTAAGAGACTATTAATAAATGACTAATAAATTATATCTACATGGATAAACACTAAAATTAAATATTCAATCTCAATGTTATTTATATTCACCATAATCACATTGTATTATGGTATAATATAAATAAAACATTTCTATGTTTTTCTTCTTCTCCATCACCAAAATTTTGATTTCTTCACCTCAAAG
Organism: Lathyrus sativus; assembly: GCA_963859935.3. Lineage (NCBI taxonomy): Eukaryota > Viridiplantae > Streptophyta > Magnoliopsida > Fabales > Fabaceae > Lathyrus > Lathyrus sativus. The sequence goes on along the minus strand of OZ012741.1, from coordinate 7,368,521 downwards.
AAACTAAGTTAAGATACTACAAATGAATGACCCATAATTTATACATATGCATAACAATAAAAATTAAATAATCAAGCTCACTATTGTTCATATTCAAAATATTCACATTGACTTATTGTATATTACTTCTAAAAATATTCAGTAATTTTCTTAACCATCCCACAGTTTTAGATTTTTTTATCAGTTAGCAACAAATATAATAGACTATAGTAAATGTAAAAAAATTTATTATATATTATTTTTCAACTACATCTCAAAATTTTAGTTTTTTTCCCACTAAAAAATAATGTTAAAAGACTATAATCCACGACTTGTGTTTTATATAACATAGGTAAAAACTAAAATTCAATAATCAAGCTAAAATTTATTTATATTTACCTTTTTCACATTGAATTATGGTAAATTAGATGTAAATATATTCGATATGTTTATTCTCCATCACCAAATTTCATGTTTCTACGTCAGTAAGCCACAGAGTTAAGAGACTGTTAATAAATGACTAATAAATTATATCTACATGGATAAACACTAAAATTAAATATTCAATCTCAATGTTATTTATATTCACCATAATCACATTGTATTATGGTATAATATAAATAAAACATTTCTATGTTTTTCTTCTTCTCCATCACCAAAATTTTGATTTCTTCACCTCTAAGAAACTAAGTTAAGATACTACAAATGAATGACCCATAATTTATACATATGCATAACAATAAAAATTAAATAATCAAGCTCACTATTGTTCATATTCAAAATATTCACATTGACTTATTGTATATTACTTCTAAAAATATTCAGTAATTTTCTTAACCATCCCAAAGTTTTAGATTTTTTTATCAGTTAGCAACAAATATAATAGACTATAGTAAATGTAAAAAAAATTATTATATTTTATTTTTCAACTACATATCAAAATTTTAGGATTTTTCCCCACTAAAAAACAAAGTTAAAAGACTATAATCCACGACTTGTATTTTATATAATATAGGTAAAAACTAGAATTCAATAATCAAGCTCAAATTTATTTATATTTACATTTTTCAAATTGAATTATGGTAAATTAGATGTAAATATATTCGATATGTTTATTCTCCATCACCAAATTTCATGTTTCTACGTCAGTAAGCCACAGAGTTAAGAGACTATTAATAAATGACTAATAAATTATATCTACATGCATAAACACTAAAATTAAATATTCAATCTCAATGTTATTTATATTCACCTTAATCACATTGTATTATGGTATAATATAAATAAAACATTTCTATGTTTTTCTTCTTCTCCATCACAAAAATTTTGATTTCTTCACCTCTAAGAAACTAAGTTAAGAGACTACAAATGAATGACCCTTATTTTATACATAAGCATAACAATAAAAATTAAATAATCAAGCTCACTATTGTTCATATTCAAAATATTCACATTGACTTATTGTATATTACTTCTAAAAAGATTCAATAATTTTCTTAACCATCCCAAAGTTTTAGATTTTTTTATCAGTTAGCAACAAATATAATAGACTATAGTAAATGTAAAAAAAAATTATTATATTTTATTTTTCAACTACATATCAAAATTTTAGGATTTTTCCCCACTAAAAAACAAAGTTAAAAGACTATAATCCACGACTTGTATTTTATATAATATAGGTAAAAACTAGAATTCAATAATCAAGCTCAAATTTATTTATATTTACATTTTTCAAATTGAATTATGGTAAATTAGATGTAAATATATTCGATATGTTTATTCACCATCACCAAATTTCATGTTTCTACGTCAGTAAGCCACAGAGTTAAGAGACTATTAATAAATGACTAATAAATTATATCTACATGCATAAACACTAAAATTAAATATTCAATCTCAATGTTATTTATATTCACCATAATCACATTGTATTATGGTATAATATAAATAAAACATTTCTATGTTTTTCTTCTTCTCCATCACCAAAATTTTGATTTCTTCACCTCTAAGAAACTAAGTTAAGAGACTACAATGAACGACCCTTATTTTATTCATAATCATAACAATAAAAATTAAATAATCAAGCTCACTATTGTTCATATTCAAAATATTCACATTGACTTATTGTATATTACTTCTAAAAAGATTCAATAATTTTCTTAACCATCCCAAAGTTTTAGATTTTTTTATCACTTAGCAACAAATATAATAGACTATAGTAAATGTAAAAGAAATTATTATATTTTATTTTTCTACTACATCTCAAAATTTTAGGTTTTTTCCCCACTAAAAAACAAAGTTAAAAGACTATAATCCACGACTAGTATTTTATACAATATGGGTAAAAACTAAAATTCTATAATCAAGCTCCAATTTATTTATATTTACCTTTTTCACATTGAATTATAGTAAATTAGATGTAAATATATTCGATATGTTTATTCTCCATCACCAAATTTTATGTTTCTACGTCTGTAACCCACAGAGTTAACAAACTATTAATGAATGACAAATAAATTATATCTACATGGATAACCACTAAAATTAAATATTCAATCTCAATGTTATTTATATTCACCATAATCACATTGTATTATGGTATAATGTAAATAAAACATTTCTATGTTTTTCTTTTTCTCCATCACCAAAGACTTGATTTCTTCACCTCTAAGAAACCAAGTTAAGAGACTACAAATGAATGACCCATATTTTATACATATGCATAAAAATCAAAATTAAATAATCAAGCTCACTATTGTTTATATTCAGAATATTCACATTAACTTATTGTATATTACTTCTAAAAATATTCAATAATTTTCTTAACCATCCCAAAGTTTTAGATTTTTTTATCAGTTAGCAACAAATATAATAGACTATAGTAAATGTAAAAAAAATTATTATATTTTATTTTTCAACTACATATCAAAATTTTAGGATTTTTCCCCACTAAAAAACAAAGTTAAAAGACTATAATCCACGACTTGTATTTTATATAATATAGGTAAAAACTAGAATTCAATAATCAAGCTCAAATTTATTTATATTTACATTTTTCAAATTGAATTATGGTAAATTAGATGTAAATATATTCGATATGTTTATTCTCCATCACCAAATTTCATGTTTCTACGTCAGTAAGCCACAGAGTTAAGAGACTATTAATAAATGACTAATAAATTATATCTACATGCATAAACACTAAAATTAAATATTCAATCTCAATGTTATTTATATTCACCATAATCACATTGTATTATGGTATAATATAAATAAAACATTTCTATGTTTTTCTTCTTCTCCATCACCAAAATTTTGATTTCTTCACCTCTAAGAAACTAAGTTAAGAGACTTCAATGAACGACCCTTATTTTATTCATAATCATAACAATAAAAATTAAATAATCAAGCTCACTATTGTTCATATTCAAAATATTCACATTGACTTATTGTATATTACTTCTAAAAAGATTCAATAATTTTCTTAACCATCCCAAAGTTTTAGATTTTTTTATCACTTAGCAACAAATATAATAGACTATAGTAAATGTAAAAGAAATTATTATATTTTATTTTTCTACTACATCTCAAAATTTTAGGTTTTTTCCCCACTAAAAAACAAAGTTAAAAGACTATAATCCACGACTAGTATTTTATACAATATGGGTAAAAACTAAAATTCTATAATCAAGCTCCAATTTATTTATATTTACCTTTTTCACATTGAATTATAGTAAATTAGATGTAAATATATTCGATATGTTTATTCTCCATCACCAAATTTTATGTTTCTACGTCTGTAACCCACAGAGTTAACAAACTATTAATGAATGACAAATAAATTATATCTACATGGATAACCATTAAAATTAAATATTCAATCTCAATGTTATTTATATTCACCATAATCACATTGTATTATGGTATAATGTAAATAAAACATTTCTATGTTTTTCTTTTTCTCCATCACCAAAGACTTGATTTCTTCACCTCTAAGAAACCAAGTTAAGAGACTACAAATGAATGACCCATATTTTATACATATGCATAAAAATAAAAATTAAATAATCAAGCTCACTATTGTTTATATTCAGAATATTCACATTAACTTATTGTATATTACTTCTAAAAATATTCAATAATTTTCTTAACCATCCCAAAGTTTTAGATTTTTTTATCAGTTAGCAACAAATATAATAGACTATAGTAAATGTAAAAAAAATTATTATATTTTATTTTTCAACTACATATCAAAATTTTAGGATTTTTCCCCACTAAAAAACAAAGTTAAAAGACTATAATCCACGACTTGTATTTTATATAATATAGGTAAAAACTAGAATTCAATAATCAAGCTCAAATTTATTTATATTTACATTTTTCAAATTGAATTATGGTAAATTAGATGTAAATATATTCGATATGTTTATTCTCCATCACCAAATTTCATGTTTCTACGTCAATAAGCCACAGAGTTAAGAGACTATTAATAAATGACTAATAAATTATATCTACATGCATAAACACTAAAATTAAATATTCAATCTCAATGTTATTTATATTCACCATAATCACATTGTATTATGGTATAATATAAATAAAACATTTCTATGTTTTTCTTCTTCTCCATGACCAAAATTTTGATTTCTTCACCTCTAAGAAACTAAGTTAAGAGACTACAATGAATGACCCTTATTTTATTCATAATCATAACAATAAAAATTAAATAATCAAGCTCACTATTGTTCATATTCAAAATATTCACATTGACTTATTGTATATTACTTCTAAAAAGATTCAATAATTTTCTTAACCATCCCAAAGTTTTAGATTTTTTTATCACTTAGCAACAAATATAATAGACTATAGTAAATGTAAAAGAAATTATTATATTTTATTTTTCTACTACATCTCAAAATTTTAGGTTTTTTCCCCACTAAAAAACAAAGTTAAAAGACTATAATCCACAACTTGTATTTTATACAATATGGGTAAAAACTAAAATTCTATAATCAAGCTCCAATTTATTTATATTTACCTTTTTCACATTGAATTATGGTAAATTAGATGTAAATAGATTCGATATGTTTATTCTCCATCACCAAATTTCATGTTTCTACGTCTGTAAGCCACAGAGTTAACATACTATTAATGAATGACAAATAAATTATATCTACATGGATAACCACTAAAATTAAATATTCAATCTCAATGTTATTTATATTCACCATAATCACATTGTATTATGGTATAATATAAATAAAACATTTCTATGTTTTTCTTTTTCTCCATCACCAAAGACTTGATTTCTTCACCTCTAAGAAACCAAGTTAAGAGACTACAAATGAATGACCCATATTTTATACATATGCATAACAATCAAAATTAAATAATCAAGCTCACTGTTGTTCATATTCAGAATATTCACATTAACTTATTGTATATTACTTCTAAAAATATTCAATAATTTTCTTAACCATCCCAAAGTTTTAGATTTTTTTATCAGTTAGCAACAAATATAATAGACTATAGTAAATGTAAAAAAATTATTATATTTTATTTTTCAACTACATATCAAAATTTTAGGATTTTTCCCCACTAGAAAACAAAGTTAAAAGACTATAATCCACGACTTGTATTTTATATAATATAGGTAAAAACTAGAATTCAATAATCAAGCTCAAATTTATTTATATTTAAATTTTTCAAATTGAATTATGGTAAATTAGATGTAAATATATTCGATATGTTTATTCTCCATCACCAAATTTCAAGTTTCTACGTCAGTAAGCCACAGAGTTAAGAGACTATTAAAAAATGACTAATAAATTATATCTACATGCATAAACACTAAAATTAAATATTGAATCTCAATGTTATTTATATTCACCATAATCACATTGTATTATGGTATAATATAAATAAAACATTTCTATGTTTTTCTTCTTCTCCATCACCAAAATTTTGATTTCTTCACCTCAAAGAAACTAAGTTAAGATACTACAAATGAATGACCCATAATTTATACATATGCATAACAATAAAAATTAAATAATCAAGCTCACTATTGTTCATATTCAAAATATTCACATTGACTTATTGTATATTACTTCTAAAAATATTCAGTAATTTTCTTAACCATCCCAAAGTTTTAGATTTTTTTATCAGTTAGCAACAAATATAATAGACTATAGTAAATGTAAAAAAAATTATTATATTTTATTTTTCAACTACATATCAAAATTTTAGGATTTTTCCCCACTAAAAAACAAAGTTAAAAGACTATAATCCACGACTTGTATTTTATACAATATGGGTAAAAACTAGAATTCAATAATCAAGCTCCAATTTATTTATATTTACATTTTTCAAATTGAATTATGGTAAATTAGATGTAAATATATTCGATATGTTTATTCTCCATCACTAAATTTCATGTTTCTACGTGTGTAAGCCACAGAGTTAACAGACTATTAATGAATGACAAATAAATTATATCTACATGGATAACCACTAAAATTAAATATTCAATCTCAATGTTATTTATATTCACCATAATCACATTGTATTATGGTATAATATAAATAAAACATTTCTATGTTTTTCTTTTTCTCCATCACCAAAGACTTGATTTCTTCACCTCTAAGAAACCAAGTTAAGAGACTACAAATGAATGACCCATATTTTATACATATGCATAACAATCAAAATTAAATAATCAAGCTCACTATTGTTCATATTCAGAATATTCACATTAACTTATTGTATATTACTTCTAATAATATTCAATAATTTTCCTAACCATCCCAAAGTTTTAGATTTTTTTATCAGTTAGCCACAAATGTAATAGACTATAGTAAATGTAAAAAAAATTATTATATTTTATTTTTCAACTACATATCAAAATTTTAGGATTTTTCCCCACTAAAAAACAAAGTTAAAAGACTATAATCCACGACTTGTATTTTATATAATATAGGTAAAAACTAGAATTCAATAATCAAGCTCAAATTTATTTATATTTACATTTTTCACATTGAATTATGGTAAATTAGATGTAAATATATTCGATATGTTTATTCTCCATCACCAAATTTCATGTTTCTACGTCAGTAAGCCACAGAGTTAAGAGACTATTAATAAATGACTAATAAATTATATCTACATGGATAAACACTAAAATTAAATATTCAATCTCAATGTTATTTATATTCACCATAATCACATTGTATTATGGTATAATATAAATAAAACATTTCTATGTTTTTCTTCTTCTCCATCACCAAAATTTTGATTTCTTCACCTCAAAGAAACTAAGTTAAGATACTACAAATGAATGACCCATAATTTATACATATGCATAACAATAAAAATTAAATAATCAAGCTCACTATTGTTCATATTCAAAATATTCACATTGACTTATTGTATATTACTTCTAAAAATATTCAGTAATTTTCTTAACCATCCCAAAGTTTTAGATTTTTTTATCAGTTAGCAACAAATATAATAGACTATAGTAAATGTAAAAAAAATTATTATATTTTATTTTTCAACTACATATCAAAATTTTAGGATTTTTCCCCACTAAAAAACAAAGTTTAAAGACTATAATCCACGACTTGTATTTTATACAATATGGGTAAAAACTAGAATTCAATAATCAAGCTCCAATTTATTTATATTTACATTTTTCAAATTGAATTATGGTAAATTAGATGTAAATATATTCGATATGTTTATTCTCCATCACTAAATTTCATGTTTCTACGTCTGTAAGCCACAGAGTTAACAGACTATTAATGAATGACAAATAAATTATATCTACATGGATAACCACTAAAATTAAATATTCAATCTCAATGTTATTTATATTCACCATAATCACATTGTATTATGGTATAATATAAATAAAACATTTCTATGTTTTTCTTTTTCTCCATCACCAAAGACTTGATTTCTTCACCTCTAAGAAACCAAGTTAAGAGACTACAAATGAATGACCCATATTTTATACATATGCATAACAATCAAAATTAAATAATCAAGCTCACTATTGTTCATATTCAGAATATTCACATTAACTTATTGTATATTACTTCTAAAAATATTCAATAATTTTCCTAACCATCCCAAAGTTTTAGATTTTTTTATCAGTTAGCAACAAATGTAATAGACTATAGTAAATGTAAAAAAAATTATTATATTTTATTTTTCAACTACATATCAAAATTTTAGGATTTTTCCCCACTAAAAAACAAAGTTAAAAGACTATAATCCACGACTTGTATTTTATATAATATAGGTAAAAACTAGAATTCAATAATCAAGCTCAAATTTATTTATATTTACATTTTTCACATTGAATTATGGTAAATTAGATGTAAATATATTCGATATGTTTATTCTCCATCACCAAATTTCATGTTTCTACGTCAGTAAGCCACAAAGTTAAGAGACTATTAATAAATGACTAATAAATTATATCTACATGGATAAACACTAAAATTAAATATTCAATCTCAATGTTATTTATATTCACCATAATCACATTGTATTATGGTATAATATAAATAAAACATTTCTATGTTTTTCTTCTTCTCCATCACCAAAATTTTGATTTCTTCACCTCAAAGAAACTAAGTTAAGATACTACAAATGAATGACCCATAATTTATACATATGCATAACAATAAAAATTAAATAATCAAGCTCACTATTGTTCATATTCAAAATATTCACATTGACTTATTGTATATTACTTCTAAAAATATTCAGTAATTTTCTTAACCATCCCAAAGTTTTAGATTTTTTTATCAGTTAGCAACAAATATAATAGACTATAGTAAATGTAAAAAAAATTATTATATTTTATTTTTCAACTACATATCAAAATTTTAGGATTTTTCCCCACTAAAAAACAAAGTTTAAAGACTATAATCCACGACTTGTATTTTATACAATATGGGTAAAAACTAGAATTCAATAATCAAGCTCCAATTTATTTATATTTACATTTTTCAAATTGAATTATGGTAAATTAGATGTAAATATATTCGATATGTTTATTCTCCATCACTAAATTTCATGTTTCTACGTCTGTAAGCCACAGAGTTAACAGACTATTAATGAATGACAAATAAATTATATCTACATGGATAACCACTAAAATTAAATATTCAATCTCAATGTTATTTATATTCACCATAATCACATTGTATTATGGTATAATATAAATAAAACATTTCTATGTTTTTCTTTTTCTCCATCACCAAAGACTTGATTTCTTCACCTCTAAGAAACCAAGTTAAGAGACTACAAATGAATGACCCATATTTTATACATATGCATAACAATCAAAATTAAATAATCAAGCTCACTATTGTTCATATTCAGAATATTCACATTAACTTATTGTATATTACTTCTAAAAATATTCAATAATTTTCCTAACCATCCCAAAGTTTTAGATTTTTTTATCAGTTAGCAACAAATGTAATAGACTATAGTAAATGTAAAAAAAATTATTATATTTTATTTTTCAACTACATATCAAAATTTTAGGATTTTTCCCCACTAAAAAACAAAGTTAAAAGACTATAATCCACGACTTGTATTTTATATAATATAGGTAAAAACTAGAATTCAA
>OZ012741.1:7216643-7358393 GCA_963859935.3 Lathyrus sativus | reverse complement strand
TGTTAAGTTTCAAAGAATCTTTCGATGATCGTTGGTTGAAAGGTTTCTCTGTCAATTCCCGTAGATTCCTTCGATGATCGGTTAGTTGGAAGTTTTCTTTGTTAAGTCTCAAAGGAATCTTTCGATGTTGTTAGTTGAAAGTTTTCTCTGTTAATTCTCGGAGAATCTTTCAATGATTGATAATTGAATTTTTTTTTATTTGTTAAGTATCAAAGAAACTTTCGATGATCGCTAATTAAAAGGTTTCTTTGTTAATTATTGTAGAATATTTCAACGATGGTTAGTTGAAATTTTTCTTTGTCAAGTCTCGAGGAATCTTTCAATGTGTGCGTGCTGGGAGTTTTCGCTGCTAATTCTCAGAGTATCTCTCAACTGTTATTTGTTTGCAAATTTTGGTAAAACCCTAACAGGTGGGTGAAGGCAAACCCTTCATATCCCTAGCAAGATTGACCTTTAATAAACTTATCCATCCTATCACCTTTTTAAGACAAAATTTGGGTCTTTTTGTATTTAAATATCTTCCACCATAAAAAAATGAAATTTGTTGTTATTCATATTCTCGAGTTTAAGGAAATTAAATAGGGGCAGTTTGAATGACAACATCCTCATCACTCCATTTCATCACTATGAAGTCTCATATTTTACCTCATAAAAACATGTCAAAATGTAATTTTACATGGCTATATTCACATTATCAACCATAACTATTTTCCATACATACCAAACCATATTCAATTAGACATGTTCATTATGTTACACTTCACCACAACATCACCATTATCATCTCATAAACAATTCAATTCACTATTATCATCTAATCATCATTCCAATTTAAACACATATTATGTTGATTTCAAAAACTAAAATGCCATAATCATGCTCAAATTACATCATCACTCAATTCAACATGGACCATGTCCAATTCTCATTACCCACCATTTATCTAAACAAGAAAAATCAAAAGCGAATAATGGATGAGAATTGAAAAGTGAAGACAAAATAAAAGAAACATCAACATTACACATCCATGTCATCCCATAAGACATAAATGTTATCACAACCAAAAGCAAAATGAAGAAAAAAACAAATGGAAGCAACATTACATCATATCATCACAAGCCATAAAACTAAATTGAAACATAGTTCAAAATGAATAAAAGTTGTTTATTGAATTGGAATTGCAATATTACATAGCATGTAAGTTTACATGAGTATTACTTACATTCATATGCCATACATCCATAAAAACATCACAAACTTATGTTTCTTGCACCTCAGAGTCACGAATTTCTCACCCTTGCTCACAAGTTCGATAACATCCAAATTCCCCCCAAAATTCATTCACACACTCACATGACTCTCATTCTCTCCTATAAAAAAAAGGCTCTGAATTCACTTCTTAGACACATTTTCCAAAACACCAAAAGCTCATCTCGTCATAGCTTTAGAGGTTCACCTTGAAGCTCCAAAAGTTTGAGCTTAAACCCCGCTATCATCAATATCACAAAAAAAGAAGAAGACGTGACCAAACAGAAAGAGCAGAGTAGAATTGCACTTACCCGAAGGTGATAAGCCTAGCCAGAGTTCTCGTCAAAAATATGGAAATTGCAGGTTCCGACAAGTTCTTTTCTTCCACTTCCTTCGTTTTTTACATGTCGATTTACTATCTTTTTGCCTTCAATTGTTGTAAAATTGTTATAATCTGTGAAAAATAGTGAAATGGGTTTTTGTGCTTGTTTTAAGGCTAAATTCGTATTCGGGGTTTGTGTTTGGAGTTATTGCTTTGACTCTCTTAGACCTTTGAACTGGGCCTAGCGCCTTGGGCCAGACTTCTCCTCACACCCCCTTCTATGTTTTTTCCTTCTTTATGGGTGATAACATTCCGTCATTGCATGATTTTAGTCGAAGAAACGGATCAAAACAAGTTAAAGAGGAGCAAAAATGAAGAATATAGACCAAAGAATGAGAAAAAATAGGTAAGTGTGAAGAAATAGGAACTTAGTGAAAATCAAGTGAAAAGAGAGCAAAAACATACAACCATTGAAATAATCACGGACATCATTGCGCACGCAATAGGCGCAATAGGGAAGTAACAGCTGCACCACACCCGCGATGCAGATCATCATGTGCATGACGCAGGTCATCAATATTATACAAAAATAACAGATAAATGGGTAATACTTTGTAGATATTTTTTTTAGATGACTAAATCAATCATTTTAAACCAATGTTTAAAAAACTAGACCGAACCACTCGGTTCAATCGGTTGGACCAAAAATCGGAGCTGAATTCGATTAATCTTATAAAACTGCTAGTAGGTCAAAACCAGAGTAAAATCGAAACAAATTAGATTTAACCGTTCAAAGTCGTTCGAACGAAAGAACCGAAGTCGGTTTTGTAAAACCGTCTGGTTGAAAAAAAATGCATCAAATCAATCTTCTTTTTTTAAATTTAAAAAATAAAATAATATGTCAATATCAAAACTTAGAACATTTATTATTTAGAAAAAAGAATTTATTGTTTGTCGTCTTCAATTCAAAATTGTTTATTGTTGTTCAATTAAGTATGGTGTATTATTAATTTTTGTAATTCTATCTTATTTAATTTAGATATTCATAACGAGTTAAATTTAATTTAATTATTATGTTCTACTATTTTAATTTTGGTTTGAATTAGTTTAATTTTTTTTTTTTTAATTTATTTTAATTATTTTTAAATGAATTAAGTGTAAAACCTCTGATGAAACATTGTGGTCCTTCTATACAAAGCATACTTGTAAAAGGAAGACATAAGAAAACCTTCTTCATCCTCATATATGTCTCTACTCTTCTGGAAGTTGTAGCCTTGTCTTACTTAATAATGCACACTAGACTTGTCAATGGTCCACACTATAGATTTTACAAAGCTTTACTATGAAGCAATCTTTCAACTTTTTTTTTCTTTCTAAAATAGTTCTATTTGAAAAGAAAAAAGTGCTGATATATGTTTAAAGCATTTGCTAAGGAATTAAATAGATCAACATTACTTTACAAGTTGTGTGTTTGATTTTAAAAATAAAAATTATTTTTATAATTTTTTTAATTAGGTTTCTAAAGTACAACGCTAATATACGTCTTAAAATATTTAATTTTTAATTTTTAATATAATATTGTTTTATTGAAATTTTGAATTAATATAATTTATTTTGTGTATAGATAAGTTATCCCACATGATTATGTTCTCTAAGAATATCCCTATGCAGGGCAGGAAGAGTCAACTCTTCATGTTATGAGAGACAGCAGAAATGTAAACTAAATTTGGATTCAATTGTCGAATATAACTAATACTCATATCTATTTAGCTTTTAGCAGGCACGGATCTACATGCATGGCATTGGGGACAACTGCCCCCACTAGGTTACTTGTGCTATTATAAATTAATTCAAAACGTTTGTTTTTCATACGATGAAACACAAGTAACGTTCTCACTAAAAAAATTCAGTATTTGTGTACTTTAAAAACTAAATATTCTTAAATAATTAAACGTTTGTTTTGTTAGATATTAAAAATAAAAACAAAAGAAAAATTATTTAATAATTTCAAAATAGAATTATTTGTAAAAAAAAGTTTATATGTTTAAATATCTTTGTTTTTTTTTTAATATAGAATAACAAAGTTTTGATGGTTTTAACTTTTTTACACAATGATATATAGTTTCACATTAATATATTTTTCATATAAATATGTATAGGGTAATGATAACTTGTGCCCCAAGGGCACAAGTTAAGAACTAAATTAAGAAACATTATCTTGGAAATTGTGTACAAACTTTAATTAAAGTATAAAATTAATTTTTAAATTGTTTTTTCCAATACAAATTTACTATAAGTGAATATTTTAAATTGTGTACAATTTATAATAGTATATATATATTTTTCCCCCACTGATCAAAATTTCTAAATTCGTCCTTGGCTTTTAGCTCATAACAATGGTTAGAAATCAATTTACAAAGGAATTTTGGCAGGAAATAGAAGAATTGACAAGCTATATGGGCCACAGCTTGTCGTCAGTTATGGCATTGGAGAAACCAAAGGAAATTTGTCACAGTATATATAGCTCGTTTCAACATGATTCAAGAAATCCACAATAAAGTTAGAAGTTATCATCATATCATGGGTATTCAGAGCAATATGATCCATAAAGTAAGACAAACAAATGAAACTGACTAGAAGAAACTGGATAAGAATTGGGTTTGTAACAATTCAGATAGAGTTGTAACAAAGAATTGGGTAGCAGGATGTGGTGGTTTAGCAAGAAATTGCAATGGATAATGGTTGTGTGAATTCTCAAAAAATGTAGGTATAGTCAATGTGTTCTCTGCAGAATTATGTGGTGTGTTGGAGGGCTTATGACTTGCTCAATCCAAAGGCTATGATCGAGTGGTGCTGCAAGTTGACAATCAAGAAGTTGTGGATGCAATTCAGGAGAATAACAATCAGCTAAAGGGTTTGAGCATGATTTTCAAAATCAAGCATATTATGGCAAGAATCTTGAAGATAAAAGTAACAAAAATTAGTCACGAAGCCAACAAGTGCGCAAATGCATTAGCAAAGTTTAGTTTGAATCTCCATGGTGGAAGTTTAATTTTTACTGACTGTCCTAATTTTTTTTTATAGTTTATTGTTATGTGATCTCAGAGTCATAGGTTAAGTTACTTGGTTTTCTTTTTTTTGTTTGGGCTTTTTTCCTCTTTAAGCACAAAAAAAAACCCAACAAGATCTTCTAAAGATTACAGACAGTTGTATCTACGAGCATATAGATACACAACTTAGACAAAGGTGAGGGGGAATATGATTATAGTAAATTAAATATCGAGGTATGATCAGTTCTCTTTTCGATCTTATTGCTTCTCTCTGGTATTATGTTTGTTGTCTGTATGAGTGCATGCTTCCATGTAAACCCCAAAGATTTATATCTCACTGCGATCAAAATCATTATGAGAAATATCACTAGCACGCCACTTATGTGTTTATGTATCCTAAAGGGATGGATTGTACTTTGGTTAGATACTCTGATTTTGTTTTTGTTGGTTGTAAATTTGATCAGAAAAATACTAGTGGTATGTGTCACTTGCTTGAAGTTTGCTTGTCTTTTGGCACAGTAAAAAACAAGAATGTATCTCTTTATCCATAATTGAATCATAATATGTATTTGCGGGTAGTTGTTTCGCACACATAATATGGATGAAGCAATAGTTAAGTGATTATGGTATTATTTCAAAAACTGTCTTGAGTTAAGTGTGACAACACTAGCGGAATAAAACTCACTAAAAACTCAGTACTTCACTCTCAAACAAAACACATGGAGATTAGACACCACTTTACTAAGGATCATTTTGAAATAGGGGATTGCATGATTGAGTCTATGAATTTATCAAATCCGGTGGCATACATTTTTACTAAATCGTTTCCCAAGGAAAAATTTTGTTCTATAAGAGTTGAATTAGGAACGTTGAACATGTCATACATTGATTAAACTGATCTATGTTTTCTATGTGTTACTTCTATGTTTATATATTTTCCACTTTTTAATAATCCAAAAAGGGATAAAAGAAAATATCATCAACATCCTCAAAAGAAGAACAAAAATTAAACTCAAATAAAAGTTTATGATGATTATCCTAAAAGATCAAATGGTAAAGAAAAATATCAAATATATATGCTTTTCATATGTTGATGTGCTTTGTTGTCTCATCTTTTTCTAGGACCAAAGTTGTATTTTGAATGTGTTACTTCCAACATACTAAAGTCATACACATACTAACTAAAATTCTTCTTCAAAACTTTATCTTATTTCAAAATTATTATGAAAATCACTTAAGAATGGGCCAAGTATTTAAAAATTGGATCATAATCGATTAAGAAGCTTTTATGTAATAAAACTCAGCCTGTAATCGATTATAGAAATTGCCTAGTCAATTATGAGGAAAAAATTACTTGGTAATCAATTATATAGCCTCTGCTTTATCATTCTGATATGTAATTGTAAATCAAGAGATAAATTTTCTCTTGAAATTAAGGTGTTATAAAGGTTGCAAATTGAATCTGAGATAAAATATTGGTGTAAGAAGGTTTAGGATTGAGTGTGTGTTAAAATCTCTATGATGGTAGAAATGTTAGGGAACAATTCTTAGAGACTAGAGTAGGCATCATGATTTTGAGTCAAAGCGGTATAATTCTAATGTGTTCTTTTCTCTTGACTTATATTTTACTTTATTGTTCTTTAGCTTTCTTTCTTAACTCTCTTCTTCTACTCATTTTTTAAAATCAACCTAATGATTTCTTTAACCTGCTTAAGTTTTCAAAAGGTTTTTTTGCATCACAGCTCACCCCTCCCCTCCCTCTTGTGTTTGAAGTTTCTTAGGTAACAAATTTATGTACTATTTTGTTGGTGGTTCATTCCAATATAAATATTATTTTTAATATTTATATCTAGTGAAGACTCGATACCTTATATCCATGACTTATGAGACATAGTCATCAGTCTATCTACATAATAGTCTTTAAATGTTATTTCTTATTTTTTGTAAGCAAGGATTAAGATTAAACGAGTACTAGGTATTATTATTTTTAACAAGCTTGAATGTTGGTTTTGTTAGGAAAAAACAAAACAAGCATAGAGAAAAAAGAGGAACACAATCACAACAAAAGAACATAACGTGGAAACTCCAAAACCAAAGAAAAAACCACGGCCGTTGTCAATAGACAACCAGAGAATAACACTATGCGAAAATCATTACAATACATAATCTACCCTCAACTAGCTCAGGCCCCCCAGTACACTCACACCCTCCAAAACAAATATTTAACTACATCTCACAACACTCTAGTACAAGAATATAAGAGAACAAATAAAGCCAAATACAAGCTTAAAATGATTTTGACTGGTGCATCTTGGAATGAAGAACTTGAATCTCATATATAGCATTGGACTCCCACTTACTTCATAAAACTAAACGATGTGGGACTTCAAATAACTTGTATCATATATATATAGCCTTAGACTCTCCATTCACAAAACTAAGTGATGTGGAATTTCTTCAACGTGTATATTTTCAACCAACCCCAATAATTTCCACCTTGATTGAAAATAATACATAAACTTCCATTGTCTTCACCGATAATCATACTCCACCATAAAGAGTATAGTCACTTGAAGCTATACCACTCCAAGAAATATCACATTGTCTTCACCGACAATCATAGTTTTAAAAAACTATCATACTCTCTCATGAAAAATATATTTCACTTGAAGATAAACCACTTCAAGAATTTCACATTGTCATCATCAAAAATCAAATACTTTATCATGAAGAATAAATTTCACTTGAAGATAAACCACTCCAAGAATTTTCACATGTCGGATATAAGGTTGAAACATTATGGTGCAACTTCCTTGTTGGCAGGAAGCTCTTCAACCACCGACATAATTTAGCACCTTGTGTAATCTAAATTGTATCAACGCATCTTTGACTTGAACTTTCCACATGTCAAAAAAAAATTCTTCCATCAATTTTCTCTAGTCCAAACTGCATAACGAAAATTGTGACTACAGCTCAACAACCATTTCCCCAACCAACACAAAGTATAAAATTTCTTTTATGATGTGGAAGATCAGTCAAAACTGCAACCACAGAGCATACTAAGAAAATTTATCCCTGGATCGAAACCAGAAGCTCTGATATCAATTGTTAGGAAAAAACAAAACAAGCATAGAGAAAAAAGAGGAAGACAATCACAACACAAGAACATAACGTGGAAACTCCAAAACCGGAGAAAAAACCACGGTCGTTGTCAATAGACAACCAGAGAATAACACTATGTGAACATTATTACAACACATAATCTACCCTCAACTAGCTCATCCCCCCAGTACACCCACACCCTCCAAAACAAATATTTAACTACATCTCACAACAATCTAATACAAGAGTATAAGAGAGCAAATAAAGTCAAAGCTTAAAGTCCTTTTGACTGGTGCATTTAGAATGAAGAACTTGAATCCTATATATAACATTGGACTCCCACTTCCTTCACAAAACTAAGCGATGTGGAATTTCAAATAACTTGTATCATATATATAGCCTTAGACTCTCCATTCACAAACAGGCACGAATCTACATGCATGACATTGGGGGCAACTGTCCCCACTAAGTTACTTGTGCTATTATAGATTAATTCAAAACGTTTGTTTTTCACATGATGAAACACAAGTAATACCCCACTAAAAAAAATCAGTATTTGTGTACTTTAAGGACTAAATATTTTTAAATAATTAAACGGTTGTTTTGTTAGATATTAAAAATAAATACAAAAGAAAAATTATTCAATAATTTCAAAATAGAATCATCTGTAAAAAAAGTCTATATGTTTAAGTATTTTTGATTTTTTTTTTAATATAGAATAATAAAGTTGTGATGGTTTTAACTTTTTTATACAGTGATATATAATTTCACATTGATATATTTTTCATATAAATATTTATAATAATATATATATTTTTCCCCCATTTATTAAAATTTTTGAATCCGTCTCTGTTCACAAAACTAAGTGACGTTGAAATTTTTTCAATATATATATTCAAACAACCCCAATAAATTTGATATTATTAATAGTATATTTACATAATTTATTTTCTTCTCATTATACAATGTCGTTCTCTTGAAATTTCATACGGTTCAATTATCCTATAAGGAATCAACTAACATTTCCAAGTTTTGTCACTTATTTCCCATTAGGGTAGATGTCCAAACTTCTATGCAATTGTACGTTTTTTCTTCTTTCTTTGTTAGTTATTTTTATTTGTTTTCTACTTAAAATCCTTCCTCAAATTCGGCTTTCCACCCAATTGTTGACTAGCCAAAACAAGAAGAAAAAAAAAAGTTAAGTTTCATGTTTTCATATTTTCACAATGATAAATTCATCTATAAAATAAATCAATATGAATTATTCTTTTAAATTTTAATGTAATATTTCTAATTGCTTTATCTAATTAATGATAATTACATTACTCTCATGTCAATATATTTTACTCTTCATTTATGACAATAGTGAGTTGATCACTATTAATTAATAATAATACTTTAATAAAGTATTATCGTCTTTTTTATTATAATTTTTTAATTTGTAGTAAACTGTCAAAAAATCACATTTTTTTAAAGGAATCGAATATTATTAAGTGGTGTTGAGAAAAATATATATGAGTTGGAAGTGTTGAGAATCATGTCTGAGGTAGAAGTCTCATATTAATTAGAATATTAGAGATTGAACACTTTTTAAGTAAGAGAACTCATACACATATCATCTTAATGTTTTAGGTGTGTATGTGGTGTATCTCTCACAACGTCTGCTACTCATAAAGAAATGTCTTAATGTAAAAATATTCTCTCAGGTTAACCTCAAAGAATCGATGAACCAACAATGGTATCAGAGGCTGGTTCTTTTATCAAGCACTTAGTGTGCAAAAAAGCTTTCCATCTTCAATGAACAAATCCCTGATAAGTGCAAAAATTCTTTCCATCTTCATTGAAAAAATCTCTGCAAATCTCTCAATTCTCGATGCAAAGAATTATGATAAGTGGTGCAAATAGATTAAGGTGATGTTTAGTTATCAAGATGTTCTTGAAGTGATCAATAATTAATCCACTTGTAGAAGGTGCAACGGCTACACAAAGGACTGTGTATAAGGAAAAGAAGACGAAAGATTTCAAAGCTTTGTATCTCATTATCAATTTGTTGATGCTTATAACTTTGAAAAAGTTGGTGATTGCACATCCTCAAAGGAAGCTTAGGAAATTCTGGAGAAAAGTTATGCAATAACTGATAAAGCAAAGGTGGTGAGGTTACAAACTCACAAGATGCAACTGGAATTGATTCAGATGGAAGAGAATGAAATCATTGGTGAATTTACTATCATAATCACAGCATTGGTGAATTTACTACCATAATCACAGCATTGATGAATTTACTACCATAATCACAACATTGGACAATCACTGAGTATTATGTGGTTGGTAAAATCTTAAGATCTTTAACATCAAGATTCGATAATGTAATGGTTGCAATTGAAGATTCCAAGGATCTTTCAACCATGAGCAAAGAAGAGTTGTAAATGTTTCTTGAGGCTTGTGAGCAAAGAATGAAGGAGAGGAATGTTGACATGACAAAGGTTGATATTTCTTTGAATATCAATTTCATTGGAAAAGACAAAGAAGTGAAGGGAAAGTAGTCCATAAATATAAGCAGAGGAAACTATCAGAACAATGATAGAAGGGACTTCCAAAATTCTAGCAGTTCAACATTCCAAAATATGAAAGCAGTTACAACAGAGGTGGTGGATCAAGCAATTACAAAGATGGCAACAACAAATGAAGGTGAGGAAGAAAAGGGAGATGATAAGAGCTATTTTCAAATCTACAATTTTCAAAATCTTGGACATTTTGCTCGTGAACGTAATTATAACAAGAATGATTCACAAGAAGCTGAAGCAAAGTTTGCAAGGCAAGAGGATAACTGAAGCAGAAAATAGCACCGGATGCAGTGGTAACTCGTTATTGAAATGGAGATTAACTTCCATAATTAAAAGCAGTATAACTCATTATTGTTTTTTTAATTGGGATTATTATTTGCAAAAAAATCAATCAAGGCATGAAGAATAAGATGAAATTCGCGGATGATAGCACACTAGCAATAAAGGGGATTGGTGACGTATCAATCAAGAGAAAGAATGGTGAGAATTCTTTGATTAAAGGTGTGTTGTATATTCCTGGAATCAAGAGTAATCTTTTGAGAATTGGTCGATTGCTTGAAAGGAATTACAATATTCACATGAAAAACAAAGTACTGAAAGTTATGAATACAAATATGAGTTTAATCCTAAAGGCCTATATGGCTAAGAATACAATTTTCAAGGTTGAATTGAAAGTAATGAAGTACAGATGTCTTGCAAGAGCAACTAGTAAGGATAAATGGATTTAGAACTATAGGCTTGGGCATTTGAATTTTAGAGATCTTGATGTTATGTTGAAAAACAACATAGTTACGGGGTTGTCATTGATCAATATGCCAACTGAAGTGTGTGAGGAGTGTGTTCAGTAGGTCAAGCAACACACATGCAACTTTAGGAAAGATGCAAGATGTATAACCAAGTTTCATCTTGATGTGGTATATTTGAATGTTTGTGGACATATGCAAGTGGACTCAATCAGAGGCAATAGGTAATTTGTCATGTTCATTGATGATTATATTAGAAAGTTATGGACTTACTTCATAAAAATAAAAAATGAGGTGCTTGAAGTGTTTAAAAAGTTAAAATCCATGGTAGGAACACAAAGTGATCATAAAATCAAAACTTTAAAAATTGGTGATGGGGGTTGAATATGTCTCAAACAATTTCAAAAAATTTTGTGATCAAGAGGGCATTGTACATAAGGTAGTGTCACCATATAAGCCTCAACAAAATGGAGTTTCCGAGAGAAAGAATTGATCACTTATGAACATGGTAAGAAGTGTGTTAAAAGGGAAGCACTTATCAAAATAATTGTAGGGATAGTCCATGAAAATATATGGAAGGTCAAATGCACTAGCAGGGGTAAGCTGTCCCACAAAGCTATAGGTCACCTAAAATGGGTCATGAGGTCGCCTAGATGTACATACTAGGCCGCACAATTTAGCTGATAAATATAATAATCATTTAGAGAATATTTCTTTACAGAAAAATATGGAAGATACATGATGGTGAAATCAATATGCAGGTGCCTTCATAATCATAATTACCATTAACTTTGAAGTTTCTCTGATGCTAAGTTACCTGAAACAATTTGGTTTTATAGAAAGTTTGTTTGCTTGGTTGGAGGCTTTAATGTTCTATTTGTAAAAATTATTTTTGGTAATTCAAGTGTTATAACCAATTAACACTCTGGTGTAACCGGTTACAGCAAGGAAAAAGTCACTTCTGAGTTGAAGAAATAGGAAAAACTTCATGGGTGTAACCAGTTAACGTCTGCACGTAACTGGCTACTACTAAAAGGAGAATTAATTTTGTGTTAGCTGTAACCGGTTATAAGTTTTGTGTAATCGGTTACAGGCTAGAGTTTTATATCCTTTCAGTTATGTAATCATGTGAATTGTGTCCCACGATTATAAATGTTTTATATCCTTTCAGTTATGTAATCATGTGAATTGTAATCATGTAACCGGTTAACTTCTGAGTTTTATATCCTTTCATTTATAAATGTCTTAAAGGTGTCTTCATCTTTGTTAATGAGAATATTCTCACCCTCGATTATCTCTTTCAATTTCCTTTCTCCCTCTCCACACTCTAATTTTCTCGACTATTCACCAATCTTGTGGTTCCAAGTTCCAACATTCGGAATCAAGAGCCTGGTTCTGATCTATATGCACCAAGTGTGCAACATGATTTTTGTCTCTAATGAAAGAATCCCTTGAAACCTACCCATCCTTGATGTGAAGAATTACGACAAATGGTGCAAATAAATGAAAGTGTCAAGATGTACTTGAAGTGATCAAGAATAGGGTGAATCCTCTAGTCAAAGGTGCAGTTGATGCACAACAAGCAACGCATAAGGAAGACAAGAAGAAAGATTTTAAGGTGTTGTGTGTAATCCATAAATGTGTAGATGGTGACAACTTTGAAAAAGGTCATGATTACAAATCGTAAAATCAAGTGTGGAAAATCATAGAGATTGCATATGCATGGGATGACAAGGTGAAAGTGGTGAAGTTACAAACTCTCACAAACGTCAACTTGAATTGATTCAAATGGAAGAAAAGGAGATAATCAACAATTTCACAACGAGAATCACTTGGTTGGTGAATCAAGGGAAGGCATGTGGAGAATCACTTGGTTGGTGAATCAAGTGAAGGCATGTGGAGAAACAGTCACATAGTAGTATGTTGTCGCAAAAATCTTCCATTCTTTTACACCAAGATTTGATAACGTGGTTGTAGCAATTGAAGAATCGAAGGATCTTGCGACAATGAGAAAAAATGAGCTGGAAAGATTGCTTGAACCTCATGAGAAAAGGATGGAAGAGAGAAATATTAATAAGGAAAAGGTAGAGATTGCTTTGCAAGCTCACTTCAAGAAGAATGACAAGAGATTGAAATGAAAATGGCCCATGAAGAGTAAAGGAAATTTTCATAATTTTGGTGGAAGAGAGTCCTAAAATTTTAAGAATTTGACTTGTCAGATGGATGAGAGCAGTTGCAACAAAAATAGTCGTCAAGGAAACTTTAGAGGTGAAAAGTAAAGGTTTGGCAAAACCATAGAGCAGTGCTTTAAGTGTCAAAGGTTTGGTCATTTTGCGAGAGAGTGCAATGTGAGCAAGAAGGAGCCTCAAGGAGATGAAGCCAAGGTTTCAAAAAAAGAGTTTAATAAAGAGAATAAACTTTTGATCATAATCACAGAAGGAGAATGCATCAACAGCAGGTTGTGGGATAGCCGCAGAAATTTTAGGAATGCTGCAAAACAGGTTGTAACCGGCTACATGAAAGCATTAATCAGTTACATGCATAAGAAAATTTCATGGTGACTATGAGAGAAGGAGTCCAGTGTAGCGAGGAATGGTATTTGGATTCGGGATGCTCTACTCATATGATGGGGAGGAAGGATTGGTTTGTTAAATTCAACCATGCCATGAAAAACAAAGTGAAGATCGCAAATGACACCACTCTAATGGTCGATAGGATCAGTGATGTTTTGATCATGAAAAGGGATGGTGGATATTCCTTAATCAAATATGTATTTTACATTCCAGAAATCAAATGTAACCTTCCAATTATTGGCCAATTTCTTGAAAAGGGTTAGAATATTAACATGGAAAACAAGGGGTTGCACGTTATGGAAGCAAATGAGGTTTTGGCCCTTAAAACTTCTATGGCTGCCAATAGAACCTTAAAGGATGAGTTGGAGGTTATATAGCATAG
The DNA here is from genome assembly GCA_963859935.3 of Lathyrus sativus. NCBI lineage: Eukaryota > Viridiplantae > Streptophyta > Magnoliopsida > Fabales > Fabaceae > Lathyrus > Lathyrus sativus. The sequence continues at coordinate 7,344,409 of OZ012741.1, read as the reverse complement.
ATGTCTTGCTACAGCGGCAAGTCAAGAAGAGTGGATATGGCCTTATAGTCTTGGGCATCTCAATTTTTGAGATCTCAAAGACTTGCAAAAGAACGGAATGGTAACGGGGTTGCCATTGATCACCATACCGGATGAAATTTATGAAAAGTGTGTGCAATTAAAGCAAAATAAGGATAAATTCATCAATGATGCATGTTGTAGAACCAAGAATCACCTTAAGGTGGTGTATTTGGATGTGTGTGTACTAATGCAAGTAGATTTCGCTGGTGGCAATAGATATTTTTTCACATTCATCGATGACGATAGTAGAAATCTATGGACATACTTAATTGAAATTCTGGCATTGTAACACTAATATTGATGTCCTCACATCAAAACATAATGTCAAGAAATATGTTACAACATCTTCTGTCTGACAGAACAAATAAATCAAACTGAAAATAAATTGCAAAAAGATAACATCTGATGTTTTAGTACAACATGTCACAACATCTGTCAGACCATTTGCCTTCAATGTTAACTGGCTAACATGTTAGGACATCACACTCAACATCTTGTTGTGAACCATGTTTTAGCAAAATTGTTGCCAATCCTAAAACCATGGAACTTAAAATCTCCCCCTTTGGAAAATTTTGGCTAAAATAACCTTTGCACAATAATTCTGGAGAAGAGGAATAAAACCACAAACACAAAACACAAGCTACATGAAAACATGTAAACTTTGTACAAACTGCAAACAGAAAGATATCCGAGATAAAATGAAACTACAAGTCATTAGAGATTACAACTCCTTCAAACTCCAGAAATATCTAGAGATCAGATGCTAAGACATGTGATCTAACATCACATCAACACAGCTCCAACACAAACACCTCAGACAGATCTATTACTCCCCCTGTCACACATAACCAATACTCCCCCTTAAGGGAAAATTCAGATCATGAACTATCCAAGTTCATACATTAGAAACACATATATAAGAAGCCACACAAATTAGAAACACATCAGGATGAATGTCATAACATATGGTTCCACATCAGACAGTCATCATTGTACACAGACATCACATCAGTAGCAGCAGTGACAGCAAGCATGACAGACTATCATGCTCCCCCTAAATAGTTGCATACAGTAAGCAACAACAATAAACTACTTTTCCCTTAGAAATAGAACATTTTTGTCATAATGTTAGTCACCATGCCAAGACATGTGACATGACATCAGGACAAAAAAATACACTAACACTTCACTCCTCTTTTTAGCCAAAAATTGACAAATATTAGAGTAAATGTAAACAACAAGTTGGAATCACACAGTGCATTCAAGCATAAAAAAGTATTGGAAGCACAACATTGATTATAAGCCTCCCATTCTGTAAAGGCTATAATTCTTCAGCAGTACAAATTCCTGAAACACCCCTGACAAAGTGATGACCTGTCCCAATGAATTTGTCCAGCTGTGGAGAGTGAAAATCCTTAAAAATCATGATTGTGATCAGCTTGTCACAATATAATGTCGTGACATCCTATTTAACATTGTATTCTTTTTAGCATCCAACTCAATTTGGAGCAATAGCTTCCTCAGCATTATCCTTAGTCTTAGAGATAGACCAAAAAATACAATTATATTATTGTTGATCCAAGAGACGAAATTGTTTCTCAAGAAGAAACATCCTTAGAATTATAGAGGAGCCCACACAACGGAATTAACTCAGGATCCAAATAAGAACACCACACAGTTATAACAAAAACAAACTCACTTTGAATTACATAACTTAAGAATTCAACAAAGTACAGCTGAACAGCTAAACACAATGTCAAGACATATAGTCTGACATCACAAAGCAACCAGAGAAACAACTCCCCCTGAAGACCACAATCCACTACAGAGAAAAATAAATTCTCTCATACAACAAACATCAATGTTCTCAAGGACGTACATGGTAGAATGGATCATCATGCTTTTGTTTGGCGAGAAAAAGCTAAACCCTCTTGTTCAAACATTGATGCCACTTCACTTGATAAAGGAGCATCTTCTTCTAGAATTCATGTGTCTCCGGCATAGTCCTCCCAGAGACATGAGTCCCTTACTGCTACCTTGGAAGTCCAACATGTTTTTGTTATTTTTGATATTCTTTTAGGAGGCCCCTCGGACACCTCACTATTTTGTATGTATGCAGACCATGCTACTAGGAACATGTGGGTGGAGGGGTCAAATAAATTTGTATTAATCTTATAAAGATATTTGTTATAAGATTTGAAATTTATGGCGTTAATTTTTTTTTACAACATTGTGATTCATTAAAATGTATCACCATAATAGAAAGATTGCCAAGTTGTTGCAACCTCATAGAGCATGGTGTCAAGATGTCATTCAACTATCTGGATTGCAATATTTATACATGACTGGGTATACTTTTATTAACTATGGTTTATTGTCTCCTTTCATCAAGAGATGGCACTCAGTGACTTCTTCATTCTATCTTTTGATCAGTGAGATGTCCATCATACTTGACAATGTTTATCCTTACTACATCGTCAGATCAGGGGAAGATTATTAAACTACTTCAGACTCACTAGACCTGAGATACTAGAGATGATGGTGTAATATTTGAGAGTTGACTCAGATAATTCCCGACAGGAGATAGATGACACCAGATGATGTCATGCTAGATTTGGAACTTTGGAAAGGTTGTACATATATCATATGGATGTGGTAGTTCAGGTTGATAGTGATGATGCACATGTAACACATCATAGATTATGTGCATTGAGGTTATACTTATTGCATTTGGTTGGCACGTCCATATTTATGGACAAAAGTGCATACTATGTCGATGTCGTCTGCCTAAGATATTTCATTTACTTGGAGAGGATTCACGAGTATAATTGGGGATCTCTTATTTGTTTTACCTTTACTCAAAGTTAGGTGAAGCTTGTTTATGAAATACTAGACATATGACAGCAAGCAACACACTATTTATGTTAATATATTTGCACATTTACTGTGACTAATATTTTATAACACTTGCGCAACACCGTTATTAATATTTCATCTAAACTATTTTGAGACATAAATCCTCTAGCACTTTCCACATATCTTTGGTTGGGCATATGTGGATGACTACGACAAGGCTTTGCCACGTGCGTACTCCTTCATCCCTCTTAGAGGGAATCAGGCGACTGAGTCGTTCCGAGTTTATCTTGACTGCATCATGAAAGATGATATAAACATCATATCGTACGACGATCACCATAATATATTTCCCTTCGATAAGATATCGTTATACTCCATAAGGTTGACTTGTGGGTCACGATAGATGTATCCACATCTCTTTGAGCGAGTCATTTTCTAGTTCGGGTATCTATAGGGTATTCCTAGAGCTCCCGACGTTGTTCCTCCTCCCACACCCCGCCGCAGAGATATTTGTGGTGTACCATGATCATTTGGTCCTATAGGATATACATAGTATGTTAGCTCTTCGGTTATGGAGTACTGCATACGAGTACATCTAATGGTTTTTTAAAGTGTCACATTCTTACATGAGACCGAAGCAGGCTTGAGTGGGCCATGTTGTTGTTGTACTTCCAATCTGTCAGGTATTGTGACTATTAGGCGAGTGGGCATGGAGGGAGGAGAGTTTCAAGAAGGCACTTTTGGGAGAGCCATTGTAGAAGTTATGATGTCCGAGGCACGATATACCTTGTAGTACGAGAGGTAGAGGAGGAACTAGGGGGTCAGATATACTCAGTAGTTAACTTTTTCTTTTTATTTTGATAATTTGTATTTTGGTTTGTACTTTGTGAGCAATGTATTGTTTGGATTTTGACTTAATATATAATATGTTGATTGAATTACGTAAGCGTATGGTTTAATTGAATAACAATTATGTATATTTTGTATAAATGGCTTAAAATTTAAGCTTTATTAAAATATGTTCAACTTATAACAAAAATACTACCCAATAAGGAGATTTTTTGTCATAAGGGTTAATACGGGACTTAATTTCCATAATATCCATTGAGTTGTGAAATACCAATGTCATGAGTTCAAAATTTATCAAAGGGTTAGTCTAAAATTTAAACTATAGACTCACTCTTTCATAAATACGAAGGTTAAATTTGATACTATTTTTTAACAAAATGAGAGTGACTCACTTATAAAATATTTTGGTGTGTACATCAAATATCTAGAAATTAACACTTGTATTATTCTAAAAACATTTTTGAATTTTCTAAAAAATACTCTTCACAACTAAACTAAAGGTGGGAATAACACCCTCATATTCAAATGGTCTAAAAGCTTTTGTGGAAAACCAGGATCACATTGAAGCCATTTTAATGTAAGCTAGAGCTACAAACTTGCCCATTTCTAGCAATAATTTCTTGATATATGAAAAGAATACTCAAATTAGTTTTTTTAATAAAAGATTAAAAAAAACATTTTCAACATTAAGAGTCTAATAATTATGTGACTCTAAATGGATAAATCAAGTACTCTCAAGTTGGAATCCTAATCAAAGACTCATATCTTATTAAAAACTTTGATCAAGAAAAAGTAATTACAAGTGAGAATCACTTATTTGCTTCTCATGCACCTCACAAGAACCTCTACAAATTTTCTATACATATGTTGCTTCATATACATTCTTTGCACTTTCTTTCTTCCATTCATTCCCATTTTCTCTCTTGCAAATTTGTTTTCAAGTAAAAACCTTAGATTTTCTGCAAGAACATCATTCCCTTTGCGTCCAATAGGATGATGAAGACCACTCACACCATGCTCCACAATCTCCTTTGTTCCTCCAGCATCTGTTCCTAACACCTACACTCCAAATGATCAAATAGAATCGAGAAATGTCAATATCCGTTTTTTAACCATGTTACTGGTACGAAATATACACCAACCCTGACAATGTTTCAAAGGATTAATGTCATACCGCAAGACCAAATGCCATTGCTTCGATTGTCACGCGTCCGAAAGTTTCTCCCAATCCCTATTCATCATTTAAGCAAGTAAAAGGTTTTCAATAAGCACTTATCATAGAATAGCTTGTGCTACAAGTTACCTCTTAATAAACAGTTTTATCAAGTTTTTACCTGAGAGTTTATGACATAAACATCAGCAGCAGAGTAAAGTGAGGCAACATATGTAGTAGCCGGAGTCCACAAAACATTCTTCGATAAATTCGAATGTTGCGACAAGAAACTTGCGATACTCTTAACATATTTCACCTTGTTACTCTTTGATCCAACAGAACCAATCATGATTTTCAGAGATTGTTTCATTTTTCCGTTGCTCGACATTGGTAACAATTTTCTAATATGATGCCTTCTATCCCAAGTAACTTCCGATGAATTTTGCGATGATTCATTTTCTACGATTTTGTTTGCTGATTCGAGAAACAGTAGCTGACCCTTTCCAGGATTGATGCTACTTAGAGATATCACAAGCATATCGTTATCGTTCAAACCTATTTCTCTTCGTACCGATTCGCGCAAGAGCTTCCTCTTCTCGTCGATTTTCGCGGAAGTGCTCGAGGAATGAATACCGGCTGCGAAAGCAAGTTCATCATTAACAGACAGTGGAACAATTGCAGGCTGGAATTTGAGTCTTATTGTTTCTTCTTCGCACCATTTTCGCCATTTCTTGGATTGTGATTCGGAAAGAAAAACCAACGTCTTCACTTTGTTCAAGACGTGTTTTGATCGGTCGAAGTACTCTCTTCGGTTTTCCATAATCCACCAAACAACTTGGTTTGCAGCAGCAGGAAAATACTCAATATATTGTTCTGTAAACATACAATACAAAGTTGTAGAAAACGCGAAAATAAGAGCTTTTGTAAAAAAAGTACTTATTTATAAGCACTTATCATATAAGTCATTTGAAAACTTAAGAAAAAGTCACAAAAAAAAACAAGAAAGCTTAAGCAATCTATTCATACCAATCCATGAAGAACAAACAGCTGATCCAGCAATGACAAGATCAGCACTCATTGCAGCTTTGAAGCTATGATCAACTTTATCATCAACCACCTTAATTTTCCTCCTAATAAGCTCTTCCATCAAACCACCTTTTTTACTAAGAACAACAGCCGAAACATTCGCTTTACACCTCATCAACTCAGTTGCCAATTCCATCATCGAAAGTGGCGCACCAGTCATAGAAAGCTCATGAAATATCAACACAAATCTCTTTGAAAAAACAGCTTTTGCAAAATCACTTTTCTTGTCACATTTTCCACAACACTTGTCATTATTATTAGTACTCAATTTCAATATCCTATCCTCTAATAACCCAAATGGACCCACAAGAGAAAACCTCTCCAACTCCTTTTCAACTTTCAATTTTCTCTTCTGCTTATCTTTAACCTCACTTCTCAAAGATCTTCTACTTTTCCTTTTCCTTGAAGTACTTTTACCCTTTTCTTCTTTCTTGGCCAAAACAACAACTTTTTCATTATGATCAAATAAAGAGCTCTTTTTGACAACAAAATCTTGATGATTACTAAGATGAAAATCAAACCCTTTAATTTCTTGTTGCTTATCATAATCATCCCACTTAGATTGAACAAAAAAACCAAGATAAGCCCAAAGGGTAATCAAGAAAAGCCATAATACTAACCGGTTGCTTCCAATCCAAGAAAGAGGTACATTACTACTACTTTTGATTTCTCGTCTTCGAAATGAAGGTGAATGTTGTTGTTGAATTGATCTTGATGATGAAGAATGAAGTTGAAACTCTCCTCTATTGTTGTTGCATTCATCCATTTAAAGTCTCATTTAACTATGTGTTTCTTTTCTAAGATAGAATAGAATGATAGCAAAGAAACTCTTGATGCTATCTTGAATGAAAGAGAAAGAGAAAGAGAAAGCTTGGTGGGTCAACTAAAACAATTTGTTAAGATTTTAGGTGAAAAAGGAGAGATTAAAGTATTTCAAGAATTGTAATGACTTTGATGTTAGTTGAAATGTAGCATCATAGATGACATGTAGGAGGATATTTGTACATGACATGACATTGATAGTTCTTTTGTGTTTTTTTTTTGTTTTTTTGTTGATTGTTTGAATTTAGTAATTGATTGTATAATTTGAATACATATTTCAGGATTGCTATGTTGACACCCATTTCTACACCCTACACCTCAATTACTGTTTACAAATACTTGAACAAATTCCCCAGAACATGGTTAATAGTGTGTATTTTATTGGTTAATGAAGTAGTGAAAGTGGTTAATAAATTATAGGTAAAATAATTGGTTAATAATGTAGATTTTTGTGGTTAATGCAACTGTGAAGTTGGTTAATGCGCAATCTTATATTTGTGTTATAAAATAAATTTTAAAAATAAATATTTTTTTAAAAAAAAATTAATATTTTAAAAAAATATATTATTTTAATAAAAAAAACACTGTTCACCGTATAAATACGGTGAATAGTGCATACGGTGTAAGTATTGGGTGTAGAAAAGGGTGTAGAAATAGCATTTTTCTACATATTTATTTGAATATGTATAATTTAAAATTTAAATTTAAAAAAAAAACATTTTGTTATGATAATTTTGTAATAAAACATTATGTTAAGAAAGAAAATGTTGATATAATTGTAGAGCTTGAAAGTACTAGCACTAGTATAATAGTTTTCATAATAAAAAATGGTAGTGTAATTAGGTAGGCTATTTAGTTAAATAAAGGAATTATTGAAAGAAAAAAATTAACAAATACTATATATATTTTAAATTTTGGAATATTCTCTCAGTTTCATATTATAAACAAATTTTATTTTTTAGATACATTAAATAATTAATATATATATATATATATATATATATATATATATATATATATATATATATATATATATATATATATATATATATATATATATATATATATATATATATATATATATATATATATTTATATATATATCAGATACATTAATTATTTAATATATTAAAAGATAAATTTTGCTTATAATATAAAACAGAAGAATAAGTAATTATTAATAAAAATTGAAGACGTTTCATTTCCACAAGAGTGACATCTATATATATATATATATATATATATATATATATATATATATATATATATATATATATATATATATATATATATATATATATATATATATATATATATATATATATATATATATATATATATATATATATATATATATATATATATATATATATATATATATATATATATATATATATATATATATATATATATATATATATATATATATATATATATATATATATATATATATATATATATATATATATATATATATATATATATATATATATATATATATATATATATATATATATATATATATATATATATATATATATATATCAAGATTTATTACAATATTCTCTTTAAATTATTAATTTTGAGACTTTTTTAATAATTTTTTACATTTTTTTATATTTTTAATTATTTGACTTTCTATCATTTGATATACTCTTTTTTCTATAAAATTTATCGGTGTTCTTTCTACAAACTCAAATTACATAAATTTATTTTCACCATTTTATTTATCATAACTATTACTCCAACACTCTCTAAGATTATCCGTTTTAATCTTATCATATTTAGTCTTATTATACATTGCAATATTGTCATCTCTACTACATTTACTTTATTTGTGTATTGATTCTAAATAGTCAAACATTTTGTCATACAACATCGTAGATTTTATGTCACATAAAATGTCTAAAACCCGCTTCTGTATCAGTCAATCAACTTGAATTAGATTATTTACATCTTCTTCTATTTATTCATCGTTTTATATTACTGACCCAAGATATTTAAAATATGTGACTTGCGGGATGATATGATCTTCAACTTTTACATTTATGATTGAAAAACTTCTCTTTTTGTTAAACATACATTCTATATATTATGTCTTACGTCTGACGTCTTGGATGTGTGTTCCATTAGTACAACCAAATTAAACTAAAAAGGCAGGAGTTTATGGTTGAACCTTGATGCAAAGATATTGTAATAAAAAAATCGTCTCTTTCCACTACATGTCTGCACATTAGTCGATAATTTTACATACATATCTTAGATAACTCAAATATATGTGCGATCCTAACCCCTTCCTTCTTTAAGACTTTCTACAAAATCTCTCTAGACACTCTATCATGCGCCTTCTCCGAGTCAAGAAAAATTAAGTATAAGTCTTGTAGGTCCATATTATATTGCTTCATCACACGTCGTAGTAGATTGAACGCTTCCATGGTCGACCTCCTATACATAAAACCAGGTTAATTCTTAGTGGCTTGGTCTCTTTTCTTAGTATTTGTTCATTCACTTTTTCCCATAATTTCATAGTATGACTCATAAGTTTAATTTTTCTTTTTCTTATAGATATAAACTAAAGTACTTTTTCATTCATCTGACATATATTTTAACCTCATAATTTTATTAAAGAATTTGGTAAGTCACTCAATACCTCTATCACCAAGAATTTTTCACACTTCAATAGGCATGTTGTTTTGTCAACTGCCTTACTTTTACAGACTTTCTTTCAACGATTATTTTGCCTCTTATTTCTGAATTTGACGATAATAATTATAATTTTGATCTTCTTCTCTAATGCCTAGTCTACTAGAGTTCAATGAGATATCATATTTTTTATTAAATAAATTGTTTCGTATTTTCAATTATCATTTATATTTTTATTCCTCTTTCTAAAGATTAACATAATCCCTCAAAAACTTGCATTCTGATACTTTTTCCAAGCTTTAACATTTTTACATGTGGTTCTTTAAAATAATCTTTTTTTTACTTTAACTTTACTATGAAATTTTCATTCTACTACCACGATTATTTATCCTAGATATAAAATCTATTGATTTTCTCAATAATTCTTTAGCTACTTTTCTAATCTCTTGAATCATCTTATTTCACATATCATTTACATTTTCGTGTGGTTATCCAAACTCTCCCTCCAATATTGTGTTGAAAACTTGTGTTTTACTCTTCAAATATCACCACTTGATTTGTGACACTCCATGTTACTTCTTCTCTTTATTTTCTTCATAATCATTACATCCATAATCAATATCTTGTTGAATAGTCAAGTTTTCTCTCAAAATAAGAAGAAAAAAAAATATTTAAAAACATGTCACATCACTCTTATATGTGTTAAACATATTTGTCTCTTTTCATAAATGTGGTAATAGCTATAGTAAGATCAAAAATCAAAAAAAATTCTAACATGAATTTATTCTCTCCATCAACTTTCAAGAGACCATATCTCCGTGCACGATCTCAAAACCTTTTGTTACACTCCCTACATGTTCACTTAAATCACCTCCTAAAAAAAATTTATTTCATAGAATATAAGTAAATCTTTTAAATCCTTCCAAAATTTTACCTTGAACCTTTTGTTACGCTCCCTACATGTTCATTTAGATCAACTCTTAAAAAAAGTTCCTTTCATAAAATATAAGTCTTTTAAATCCTCTTAAAATTTTACCTTTAAATATTGTGCTAACCCAACCTTAAATTCATTAAGCACTAATAACATTAAAGAATTTTGTTACACTACAAATTTTAAGATTATGATTTGATCTCCTACTCTTTTAATAATCTTTGACTTATTTTCAAACTCTTTTAATAATCTCCGACTTTTTTTCAAACCTACAATATCCTTATTCTACTCCTATAATCCACTCATTTTTCATTTTTTTCAAACCTACAATATCCTTATTCTACTCCTATAATCCACACTCATTTTTCATTCTAGTATACCGAAGTTTAAATCAAACTCGTAGTATACCGAAGTTTAAATCAAACTCGTATAATTCAAGTCATAGTGTTTCTTACCAGCAATAACCTAGCGCACATTATTTCATAGTTATGTTAAAAATTCGACAAAATTTTATATTGACAATCAATTGCTCAGCTATCTAATACATGTCTCTCTTTTTAGCCGAATCGACTATGCATAACAAAGCTAACAAATTTATATTGTTTTCGAAAATTGAAAGAGAGGTTAAAGAGATATATTGGATCTATTTCTCCCTCATGTTGATTAGTAAAAATAAAAACAAAAATGGTAAGTTAGATTTCTTTTAATTTTAACTTACCAACAAAGAAGTAATAGACCTCATAAATGCATTATCTAAGTTATTGCATTTCATCTCCAATGAGTGGAGTCTCTCACATCTTATTACTATGTTAAAACAAATACATATTTTAAAATTTAAAAATATTTTCACAAAAGAGAATAAATTTCTCAATCATGAAATGAGCTTTTTCTCAATCATGAAAAATCATACACTGGTGTTGGAGGACCTGATTTAGAGACAATTTAGCAGAGAAAAGACATTCTAGCAATATATATAACTATATTCTGTTTTACATTATATATCAAACTATAATCATGCAACTCTTAATACCAGTGACATGTGATACTCTACATATAGAGGTCTTTGAAGACAATATATGAAATAATTTGAAAACATCAATTCAATTAAACCAACTAAAATCAAAAAGAAAGAAAATTCTACTAAACTTTTCTCACTTACGCTTATAGTTACCAGTACCATTAAATTCACATCAACCAACTACTATTAGTAAGAATATCATTCAATCACAAAGAATAGTAAGAATATCATTCAATCACAAATATAACAGAACTCAAACTACAATTTATTAAATCACAATAGGTGAATTCTTTAACCAAAAACAATTGAAGTTGAAAAGGAAAACGATGCATTGATTAAAATTGTCACAAAAGCTTATACTAGTGTCATCATAGAGATGAGCTTAGAAAGTCTTATAATCAAAGCACAATGTCAAAAACCAAATGGAACAAGGTAACCATTTACATGAGAATGTTGTATCTCCATAATGTAATCAGCTGCTTCACAATCATTATCATTTTTTTCTATATCCATAATTCATCACGTGAAGCATGCCTATAGTTTCTCACAAGCTTCATTAGAAAATCAAACAAGCAAGAAAAACCTGAAAAAGGCAAGAAATTGTATGTAAATTTATAAGGGGTGCCAATTAACCGATCTCTATTCGAGAAAGACTAGATACACTACACATCATGTAACACTTTTTATTGGTTGAAATTCATATAGATAACATTGAAATTTTATAAAACCCACACAAAATAGATACTTTGCTGAAGTTCATAACCAATAAGAGTGTGTTGGAAAAATGTCTTTTATGAAGCATCGACACGAACAGAGGCATCTGACATGTCACCGAGACTGACACATGGACAAGGGTAATAATTTTCAAAAAAAAAAAAAAATAGTAGTTGTATGTAATCGCATGTACAATTGTTGTGCCAGATGCATTTAATCTAAACGTTTTGTTGCTAGAGTTAAAGAGTATGTTCGAAATCATTCTTACCGCACAATTAAACAAGCAACTACCACCCGTCAAACTGCAATAACGTCATGAATGCGGTACAGCATGAGCAGGTGTTGTATAACTGCAACAGGGGTGAAATTAGGGATAAGTGAAAGAAGGAAAATGAAACAGATGTGCAAATCTAAGGAAAATCTTAATGATAAACTGTTTGACATGTTAGGAACGAGGAACCTGTCAATTAGACAATGACTCAAACTTCATCAAGAACGTTAGCTGTTCAGTTGTTACCTAAATTATCTTGAAATTTATTGCAGCCCAAAGTACTCCAGATGAAAAGCTGAAGAACAAGGGGCCTAGAGTAAGGCCTGCATAACGAAATTACAAAAACTCAGAAAATTGCAACAATACAAAAATTATAAACTATCAGATATTAGTTTGGAAATGACAAACCTTTAACTGCTTATTTCAAACAAGCTGTATCCTATATAAAACTTCATTGACCAAAATTCATCTCTGAATATCTGTATAGAGAGCATAACCAACATTCATTGAAATGATATAACAAATAAACAACCATGACAATAGCAACCAAGATGTGCGGAAAATAGTTATCTGTCAAAATTCCACTAAGTAACAATGCTAAAGAGCTGCTAATAAGTCACAATATTTGTAATAAATAGCGTATCGCAAATAGTGATTTGTTCAAAATAGTAATAAGCATGCAAACAAAATAAAAACTAAACTATAAAATGAAGATTTAGCAAGACAACTTGCCTGCGAGGTTTATTCTGTCGTTGTCCATACTCATCATTTACCAGATCTACAGAAAAATAAATCACAAATAACAATAATGTAGCCACCGGCAAAAGATGAAACTATCAAAGGAAATGAAAATATATTTTACCAGATTTTTGTGGTGGCTTCAATTCATTATTAGCTTTATTCGCTTTATTATCCTTGCTGCAAAGATTCGCCAACAAAAAGAAAACAAAGAATGATATCAAGAACCTAGTAACAAAATATTGCAACAATGAAAATGAAATGGAGACAAATGATATATTTATGCTATAAAACTGAACCAACCTTGAAGTATCGATTGCAGAGGTTTGTCCTGGTTGTCGGCCATAAGCACCGTCAACAGCAAGGTATGGTGAACAGTATTGAGCCCCTAAGGCTCCTGCAGCACCAGCCAATACTGGTAGCCTAAACACAGAGGGGAAAATTAGTAAGTTTGGACATATGAAACTATAAGGATTTAGTACTTTTCTATTTTAAATTAAAAAATAACTTATAAGATATATCTATACCATGTCATTTCTGATTTTCCTAAACCAAGTTGAGGATTAGCAACATATCCAGGGAATGCCATACCAACAGCGGGAACTCCCATACCACCTGGATGCTGCCCCCCGAATTGCATTACTGCATCCAAACAAAACCAAATTAAAAATAGAAAAATCAATTACACGCGTAAAGGAAGAAAATAACTTAATTAGTCTTGTTCAACAAGAACTATAAACACACACAACACGGGTACATTAATGTAAATCAGAGCCTTAGAGCTAAAGATAACAACAGGTAGGATTTGAGTTGAGTACTGCAGCGCCCCATTTGCATAACTGTATTTAGAAAAAAATCAAGGACCCAGACCTAAACCCAACCCAAGTATATTAGAACTTCAGTGTACATATACCCTTACATATACGGGACACTATCAAAACTCGAACCTATTATCCATGTTTTCAATAACTTGAATATAGTCTTCCATAATGCATCTAATGCTTTAATTTAAAACCAGTACATACTTTTAGATATAAAAGCATTGTAAACAGAAACATTGAACTTAATTGAGATAGAAAATCACAAGCTTAGCCACTTTTTTTACACCACAATCTTTACAATTGGCTGCTTTTGAAAATAAAAAATAAAAAATTGATTGAAGTATACATATTAGAACAGCAAATAATATTTACTTATCATGCTCATTTAAAGATCAATCAAAGTATCCATATTAACAAGTTAACATCAAATAACATTACATGATTTTACTGGACAACAATGTTACAACTTAGAATCACAATAGCAGAAGAAAACTTCATTCAAGCATCAGAAAGTTGTACTAAGCAGACAGGATCCAAAATTCCCATGACTTTTGAATAAAGATACATACCTGGCAGGAAGGTGGGGAAATTTGGATCTCCTTGACTGATGCCCATATTTCCAGCAGCCCCCATTACCTGTGCCCCGCCATAAACAAAAGGTCCCCTTCCAGCACCATGGGGAGCTCCCCTTCCCTTCCCAACCAATGCTCCTTTGGCATTACCTGATTCTGAGGCTGCATCTATTTCCCCAGAATCAAGTGAGTTAATTGATGCAGCTCTTTTTGGAGGAGATGAAGACTGAGATCCACTACCAGGTCGATGGCCAGTCTGTGGGGCCGTAGCTTGCACAGACGTTGAAGTCCTCCCTGATGCAGAACTTCTCTGAATATCGTGCAGTTGAGTTTGAGAAACTTTATTTGCTTGGGTGTGTGAGAGAGCAGGTGGGTAATTCATCTGTAATGAGATTGGTGCACCTCTCCCAGACCCGGCAGGCCTGGGAAAATGAGATTGAGAAGCATGGACACCAGAAGATCCAGGTGGTGCCAAATGAACATTGTTCAAAGGCTTTCCAACAGATGGGCCGACAGACTGGTCAATGTAGAGCTTGTCCATGCTGATGGAATCAGAAACATTCTTTCCCCGATGAACTACATTGTTTTGTTGAGCTTGAAAACCCCCATCCATAACAGGGTGAATGTTCCTGCTGGTGTTGCCAATTTGTACATCCCGTTTTGGTGCCAGATTAACTTCTTTGTTGGAAGAGCCCGACGGATAAAATGGTGGGGATGCATAGTTCAAATTTGAAGAAACATGTGAAACTTTCTTAGCAGGCATTGCGTCGGATTCTGCATTGGATGCTGTTACTGAAAATCTCTCTGAACTAACAAGTGAAGTTTTCTCTTGAGATTTCCCAGATCTTTGAAAACAAAACAAATCAAAACTTATAAGAATTCCTCAACATTGTGAGCATCATGTCACCAGAAAATTCTGTAAAGTGCATGTTGTACTTACTGTTTATTATGAACCTGAGGAGCTGGACCATTCCTTCTGTTAGTCGGTTCATACCTTCGTGGCCCTCTCCCTTTCACAACAACTTTAGGCGCCTGACTTTGACTGCGACTGCGGACGTCGTTATATTCTCTGTCATTATATTCTCTGTCATTTCTGTCATTAAATTCTCTCCTGTTTCCTCGAACATGTCCTCCGCGATCAGTCCCACGGATTCTACCACGCCCTCGAAAATTACCCCTAGAAGGTCTCCTCCTCTAAATTTCATACACACAGCATTAGAAAAGAGTCTTACAAAAATGCCAATTGAACTAATATCAATATGTGACAGTGAAGCACTTTATAGATCATTACCTCGTTGAAGCCCCTATCCTGCACTGAAATTTCCTCAAATTTATCATGCCCCCATTTCTTATCATCTTTGGACTCCCACAATCTCCTTCCACCATGCATCCGCCTATCAAAGGTCAGGGAGTTAATCAGATAAGAAAAAAAATAACATATGATGTACAGACAAAAACAAGACCCTGACTGACACTAGACATTGTTAGTAATCAGATTTGTCAATGGTGAACCAAAATCCCACCATACCAGCCGCTTTGCTGCACTGTTACAGCTAAGCGAATTATCCACGATATATGCCGATATTTACCATTTCGACGAGCCAAAAAACCATTGTGTATATCCGCATGGCTCTGCTATTTGGTAATGGGACAGCTATTTGATAACAGTGTTAATTTTTGAAATGGAACAAATGAAGGCAACCAACCATATCATGTTGGGCACACTTTCAATCTATAGTGTTTGTGCTACATATAAAATATTCTATGACCATGTCTAAAACTAAGCTACAATATTCCAAGTCAAGGTAACACTAAATCTACAATAATCTAAACAAATTCACTAAGGTACATTCGATAAAAAGCAATATAATGAAAAATATACCTCTGGCGAGCACCAGAATTGTCCCTGAAACGGTCATCATGCATGTAAAAGGCACCAGCTGTGGGCACAGCAAATGGTTCATTTTCCTTTTTCTCCTCTAAATTGACCTCAGCAGAATCTTCTTCCAAAGAGGGTATAACCTCCCCATCAGATTCTTTAACCCCAACCACAGAACCCCCAACCCTAATCTCAACCTTCTCCTCATACCCCTCTTCAACTTCCTCATACTCTTCTTCTTCTTCTTCAACCTCCTCATATTCTTCTTCCTCTTCTTCAACCTCCTCATCATCATAATCAGCCACACCACCCTCGCCATCTGAATCATCAGAACGAACCCTACCACGAAGATCCTCACTCTTAACTGAATCCTCTCTTTCCCCTTCTCCTTCTACATCTTCTTCGTCATCATCACTGGCCTCACGCCTCCGCATTGTAAGAAGCGATCCATTCGCCTCTTCAGGATCACTCTCGTAATCAACATCATCTTCAACAGAATTAGCCATAGCAACAAAAAAAAACCGACAAAACCCCACCAAAAACCTAACCTTCCCCAACGAAATTCAACAAATAACCCAAGAAGAAAAAAAACTAATCCACGAATTCCAAAACCCTTGAAAATCGAAACTCAGTAACCAAGGTTTCTTCAATCGATTCAAAACCAACGAATAAAAACCTAAAAAAACTTGAATCAGAACCCTGATTGAAGAATGAAATTGAGCGGGGATTGGGATCTGAAACCCTAGATTTGATTGTGTTTGTGAGATTTTGGAGTGAAAATCACCAATTGAGAAAAAAAAAAGTTTTTGAGTTAAAATAGAAGATTACGTGTGGAGTAATTATCTTATATTGTTAGGGGTAATTTGGGTAATTAAAGTTTGGGATCTCGTGATTCGTCAACTCCCGGCACGTGATAGAGAGCCTCTCTGGCTTTGGTGAAAAGAAAAAACAAAACAGCGGCATAAGTTGAATGAATCTCAAATTTTTGATACGTGGAATAATATTGATGATCCATTATAAGATATTTATTAATTTTATAAACATTTCTTATAAATATATAAATTTGAATGAAATTAATTATATTTAAAAATAGTCAAATAAATTTTATTAAGTTTATCTTTAATGGATTGAGATCAACAAGCTCAGAATAATCTCAATCATGAAACTGAATGTGTTGAATTTGATCTAATGTCAGAAAATAATAATCAAACTCAACCCTTACCATTAAATCATCAAGAAACCACTAAACATCCATCTCCATCAAACCATTCTTCAGACAAAGAAAATCCAGCTGAATCTATTCAAGAAACACTGCATAAAGATAAAACAAACTCACCTAAATCATCTCAGCATATGACCAACTATCACCTTCTACCTAACCATGAACTCTATCAATTGGAAGATTTTAGGAGTAATTTATATAACGATGCAAAGACAATAATAGAGAAGGATTTACTTATATTGATTATGTTGCTTATAATGCAAGATGGAAAACCTTTAGAAATTTTGTCAACTCAGTCAATCAAAATCTGAAGAATTTCTCCACTAAGGAAGTCACTACATCTAGCCAGAAGCAACTACTTAATCTAGAAGCTAAGGTAGCTTCAGTTGTTGAATGCCAGGCATTAATAAAAACTCAAATGTCTAGTAACCAATAATCAGTGGATGCTCAATTCAAATCTATTGTTGCCAGGCAAGAAGAAATCGAGTTTGATCTCAAGACATTCATGGAATTATTGAAGAAACCTTAGGTTTAGGATGTAAAACCTTTTATATGTTTGATGATATGCTTGTGATCTTATTACATTTCAGTTTGTTTAAG
Source organism: Lathyrus sativus (assembly GCA_963859935.3). NCBI lineage: Eukaryota > Viridiplantae > Streptophyta > Magnoliopsida > Fabales > Fabaceae > Lathyrus > Lathyrus sativus. The sequence goes on along the minus strand of OZ012741.1, from coordinate 7,326,174 downwards.
AATATTATTTATTCGATATATTTCATCGGTTAATGCTTTATATTTCTGATCTTACCGAACAATCAGAATCTGAGATGGGTCAAAGACGAACGTCTGTGATGCTGGATGTGAAAGAGGATGAGGGGGTGTACCTGCAAGGCACTCCGATGCTAAAGTAAGAAAACAAGCAAGAGAGTGAGCAAGTATAGAATATGTGTTTCTAGGTAAGAAGTTGGATACCCGACCCTCTCAAGTTAGAGGATTTTTATAATTCCCTCAGCGCTTGGTCTTTGATCCCTATTTTTGGAACGAGATAACCGTTTCCCGAATAATAGGTAACTGCCAAAAATAGGCGTTGAGACGGGCAGACGTGTCCATAACTAGTCGTTGTGACGGGCAGACGTGCCTTGTAACGGACAGAGGTATAGTTACAGACACAAGCGTCTTGCCTGTTTGTAGATGGTGGAATCGTGTGTGACGGACAGAGATTGACGGAAAGAAGTATTGTGACCAAGGGTAAATAGGCCAGCTTCCCCTATTGGAGGGGCAAAAAGGTAAACTCTCCCCCAACGAGGTTGGACTTAGGTAATTGGGTCGTTCTGGGAGCAGAAATGGATTGGGTCACGCCCAGCAATTGAGTCAATCCGGAACAATTTCTTTCTTGTTGATTAAAAATAAAACTTGTTATTCCTGGTTTAAGATCAATTGCAAACTGAAAAAGGAGATTTCATTGGAATTAAAAAATTACATGAGAATGAATAAGACAATACAATAAATTAGTCTATCCTTATGCTTTTTTGTTGCTTCAGTAATCTCTTTCAATATTATCAACATACTCCTTCCATGATTGACCTGCTTCCTCATCTTTAGAAGAAGGATCTTCATCTTCGATGGAAGAATCCTTAGGAGCCTTTCTACGTTCTTTCATCCCTGAAGTTTGTGCTCTATAGACAGCCAATCTGGTTTGAACACCTTCTTTTTCCTTCAGTTTCAGTTTCTTTTTTACCGCATCAACATGCAATTTTGCAGCTAATTCCTTGATTTTCCGACGTTTCTCTCTTGATGCTTTATCTTTCCTCAATAAATATATCTCTCTTGCAAAATTTCTTTTGTCACTCTTGTGAGAAATTAGGTTATGAGATTTTCTCTTCATACCTAACTTTGCTCGAAATATTTATATGAATTGGATGAATTCTTGAGGAAACTCTGTTGATCTGCTTTTATAGTGTGTCTTAAGTAACCATTGAGTACATTATGGAATTTATGCACCAATGAAAACTAGTCTTTTGATCTTTGCACTTTGTTTGACTCTAACTACTATAAACCCTATAAAGCATCTTTGACCATCTCGGGACAATGAATTTTTCTTCTTAAATATTTGCTTTAGTTGTTTTTAGTATCTTTTTTATGTGTTTTTTTTCTCTCTGCTTTAAAATTTTTATTTTACTTTTTGATGTGACAAAAGAGAGAGAAAGATATAGAAGTATTTTAAGAGAATATGAACCCTTCAAATTTTTTTAGTTGTTTATTTTAATTTTCTATCATTTAAAATTATGACATATTTTATTTTTCTTGAATATAGAACTCAATGGGACCTTACAAACCTCATACACTGACGTTGCCAAGTAAATTATAATAGTTCAGCATTGTTCTTAAATACTTATGTTTGTCATCGTCAAAAAGGGGAATATTGTTAGAACAAGATTTGTTCATGACATATATCCTTTAGGTTTTGATGATAACAAAGCATTAAAAGAACAACGGTGTTATCTAATGTGTGTTATAAGTATGCAGGTTCCAAAACTTAAAGTGAATCTATTCATAATCTGTTAAGAGAACACATGTGAGAGAAGTTGAGTTATTGGCTTTTGATGGTTCAGAACTGAAGGATGTTCTTTTGTAAAGTCTAATGATATATGACTGCATAGACTCTAAAGCTGAATGTATCAGCATCAAGAGAGTAATGTGTTATCTATATACTCATTGAATGTATCAACTTTTGATGATCATGCAGAACCATAGATAAAGCTAAATGATTCCTACAACAAGTTACATTGTCAAATTAGTTTGTCATCTAGAGTATGTGTTCACATGGCTCAAGGAGAATTGACATGCTTTATAGATACCCACTCTCAACGAATCTATAATATTATCTCACAAGGAAGAGGCTATGGTTAAACAAGTTACGCAACGGATAAAGATCTTTTTGTGTATTTATCTTCAATGTCTCGTAGTAGTATGGAGTGACAAAGACACTTGTGCAAGTTATCTCTTCCAACGAATACTCTTTTGTATAAATTATTTAAGTAGCTGAAGATTCAATCTGAAGAATCAATAAGGAATAAAGAAAAAGGGTTGAGTAGAAGAAAAAAAAGTGTTTTCACGAGTAAACAATAACATCGAGTATGGAAGAATAACAAGATCAACAATAAACAACAACATCGAGTATGCAAAGTTTTTGTTATTTGTTGTAAAATTCATAAAGCTTTAAGATTTATTAAATAATGTATATCTTAGAAATCTTAAGTGTTATGATATTTGTTAAGGATGTTGCCATGTACCTCTAATTGTATATCAGGTACTCCTTGTTATCTATTATTCTAAACAGATTATTCAGTAGTTTAGAAAGAAAGTCTTTTGATACGTGCTTGAGCATCAAAGTCTATTGATGTGAGCTTGAGCCAAGTAAGTCTCTTGCTATGTGCTTAAGCATCGAAGCCTTGATCAAATTGTTGATTAAACAGGAAGTCTTGTACTTTAGGGTATAAGCAGGAAGTCTTGAATCTGTGGGATTTAAGCAAGGAAGTCTTGGACTGTGAGTCTAAGTAAGAAGTCTTGAATCCGATGGGTTTAAGCAGGAAGTCTCGATCAAGTGTTGATTGAGCAAGGAAGTCTTAAACAGTAGGTTTAAGCAAGGAAGTTTTGAATCCGAGGGGTTTAAGCAAGGAAGTCTTGGATTCGTGGAATCTAAGCAGTCAAGTCTTAGGTTGTAGGTCAGAGCAAAGGAAAGTCTTATGCTCGAGGGCATAAGCAATTATAATCAGTTTTAATTATAGTGGAAAATCTCTTGTGTTGCAAGGGGACTGGACTACTATCATCGATTTGAGAGGAACCAGGATAAATTATGCGTGCTCATGTGTCATTTACTTGTTTATGTTTATTATTCCGCTGCATTCATATTCTAAGGATTTAAAATCTGCATGTTTTATGCGGATTTTTCTTCGAATTTTCCTGCAGAACTTCACTGTAAGGACTAAAACCAAATTAATTTTAGGCTTATTTAGTCTTAAAGTCCCTTAACTTAATTTAGTGTTCACATCATCCCTTATATAATAAAAGTTACAATGTAATCCCTTAACAAACGTTCCGTTAAACAACTTGACCCATTCTGTTAGTTTTGTTGTGAAAACATTAAGTATGCTAATGTGGCATGCCAACAAGGATTGAAGTTCATTTGTGACTCAGCATATTGCATTTTATAAATCGTGTAACCTAATTTTATATCCAATGCAATATTTTAATGTTAGGTTACTATTCATCATCTTCTTCCTCCTTCTTCATTCATGTGTGAACATGTTAATAAACTCGAATAACAGAGCAAAATCAAACACCCAAAATTATGGGTCATTTGGATCTGTTGTGATAAGAAAGAAAAGGATGGAGTGTTGGTGTGAAGAAGAGTATGTAATGCGTATTGTTACGGATTTGAATAGTGTCAATGTTGGGAAAAAGTTTTGGGGTTGTAGAAATTGCCGAAATCAACTGGATAAGGGATGCAATTTTTTCAAGTGGTAGGAGATGAAGTTGTTGATGGAAGGGATTTGGAGATTGAAAGGCAAAGGAAGAAAATATTCAAGTTGAAGAATGAGGTCTTAAGCACAAGAGGAATGTTGAAAAATGCATTTTTATTTGGCATTATTAGTTTAGGGTTTAATATAGTTTTTGTAACAATGTATTTGAAATAGATATGTGGGCAACAAAACATGTAATTTGATGTTATGAATGTAAGAATGTTTAATTTTGCTTAAATGAAATGGGGTGAATGTTATAAATTTTTGTTGGATGTTTAAGCATTTCTGTTATGGTACGATATTGTTGGTCTGTAATGGTTATATGATAACATCTAGTTGAATAAAATATTGCTTTAAAAAAAGTTTTGTTTTATAACTGGTCTGTTATGGACCTATGATAACATATAGTTGAACAAAATATTTCTTTAACAAAATGTTATAGATTATAACTAGTCTGTTATGTATCTATTACTCTAACTGGTATGGTATGATATTATTTTATAACTGGTTTATTCTGCATTATAAAGAACAAGTTGATGAATCATGTAAATAAGAAGTTGATATTGCTTTAACAAAATGTTATGGATATTGCTTTAACAAAATATGTTGCTTTATAAAAGCATGAATTTTTGTCACTGATACAAAAAGGCAATATAATAGCATGTGTTCTTCACACTGGTACAAAAAGGGCAGTGATACAAAAGGGAATTTGTTCTTTTCCACCAATACAACAAAGCCTAAGTTAGTGTTCACAAAAGCCTAAATAAAGTGTTCACATGACACTGAGTTACACAAACATGAAAAATTAAAAGTGGATCAAGTTGCTTCAAGTTGAGTTGATGTTGCATGACTTGCTTGAGGGAGACTTGCTTCAGGGAGACTTGCTTTAGGCTGACTTTGTGCAGGAAGACTTGCATCAGGATGAGATGCCTCTGGCTGAGTTGGACCAGACTGACTTGGTTCAATTGAGTGGTCTGACTTAGACCTGGATGTTTGCAAGTTGCTTTGTTGTACCCCATCATATGTCCTCTACTGCACTTGATGCTAAAATTAGCTCTTTTTAGCTTAGTGTCATCGATTATGCTCTATGAGGAATCTCTAGTCCTCTTCTTCTTTGGCCTCCCTGGTTGCCTTTTGATTGGTGGTGGTTGTAGCTCAACATAACCTTTTTTCTCCCAAAGTGATTCCCCATTGACTGGAAAAATGAAAGATGCATAGCATGCTTCATACATTTGTTTCTTATAGCACTCAGACACATAACTTTCAATCTCTAATTTTTGAGATTTCATGCAAGATATAGCATGACAGCATGGTAAACCTGTCAGCATCCATTTTTTGCAAGAACACACCTTGGTTGACAGATTCACAATGTATTTTTCTCCATTATATGAAATGTGTCTCACCTCATAGTCGTACTCTCCTGCATGCCTGTTAAGTAGACAAGAACTCAGCCACACAGTATAATCAACAAATGTAAAACAAACATTTAGATGAACAAATACCTCACAATCCAAATTTTATTTTTTCATATTCTTTTGCAATCTTTTTCTTGATATTGGGTAGAATATCACCTTCAAACTTGGCAATTTTTTGTCTGTTTGACTCCCATCTTTGCATGAGATATACTTTGATTTCTTCAATCATTGTTATGATTGGCTTGGACCTAGCTGTCACAAATACCGAGTTGAAAGCCTATGACATGTTGTTCACTAGGGTATCACACAAAGGATTGGTTTTGAAGAAAGCCTTGGTCCAAAACCTAGCTGGTAACTTATTAAATACTTGAATGCTTCTACATTAACAACCTTCATTTCCAACATTGTTTTTCCACATTAACTTCTTGAGTTTAATTCCTAGGAATTTCTTCCTAAAATTGTTGTATAAATGCCTTCATTTACATACCAATCATTAAGTTTTAATAAGTATGTAGCAATTGTTAAGGTATGTAAGTATGAAACAGTTATTAAGGTATATCAGTATGCAGTAGTTATTAAGGTGTATCAGTATGCAGTAGTTATTAAGGTATATACCTGACACAAAATCTTTGGTCCACTTGTGGCAGCAGTTCATTTAGAGCTGGTAACAGTCCCTATATATAAGTATGCATCAGGCATCAAATATAACTAATCAATTATAGAAACGAACAACAAATTAAATAACGTAATTAAATAAGTACCTTCTGTTGGCCACTTATAAATGTGTAAGTTTTACATAGCCTTGTACTTCCAAGATCAAATATTAACAAATCAAGGAACTAACTTCATGAATCTTTGGTTTCTCCTTCTACAACAGCAAATGCAATTGGCATCATTTAGTCATTTGGATCCCTTCCAATTGCAACAAGAATCTGACCACCATAGTAACCTTTGAAGAAGCAGCCATCAAATCCTATTATATGCCTGCACTTGAAAAAACTGTCCTTGCATGCCTTAAAATATATGTAGATCCTTGAAAACGAGGGCTCAACTGAGATTCAGGATTCTCAATGTTGTCTTCTCCACCTTGGTATGGTTGACTTGTAACTTTAACTGTTGAACCGGGATTGAACCTAAGTATTTCATGTGCATAATCATGTATTCTTCTGTACTATTCCCTAAAAGACCAATCTACAATATTAATTGTCATGGTTTTTGCATTGTATGCAAAAAATTTATTGATCCGCACATTTTATTTCTGTTGGGTCTTCTCCATGATATCACTTAGCTTTAAACTAGGATTCTCCCTCAAATTATTTTGTATCTCAGTGTTGAGCCATTTGGATGTGAGAAAATTCACCATGTATGTTGCACCCCAAATTTTGACCCCTTAGATCTTCATCATCATTCTAGGATCATTTCCATTTGTTTATCTAACCGTAACCTATTTCAAGTTTGTCTTTGTTAAGATACAGGTGAATTAGGGTTCCGTACAATTAAGAATCAAAGTTTCGATGGTTTAATCAGTCAATGTATTGGATTGATTCTCCATGAAATAAGTCTCCGCATCATCAAAGATACTCTGTTGGTTCAAGTATGAAACCAATTTGAGGTTATCACCCAAAGATTAAAGACAATGCAGTTCAGAATCCCCGATTAGGATTTTCGATCAGGAAAAGTCAACTGTAGTTTGACTTTTGATTTGAAAGGTTTTCCAATGATGTAATTATGGTCCATGAAGCTCATATGGCTTAGTGAAGTCCACTCAAGAAGTTTCAAGGCCTCGGAAGACCCAGAACATGAACAGTCGACTCGGTAGTCATCGATCGACCGTTCGGTTGACCGAAAAGTCAACTCTTCAACCATAAGGAATTTGAGCTCAAAGTGTGAAGAAAAAATGTTACTAATAATATATTACATCTATCCATGAAGTTTCATAACCATTGGATCAAGGATTGAGGAGTAATCGGAAAAGTCAGGAATTAGGGTTTTGAAAGGGGCAAGACCATAACTTCCTAACCACACATCCAATTGAGTTGGTTCAAAGCTTGTTGGAAAGGTCTTGACAAGTCCTAAAAACGTCTCACACTGGTCCATGAGCAGAAAATGAGTAGATTGGGAGTTATGATCAAAATCATTACAAGAGGGGAAAACACTTAGAAAATTTCTAAGTTTCTGGTCTTTTTAGGCATGTTTTCAGCCAACTTTGAGGGATTTTTAAACCTAGTTCCACTTGGAATCTGGAGATAACGTGAACATGAAAGTTGTAGAGCTCCATGAGGCCTTTACAAAAAGTGCTAGAACTCTTCCATAGCCTTTGTGAGCTGATAGTTTCAAATGGAGCAAATTAGGCCTGAGCACTAATTTGTCAACTTTTCAAATTTCAACATAGATTTGACTTCCAACCATATGGTTCATTTCCAACCATGAAGGAATGTCTGCTGTGGTGTGTTAAGTTTAACTTTGAACCAAATGTGGAGAGAACCAAGGCAAAACTAAAAATCTAATCATAATCCCTTTATTTATTATTATAAAGTACATGTGTAAGAGACATTGGGTTTGCTGCTGCCATGGCTTGCTTCAGCATCTCTATTTTGACAGCACAACCAACTTAAGGATAGCTAGAAGTGATGGCATTAACTGTTGGAGTTAATCTCAAACCAGCAGACATGGAATCACTTTTGAAATATTAAGGTTTCCTACCAAAATGCAAGCTTGCAATTCCAAATGACAATTCTGCCCCAACTCTTCTTTTAGCCCATAAATAGAGACTTCATACCATTCCATTGTTCACACCAGAGCCCTATAAACCCAAGAGAAAATCAAGCTCTCGTCTTGCCTTGCTTTACTTGTAAGTGAAGAAAATTCCAAAACCACCAAAAAACTGCCTTGTGCAAACTTCATACCAGCAGCCTGTCTAATCATTCAACCACCTTAAAAATCATCCACACAACTTCCAAATCATCATTAGGAGGTTTTCTAACCATTATTTTGATCAAAAACACCACAAAACCAAAAGTCAACTTCTCACACCCATTAGTTTGACTTTTCTGCACAAAGTGATAAAACTCACTGCCTAAAACAGTTTGAACCACTTTGACACTTTGAACACCTTCCATTTGTGTTATACCAACTGTCTAAAACCTTAAAAAATAATTAGAACTTCATGTGTTCAAACTGTTCTCGAGATTTGCTTGTTTCTTCAAAAGGAAGTAAGCTTCACAAGTTTGCTCAAAGGGAAGAATCTCTGGTTTTCTTGGTAGCTAGCATAGTGAGGAAAGACTACAAGAGGTATGTCTTTATAAGCTCTCCCATTAACCTGCATCATCATGTGTTACTTGGTTCTGTGCAAAACTTATACATTGTTATGTTAAGATGGTTTGTCAATCATGTTGTCCAAGTTGTGTTGAGGTTTGAGTTTGTCAAGACCATGGTATCTTAAGTTAGAATGTCATTAGGGTAACATATGTGGTTTCTCACTTTTATGAATGTATGGTGCTGAGCATTTGATTGAATCTATGTTTTTTTAACATTGTTATGTTATGACTACCAAACTGTTTTGAAAAGCTGTCAACAAAAGAGGTTTAGGTTAGATGCCTTAATATTGAACATTGTTATGTTTGACATTTATCATTGGTGAAGTTTTAGATCTGTCTAGCTTATGTGATGAGCATAGGACTATTTTTTGAGTAGGGCTGTTTTCAGGGTGTGTTAGCTCTGGATCTGCTAAATGCTCAGAATTGATGAACTCTTTGTGTTGGTTTGTATTCATTAAGGCTTGGCATAGTCATGTCAAGGTCTTGCTTTAGTATCAATTCTTCCCTTGAGTTGTGGCATTAAGAAATTTAGGATTGAGTTGTGGCATATTCAGGTTAGTTTCTTTGCTGTCATAACTTTGCTTAAGAATTGGGGTTTGTTAATTCAGATTCATACTATAAGAGGTTGTTAGGTTTATGCTGTTGGTTTTGGAACAGTCTTGGAATCAAGTTAAGTTGGGTTTGAACTTAGGATTGTTTGGTTATTCTTTAAAGGCAGGTTTTGTCAGTCCAACACCCTTGAGTTATGGCCTTAAGCTGTTGGATTTGAGTTGGTTGTTTTAAGTAGGATTTTGACATGGATCAGTGTAGGTACATTGCTGTCAATATGTATATGCTTGAGAATTGAGTTTGTCAACTCATGGGTAGTTGCTAGCAGGCTGTAGGGTTGTTTGGTTTATGCTTTGATTGCCATATGAGGAGTTTTTTTGTTTGGAACAGAATTTGTAAACCAAGTTTGCAGTCATGAGGGGTTTGGACCGATTAGTGCAGTTGGCATGCTATAAGAAGGAAGGTCTTGAGAAGTATCTCAGACTGGCTGAGCTGTGTTAACAGGTTTAGAGGATAGTTTTGGCTTTAATTGTCATCAGAGGTGGATGACCATATTCTTTTTGTCATTAAGGGTGTGGGGGGAGGCTGACCATTGCAGTCAGCTTTCTACAGTTTGGCAAGATTGTTGTGTGCCTCAGAATGGCTAGGTCTTTGAAAACAGGTTCTTCTTGGGTTGGTTTGTTCTTTTGCTGAAGTTCAGGTTGGGTTCTATACAGAACCATTGCTTGTTGTTTAGCCATTGGGGATTTGTTGTTGTTTTAAATAGGCTAGGGATATGTGGTATTTTACTGTCCAAGCATGATAAAGGGTTGACAAGCCTATAGCCTTGTTCAATTCTTTGTTTTATCTGGTGTTTTTGATGCAGAACACAATGTTAGGATCTAGTAGGTTTTTATGTTGATATTTGTGAATAGGCATAGCCTTGGTTACACTGTTGAGCATACAACAATGCCTTCATCATGTATGTTTTAGATCTGCCATATTTTGTTTATTAGTATCATTAGCCATTTGATTAGAGGCCCTGTGTCAACTTTCTTTTTGAGAGTCATCTGTCTTGACAGCCTTAATCTACTTGCCAAATTCTTCTTTTAATCTTTGCTTCCTTTGCTATCAGCCCTTTATCCCAAAAGTTTGTTGTCATTGGAAAGCCTCATGTCTTATTGTTGCATTGATATGTATTTGAGTACAAAGATGTTGACATTTTAAATGATACCATTATGCATGGTAATGATATCACACATTTTGTTTTAAAGCAAAAAAAACCTTTTTCACTGGATTGAAACTTGGTGATCGTCTCTTAGTCTATGGTAGAAACTAGATTCTTCCTTTAAGTTGATTCATGGATAATGAGCTTACAACAACCCCGTGTTTAGCTTTGAGAAATCTGTTTTGTTCATAGTCAATTCATATTTACTCACATTGTCATTTCTTGTTATGTTGTGTTTTAAACCAAATTGCTTCTTAAAACTCATTCAATGCCATATTTGGAACTTGTTCATATCAATCTCTTGCTCTAAGTGCATCTGTTTTGATCTATTGAACTCAAAATGCATCCCAAAGCTTTAAATTGCATTTTCATTCGAATTCCTTTGTGTGTGCATCTTTTGAAAAAATGAATGGCACCATCATAATCCTCATCAGGTTTCAAGTAAGTTAGACTCTTATTTCACCAAAATTGGTTGAGATTTGAGGAATTTGGATTGTAATCATTTTTGACAAAATTGCATTGAGTTTGCCTTGCATTTGCCCAGCTGTGCGCTTTCTTAAGTATATCTTAACATGTGGTGGCTTGATACAATGGATGTATCGCCACCCCAGTGGTTGCTTGCCTTCCCTTAAGTACCTTACCATGCGCGTGTTACCAGGTTCGATCCTCAGTGAGGACAATTATTTTGGGCGTTTTTATGATTTTTCATAGACTTGCTATTTTACTCTTCCCTTTTCCTTCCTTTTGGTCTGGATAGAATCAATTGGACTTAAACTCATAGGTCTGGATATAACCTTCTTCCCTCTTTTGGTCTGGAAAGAACCAATTGTTCCCCGTTCTTCGGTTTAGCCCGAACTACGGCCGCTCTGTTTTCTCATTGGATAATGAGAATATATAGGCACAAGATGCGATATCTTGAAGAGCAACCTCCCTTTTAGGTCTAGATAGAACCAATCAACATTCCCCTCCTTTTGGTCTGGATAGAACCAATTGACTTACCCTTTAGGCCTAGATAGAGCCTTTTTCCACCTTTTGGTCTGGATAGAACCAATTGGTCTTATAACGTAGAGTTAGGTAGAGTTTGGTTAACTCTATGTAAGAATCATGGAGATGATTACTTACTCCCCTTTCTTGAGTGTTCAATATAGATCTAGAGAGTTTTCTTAAACTCTACACAAGCATTTTTATGTTTGTTCCCCTTTGAACCTTGATCATAATCAGGTGTTCATCCATCCCTAGTAAGGTGAACTACAATTGCTCTGATTCTATCTTAGTAAGGATATGTAGGCAGAGGATGCGACATCTTTGCGAGCAAACTTAGAAACTATCATTAGGTCTTTACCTTAAACTTATAGCCAATCCCAAACCACAGCAAACATTTAGCAAGTATTAGCATGCAAACAAACAAAAGGTTCCTGTAGAGTACTACAGATGTTTAGGATGTGAAACACCTACCCTAAACATAACCAACCCCCGATCCCCGAATCTCTTAGCTTCGTTATTACGTAGCGCAAAGGGTTTTTCTTTCTTTAAACCTTTCCTTTGGATAAATTAAAGTCTGGTTGTGAATTTTAAGAATTAAGATTCAAGTTAATCAATAGCTTGGTATCACGATTCTCACCGCAACATTGTAATCTCTACTACATGTATGTTTATCAACAATCTTCCTGAGCTTCCAAGTATCTTCGTCCTGAATTTTTGCACAATATGCCTCCCATGGACAACCTTTTTTACATATCACTCTCATCCTTTTCTTGTCATTTTTCTTGAACTTCATGTTCCTACCATTATGTATGGCATATGTCCTAATACCATTCTTGAAATCTTGTTTAGAAGCAAAGTATGTCACCAATTCCCACTTATAGTCATCCATCTTTTTAGGCAGTTTGAATGTTTGCCAATCTTCCTTTCCAACACATTCATCATCACTAAATTACTCTTCCAAGTCATCCTCATTATTATCATCCTCTATGTCACTCAGACCCTTCAAATGTAAAGTTGTTTGTTCTTCCTCTGCATCACTTTCATTCAAAAGACTTCTTTTACCGGATGCTTCACACACATTAACCTTCTTACATGGTCTTTCAACTTTTCCTTTCCCCTTTCCTTTACCCGTTCCTTTACCATTTCCTTTACCCTTTCCTTTCCTCTTTCCTTTACCTTTCCCTTTACCCTTCCCTTTTCCCTCAACCACCTCATCTCTAGACACTTCATGTTCAGTTTTCTGGTATCTCCTTATTCATAACCACATCATCATCAAAATCTTCAAAATTGATCTCCAATGCACTGTCATCACTGCCACCATCTTCTACCTCTATTCCCTCTATGTTACAATTCTCATTCTCTTCTACTTCACATTCTCCATCATTGTTACAATTCAGTCCCTCTTCTCCATCATTGTTACAGTTCAGTCCATCATCTCCATCATTGGTACAATTCAGTCCTTCTTCTCCATCATTGTTATAGTTCAGTCCCTCATCTCCTTCACCTTGTTCAACTACATCAGTCCCCTAATCATGCTCAATTTTAGTGGCCCCTTCACCATGTTCACTTTTAGTGATCCCTTTGTCTCCAACTTCCACATCCTATACAATATTTGTGGTCCCCTTGCCTCCAACTTCTACATCCTATACAACCCTTGTGGTCCCCTTGTCTCCAACTTCCATATCATGTACAACATTTGTGGTCCCCTTGTCTCCAACTTCCACATCATGTACAACATTTGTGGTCCCCTTGTCATTTATTTCTTCTTCTTCCACATCAGCTTCAACCTCATCCATAACACTCTCAAAATCAGTTGCAAACTTTTCAATGTTGTCTCCTACATTCTCAACACAAGTGGTCCCCTCATCAATATTCTAACCTAACTCAGTTTTAGTGGCACCTACTTCAACACTATACTCAAGTGATAGTATTGGTTCCTCAATTACCTCAAGTTGTAGGATAGGATGTATAACATATAAACGAACTTCCCAGTCAACACAACAATTGTATGCATCCTTCTAGTCTCATTATCATCTTTCAACTCCACAATGTTATTACACTCCATTTCATCATAATACCAAAGGCTCTCTATAGTTGGATAACCTAAATCCTTTAACCCACCTAACACTTCGAAGTAACTCCAAAATTCAGGCTCAACATCCCACGTTTCCTCTAACCCATTATAACCTAGTTTCGTTAACTCAACAAATTCACCCACATGATGAACAATGCATTTAAAACGACTCTCCGTGACCCAGGTACAACAACCACATGCGATTTAAAGCTAACGCAAATGAGAACTAAAATAAATAAAGGGGAAGAATATAAAGTTTGCATCATCCGTACCTCAAAACAGATGATAGACCTTGTTCCTCTTTCACTCAGAATCAAATAATACACAAACTCTAAAATGAAGAACAAAAATAAGAGATTCTAAACTGAAGATGAATGAGGTATTATAAATGTATGATTATCATACCTTGACGAACAAAAATGAAGAGTGATGATAGTCACACGAACGAAAATGAAGATGGATGCTAATGGTTGCTTCGTTAGGATTTCCAGAAAAAGAGAGCTCAACTGAAGATGAAGTGAAGTCAAAATGAAGTAAAAAGAGATAAAATGAAACGTTGAAAATTCATATTTTTTTTAATCAAAATGCCAAACCATAAATCCATGCCACCTTATGAAAGTCAACCGGAATGCCATCCTAGCAACAACTAACGGAAATACACACATTTTAACAAAAAGGACACATTGGCTAGCGGAATCACAATTAAAGGACTTGACACTAACGTTTATTACATAAGGGACTAAATTGAAAACATAAATTAAGTTAAGGGACCAAATGGTGCATTAAGCCTTAATTTTAACTTTCAGAGATTATTTCCAAAAAATGGTTTAATGACTAAAAACTAAAATTTGCCAACTTACAGAGACGAAAAGACTATTTAAGCCAATTTTTTTAATGTATTTAGTTTATATGTGAATATGATATATGTTATAATATTTTTGTTTTGGCCTGGGCCCCCGCTTGGCCGGGAAGGCCCATCCCACTTATGCTTGATGAAAGGCCCAAATGAGCTATCCTCATCTGTGTCGAGCACGAGGCTCCCGTCGGCCAGGCATTCCTCGCCGGGCAGGACGCTTCCACCCGTCGGGCAAAAAGACGTGCACCTCACACGTTCTCCATGTGCTCCCCTCCACGGGGGCACAAGTAAATTTATATATTTAATTTGCAACCTCCAAGTAAATTACAAATACACAAGAGACCTAAGCTCTTGAATAAAAAAATCACGCACAACATAAATAAACACCTTTCAAGATAAGTTTGTCACTATCTCAGCAATAAGACAATGTGTATTGAATAAAACTTCTATTATAAGGAGAATGAGTAAGATAATAGACTAGATAGTTCAAAAAACATGCGCTTTAGAAATGAGCATAACACTCATTTATATAGAGAGAAAAAACTACTATAAAAGACAATAATTCATGGGCTTGACGACTCTTTAATCAATTAGAAATGACAAGCTAATCGATTATATTAAGTAAAAAAATGAAACCATCAAACATGTCTCCTCCTTGATCAATTATGAGGTGGACACAAAATCATAACCAATCTGCCATTTTTTGACGGGTGTGTGGGCCGACCCGACGGGGCACGACCTGTTTTTTCACTTCTACATATGAGCTCCTTAGAGCAGAGAAAACTAGCGGTGATGACGAGCTGGTAGGGTTACATGTAGTGTATAGTATGCGAGCTTACATGTTATATTTGGTTGGCACAAACATTTTTATACACAAGAGTGCCATTTATATGGATGTCATCTGCCTACATCGAGGACTTTAAGCGGATCCATGATTGCAACTAGGAGGCGCTTATTTGGTATACTTGAGTTCTAAGTTTTTAGAGGGCTGTAAGTGAAAGACGAAGTAGGAGAAAGGCATCATCACACTACTGACAATAATATTTATTGGTCTTTTAGTGTTTGTCTATCATTTTCATTACATTTTTGCAACTCCCTTACTGATGATTCGTGTCTTCCAACACTTTTCAGACTTGGATCCTTCAACGCTTCTCGCGTATCTCCGTCTGGTCGTGTGTATAGACCGATACTGAGGATGTGTCGCGTTCTTGTGTATGTGCTCCGCTCAGAGGAAACCAGATGATAGAGTCGTTTCGAGTGTATCTTGACTGCTTGGTTGTCGAGGATATGCATTTTAATAATTATGTCGCTCACCGTGAGACGCGACCATTTGACGACGTAGTGTTATACTCGAGATGGCTGGCTTGCGGTTTAGTTTGACATTTCCTCATCTGTCTGAGAACGTCATGAGGCAGTTCGACTACACTCAGATTATTCCCAAACACCCTGATGTCTCTACTTCTCCTACTATGATACGTAGAGATATGAATGTCATGTTTGGTGATTATCTTAGTTATCTGGTACCGGAGGAGGCACAAAGTACCATAGTTGAGAGTGACTAGAGCTATATCGATGAGTACATCAAGTAGTTCTTCAGGTTGTCACATTTGTATATGATGCATGATGATGTAGGAGATCCATCGAGATCAGCTCATCAGGAGATACTAGAGGATAAACATACACAATTAGAGCATGCTCATGATGTCTTGCCTAGGTATCGTTGCATTATGGAGATTGTGCAGGCAGGTATTGACATATGCATCTTTCTTGATGGTTCTGAGGTGAGGCAGATCCTACATGTCATTATGACGGAGGCACGAGAGACACTGATGTATCAGAGGCAGTGTCTGTGGACGGGGGACAGAGGAAGTCGAGGAACTCGAGGAGCACTAGTCTAGCATACGTAGTAGTTGATAATATTTCTACTTTGAATTTATTATTGATTGTATTTTATTTTGACTTATTTAGACTTTATTGTGTATTTCAACTTCGTTGTATATCGACTAATAACTTATTTTGACCATCTGAATTTATATGTCATTTTTTGCATATAAATTGTATGGTTTAATGATCATTGTATAATAGAATCCTTAACACTAATAAATCGTCATTTTCATCCGAATAACCATAAAACTAACTTAATTTGCACTATTTTGATAGGTTCCAAAAATGCATATTCGTAAATCCTTTTCGGAGATACATCTCCGAATCAATTAACATTTTAACTTAAGATAAGACGCATCAAAGATACATCTCTAAAATTTGATAGGTATATTGGGTTTTGCATATAGTGTAATTCCCCCATATAAGATGGGATAAGAAATGCCCTTAAAATTTGTGCATGCTTCCACGTTTATATGCAAACATGTGAACATATATATGAACCAAATCTGCATTTTGAGATTTCTAAATTAACTTCATTTCCCTTCCTACTTTTTGAGTCTGTCTCTACCATATAAAAAGTTAGCAACACCAATCATTCCACATTTATAACAAAATGACATTTATATAAAATCAAAATCATAATTAGTTTAGTGCATATTTAGTATCAGTGTGGATTTGAAATTTTACAAAAGCTAACTAGTGTATCTCTTGTAAAATCTCAGCTGACTCCCCTTGATTTCGGTAAACTTATTGTACCAAACATGCACTTATTGTCATTAGTATAAACCATGTTGAGGAGTCCGTTAATCCAAGAACTTGCCTCATACTTAATGTCAGGAAATTTAAACACTACATATAGTTTTCATAATCGAATATTCTATATTTTAGATCCACGCTTTATCCAGAACAATAAAACCTTCTACCATAGCAGGTTTGACTCAAATTGAAGTAGAACAAGTCTCAAATATGATTTAACTGTCATACAAAGACACAACAACAACAAAATAGCAGCTAAGGAAACTGAGTTTGTGAGAAAATTGAGTATAAGGGTGAGTGTGGATATATAGCTCAAACAACAGAAGCCTTAGGAGAATTTTCTGGTGTCTTCACAGTTGTAGTCGCCTCCCCCTTATGTGCAGTAATAGCAGCCTTAAAATCCTCCACTATGGACCCATCTTTGAACTTCAATGCAAATGTCGAAAGACCAGTTTTCCCTTCAGTTGCACAGGCAAAGGTAACACCTTTCTTCTCCATATTTGTGAGCTTCATTTCGGGGTAAAGACGCGCATTTAATATCAATCTGTAATTTCCCTTAGACCTCATAAGAACTCTGGCCTTCTTTTCTGTTCCACTTGCAACATTCACCTTCACCTCTCCCTTTCCACGTTCCTTCCAACCTCCATCTACAAATTCAAACAACACTGAATCTGCACTAAAAACGACTTCCTCGTTTTCTTCACCAGTTTCAACGACGACTTCCTGCAGTGTCTCACTCTTGGAAATAGCAGATGCTCCTGACGTCCCAAAACCAGAAGTTCCAGTGTTTGATAAACCCAGACCCAAAGGCTGGTCAGGTTTCAAGCCAAAAATAGAACCAGTTCCACTACCTAAAGCAGTCCCATCATTTGTTTTAGGCCCAAAGGAAAATAAGGAAGAAGAAAATCCACTTCCAACAAGACCTGTGAAGGCATTTTGACTACTCGAAAGCTGTTGAAATGATTTGAATGGGCCACCTTCAGCAGTAGCCTCGTCACTTACTTTGTTTTCCTTATCCTTGCTTTCACTATTTTCGCTCTTATCATTGTTCTCAGTATTTTTTACTTCTGTAGATGGTTCTTTTTCAATCTCACCTGCACTTTCCTTATCAGCAGCTTCCTTTTTGCCCTCATTTTCAATCTTACTTCCATCCTTACTTTGTTCATTATCTACTTTAGAGTTTTCGTTGATACTCTCCTTCTCCGCAAGCTCCTTAGTTACATTGTTTTTACCTGCAGCATCGTTATTTGAAGTAGATTTGTCCTCCACCTCAAGAGATTTGCTACCTGGTAGTGTTTCAGCAGTAGCTTCAACAGGCTTGGCACTGGATTCAGTAGGAGCAGACAAGCGTATTCCAGCAAAAGGGTTTGAAGAAGGAGTAGAATTAGTCTGTTGGCGACGCCCTACTTTGATAATTCTTCTGGATGCCAGAACCTCGTCACTCGCTTTCTTGAAAGTTCCAGTATTAAGGTCAGTGTCATCTTCATCGTCATCAAGAGGAGTGTCTCGTGTGAGCTCCCGTCCAGCAGCCCTTTTCTTTGATGACTGTAAGGCATTCTCGGCATCCTCCATAGCAAGAACTTCTATTTCACCAAGTTCCAATACAACAAGAATTGCAATCAGAAAATAAAGTATTCATTCAGCATAAGAGTAAACTAAGCTAAATGGATGATATTAATGGTGTCAATAAACCCAGAACAAGTTATACCAAAGCAGTATCTCGAACACAAACGAGATTTCTTCGGGTGGTCAAAAACCGGCTCAGAAATCCCATTAAGATGATATTGACAAGGACACAACATTGCAGTCATTAAACCAAACCAAGAGCCCAACCCGATTGGGTTTCTCATTCATAAAATAACAATCACATATCACTTAGATGTTCAACTACTATAGCAAGCAGATAAAAACCAACCAAACAAATCAAAGAGGGATTCAACTCAGCAATCTTAGCAACCTCCGTTATAGATAGAACCTTTATTCCCTAATTTTCAGCACACCGAGAATTACAGTCAGAAAGTACAGTATGCATTCAACAAAAGTGTAAACTGTGCTATATGTATGAGAGTAATGGTGTGAGTCTATATATCCAAAAGTTATACATATACTAAAAGGGTGCAGAACAAGTTAAAATCAGTTAAGGAATCCCATTAAGATGACATTGACAAAGAAACAATGGAAAATGAAAAGGACAATCTGAGAAGCATGCGGCAACATACCAAAGCCATGTAAAAAACAGAACAAAACAAAGTGGCATTGGCATCTACAACTTTAGACCCTTATATGAGTAGATTACACCAATTCGGTCACATCTAAGCTACCAATGTTTGGCAACAATCTTTTCAATAAATAAAAACTCCAACATATTTTTTGAGCTAAAATGAAATCTCTCGATCAATACAATTCTGATGGTTTTCCATTTAAAATTACAATACTGTTAGGTTTATTTTAGCACTCAACCATTTATGTGTGTTTAAGTAACAAAACGACAACTTGTGTATGTTTAAGTGACAAAACAACAAATCCCATAAGTAAACAATATATCTCGTAACTACAACTCGGTTGATAGCTATAAGGATAAGGATATGCTTTCAAAACCGAGATTTCCCACTTCTCCATATTTTAAGCATACAAGTCTAACTACTAAGCTACTTAACCAACAAAGTAACAAAATAACACAAAAAATCAGCTAAGACATCCAATTAAGATGACATTGACAATGAAAACCTTAAAAACACACACAAACAGAGACACAAAAACTGAGAAGCGTGTAGCAACTAAGTAACCCTGGAAAAAACCAGAACAATGCAGAATCTACAACTTAAAACCTTAAAAGCAGCCTACAACAACTTAGTTCTATCTTAGCTACCAAAATTCAGACAACAATCATAACAACGGATAGAAATTTCAACATATTTCTTTGAGCTACAACTAAATCAGTCACAGATTAACAAAATCAAGTTTATCAACTATTCAAAGCTATGATACTATTGTACAAATTCATTTGAGCTTTCTACCATTTATATACATTGAATAATAGAAAAAAAATGAAACAATTGAAAAGGGAAGTTCAACAATCGAGGTGCGCAAAATTCGAAAAATAATATAAAAAAATTTATCACCGTTTCTAGCGACCGGCGAGAGAGTCCGGCTGAGATTTCCGGGAAGAAGAATAGTTCAGTGATGCGATGAAATTGAAGGGAAATGTTGGTTTGATTCGATGTAGCTGCTGAGTTTTTGTTGTTTTAGGGTTTTGATTCTTGGAGAATGAAATGAAATCGGATGTGTTTATTTTTGGTGGGCCAATTCAAAAACAGTTTGAATTGGGCCTAAGATAAGAAACCCTTAAAAGAGATTTTTATCTGCCATAACCACACTTAAACCGTACCTCCAATTTTCCAACTAATTTTATTTTGAGAATTTCTTAATACACAGTTCTTAGGCATCAAACAAAATTATTTAAATATTTTTAGATTGTAAAGATGCATCTTTGAATGCACATGTTTTTTAATAAATGGCATATTGCTGAGATACATTTTCGAAATTATTTTAAACATTTAAAACATGTCACTTAAAAATCATTTACATTTGAATTATTCCGAAGATACATCTATGAAGTGTATCATAGCAGATGTTTTCACTATAAATTATGTATTTGTTTTTAGATGAAGTATAATGCATTGTCCCAAAAAAAATAGACGTACAAAATAATAAGAGACTAATATTGGGTGTGTCAAAAATAAATAGCAATATATGTAAAAAAAATTGTACAATCGAGATCCAAAATATAATAAAAATGTAAAAATAAAGTATAGAGTATAGTACTACAACAAAATAATAACAGACTACTACTTTGTGTGTCTGAGAACATCTCTTCTACCTCCTCTGATTGCTCTGCCTCCTCGGTCATTAATCCTCTCGTCCTCCGGCGATGTCTCTGGTACAACAGTTTCCTCCGTGCCTCTGCCATGATGGCATCTAGGAACTCGTCTGACACCATACCCATCAGGGAAGATATCATCATCAATGTCTGTCAGTGCAATCTCCACTATGAGACGACATCTAGGTAAGACATCATCAATATGATTTACCTGAGTTTACTTCTTCTTTAGTATCCCCTAGTGAGTTGGTCTCGATGGATCTCCTGAAGCAGCATGCACCATGTACGAATGTGACGCCATGAAGAATCATCTGATGTACCCCTCGACGTAGCTCCAGTCGTTCGGGGCTATGGTATCCCGTGCCTCCTCCGGTACCAGATGAATCTCATAATCAGCAAACATCTCATTTATCTCTCTACGGGTCAAGGCAGGAGGAGCAGAGACATTAAGGTTTCTGGGGATCTCCTAGGTGTAACCGAAGTGCTGCTTGACGCGCCCAGGCAGATAAGGACCAATGATACGCGATCCGTAAGCCAATCATCCTGAGTATAGCATTATCTCTTCAAATGGTCGCGTCTGACGGTGATCCACGTAGTAGTTTAAGTACATGCCCTCGACAACTAAATGCTAAAGATAAACTCTTAAAGGATCGACCTCCTAGTTCCCTCTGAGCGGGATAAAAGCACAAGCACGCGACATATCCTCAATGCACTCGGCCAGACTCACCTAATCAGCGATTCGCGGGAAGTGTTGGAGGATCCAAGCCTGAAACAAAATGTTTGGAACAAACAAATCATCGACAATGATTTCGCAAATATGAAATGAAAATGACAAAAAAACATTCAAGGATCAAGAAATACTATCACCATTAGTGTCACGCTGCCTGAGACCTACTTCGTCTTCCACCAACATCTCTCTCTCAACTTTGAATAGAGATAGATCAGGCAAGCCATCCCCCAGTTGTACTCATGGATCTGAATGAGATCCAAGAAGTACCGGAGGTATGCAACGTCAGCATAAGTGGAACTCATGTCCACAAAAATGCAAGTGCCAACAAAAAAAAGGTATGTCCTCAAAGCACGAGCCATGTGTACCGCCACCTGCTCATCATTATCACGAGCCTGTTGTTCCCTAAGGATCTCATCATCATAGTAGTTTTTATTATTTCCGACAGATTTTGTAATTCTTGACATGCCTGAATACACTAAAACGCCACTACTATTTAGAAGATTGTTCTTAGAAACAAGTAGAACTCTTATTGATGTAAATTTAGGTGAGTTAATATTGAGGTTCAATAAATAAATGAAAAGTTGTCTTGAACGTGCTTGGAGCTATGAGACATCATAGTAAGAATCCTCAATGTCATAAAATTGATATAGTACAGGGAATCATTTAAGAGGTAATTACAGCAGAAACACCTTCAATATTGATGGATCGAGTTATTATTAATTCAGTTGATCAGGTTCAAGATGAATTTGAGATGGAAGTAGCAGTTTGTTTAATTCAACTCAAAGCAATACATGTTGACTATACAATGAGAAAGATTAAAAAATTAAGTGGTAATGAGCAATAAAGTCAACCATCAGTGCAAAAGGATCCTAAGTTGAAAGAGTTGTCGAAACATACGAAGTATGTCTTTCTAGGTGAGAAACTATTACAACTAGTCATTAACTTGGTTGGATGTGACTGAGCTGAAAGGTATTAGCCCAACTTATTACATGCACAAAATCAAATTGGAATTGGAATTCAAGTCGTTAGCTCAACCACAAAAAAAGACTCAACCCGATCGTGAAAGAAGTCATGAGAAAAGGGTTCTAAAACTACTTGAAGCAAGTATGACCTATCCTATTTCTGACAGCTCTTGGGTAAGTCCAGTGCATGTAGTCCCTAAAAAAAGGAGGTATAATTGTTGTTCAAAATGAAAATAATGAGTTGATTTCGACTCAAATAATTGATGGACGAAGAATGTATATTAATTATACGAGGTTAAATCAACCAACGAGAAAATATCATTTTCTATTACCTTTTATAAATCAAATGTTAGAAAGCTTAAAAGGTTAAGCGTATTAGTGTTTCTTGAATGGCTATTCAGAATATAATCAGATTATGATAGACTCAGCAAATCAAGAGAATAGCACATTCACATGCCCTTTTAAAGTGTTTGTCTATCGTAAGATGTCATTCGGATTATGCAATGCTCCATCCACTTTTCAAAGGTGTATGGTTTTTATATTTTATGATATGATTGAATCTTATATGAAGGTATTTATGGATGAATTCTCTATTTTTGTTAGTGATTTTGAGAAATCACTTGCTCACCTCAATGTTATTTTGGAATGATGTATCAAAATGAACCTTGTTCTGAATTAGAAAAAAAATTCCATTTTATGGTACCCGGAGGTATCATATTAGGACATAAAATATCATCAAGGGTATCGGGGCTAATCAAGCCAAAATTGAGGTTATTAAAAAATTACCCCTCATATAAATGTCAAAGGAGTGAGAAGTTTCCTAGAACATGTCGATTTTTATCGAAGATTTATCAATGACTTCTCTAAAACTATGAAACCTCTTTGCAATCTCCTAATGAAGGAAATTGATTTTGCTTTTGATGATGAATGTTATAATTTTTTTTCTTCATTAAAGAAGAGCTAGCAACTACATTGGTAATCATTTCTCCAAGTTGGGACTTCCCTTTGAACTTATGTCCAACGCAAGCGATTACGCGGTAGGCGCAGTTCTTATTCAACATCACGAATTCTTTCCATGCTATTTACTACACTAATAAGGTTTTAAACGAAATTCAGGTGGATTATACTACCACCGAAAAAATTACTAGCCATAGTGTTTGCGTTGGAAAAATTTCGAGCATATCTAATTGGTTCGAAGGTCTTACTTTTACATATCATGTAGCATTGAAATACCTATTCAACGAAGGATACTCTAAGCCAATTTTACTATAGTGGATCTTGTTGTTACAAGAGTTTGACTTGGAAATAGAGGACAAGAAAGGTGTTGAAAAAGTGGTAGTTGATCATTTATCTAGGTCAGGGAGCAGTGAAGTCACTCTGAAAGAAAAGATTGTAAATGAAGAGTTTATGAATGAATATTTAGTGGCAATCATAGAGCTACATTAGTTTGTTGACATGGACAATTATAAAGCTACAAATGTTTCAGAATATTATACATGGCGGCAGAAGATACAATTCTACAAAGAGGCTAATCACTACTTATGGAATAAGCCTTATCTGTTTAAAATTAATGTTGACGTTTTAATAAATAATTGTGTTTCATGTAAATAAGTTAAGAATATTACGTTGTCATAGCTCAGCCTATAGAGACCACCATAGTGGGGAAAGGACAATAGTGAAAGTGCTTCAAAATGGCTTTTGGTGGCCAAAGCTATTCAAATATTGTAAGTTGTCTGTTCAAGAATGTCTCGAATGTCAGAAAATAGGTAACATTTCAAAACAAGAAGAGATGCCTCTTAATGGTATGATAGAGGTGAAACCCTTTGATTGTTGGGGAATTTACTTTATGGGTCATTTTCCTCCATCTAACTCTCATGTTTACATTGTGGTTCGCGTAAATTATGTAACTAAATGGGTTGGATGCATATCCTATGTTGCTAATGATGCCCAAGCTATCTCTATTTTTTTGAAAAAAAATGTTTTTGCTAGGTTCAGAGTCCCTAAAGTCTTGATCAATGACGGGGGCACACTTCTGCAATAAGTATTTAGAATGTGTGTTATAAAAATACAATATGAAACACAAACTATCCATACCTTATCATCCTCAAACTTGTGGACAAGTAGAAGTGTTGAACAAATAAATGAAATAGAATTTGGAAAAAAAATGGTTGCTGCATCCATAAAATATTGGTCCAAGAAGATAGATGGCGTTCTCTGGGCGTATATGACAGCTTGCGAGATTCATTTAGGATTTTCCCCATATAAGTTGATCTATGGGAATAATTGTCACTTATCGATTAAGCTAGAACATAAAGCGTACTGTGAAATTAAGTTCTTAAACTTCGATGAAAAATCAGTTGGAAGAAAAATGTTGAAGCTGAATGATTTGGAAGAGATAAAACTGATAACTTATGAAATGTTGTGATAAACACACAGAGAGAGAGAGAGAGAGAGAGAGAGAGAGAGAGAGAGAGAGAGAGAGAGAGAGAGAGAGAGAGAGAGAGAGAGAGAGAGAGAGAGAGAGAGAGAGAGAGAGAGAGAGAGAGAGAGAGAGAGAGAATATGTATCATGACAAAAACCTGGTGATAAGAGAATTTCAAATAGGACACAAGGTTTTGTGGTACAACTCTCGATTTAGGTTGTTTCCAAGTAAGTTATAATCTCAATGGTCTGGTCCTTTTATTGTTCACAAAGTGGTTGTGAATGGTGTTGTACCCAAATTTTACTCACGCTTCATATGTTTTCTAGTGCCACTTTATTTCAAATAAATAAAATGACAAAATTGGTAGTAAGAGGAGTTCAAGGAGTTAGAATGGAAAAGATTATGAGTTCAAATCACACATTCCTCACTTTTTGTGTTTTTCTCTTTTATTTTTATTCTAACTTTTCTATTTTCATAAAGAAAATTACAAAAATAACTTTTTTTACCATTTCATTATTATTTTTCGGCAAAATAACCCTTTTGGTCCCTTAACATTAGCTCGGGGTCCACTTTGGTCCCTTGTCTTTAAAAAGTGTCAAATTGGTCATTTAACTTTTAAAAATGTGTCACGTTTATCCTTCTGTTAGTTGCTGTTAGTTTGGTTTTGAAAAAATTGCCATGTGGAGTGCTGAGGTGGAATGGAGTGTTGAGGTGGAAGTCAGGTGGAAGTGAAGACGAAAACGAAGAAGAGGAAAAGGCAAAATGAAAAAGAAAAGGAAAAGGAAAACGAAGAAGAAGAAAAGACAAGAAGAAAAAGAAGAAGAAAAAGAAGAAGAAAACGAAGAAAACGAAGAAAAACGAAGAAGCAGAAAACGAAGAAGATTGAAGAAAAACGAAGAAGCAGAAAACGAAGAACGATTGAAGAAGAACGAAGAACGAAGAAGAAAAAGAAGAAGAAAACGAAAACGATTGAAGAGAAGCAGACGATTCAAGAGCCAATCTCGAAAGGTTAGTTCATCACTTTGATTTAGGGTTTTTCGGGTGAGGTTCAGACAGATTTAGGGTTTATATATATTTGTTAGTTTAAACGTTAATTACTTACATGGTATGCCCAGGTATCATGGAAGAATACATTACTCTGAAAATTCATCATAGTGGTGAGTTCACAAACGAAGGTCGTAGTGTATATGAGAATGGAGTAGTAGATGATTTGAGGGTAGATGTCGACAGATGGAGTTATTTTGAGCTAGTTGGTGTATTGAAAGACCTAGGTTACAGGGAGTTTAAAACAATATTTTACAAGGACCCTCAATTTGGGATGAACCGACTTGTTGATGACAATGGTGCTTTAGAAATTGCAGATTTGTATAGGGTGCACCAAACTGTTGATATTTATATTGAACACACATTGTCTCAACCTGAATATTGTGATGCTGTTGTTGATAAAGTTGATGAGGACCCTGCTGAAGTTGTAGGTGAGGTAGAGGAGTTACTTAGTAAACTACATGAAGAAGTTGTGCAAGGTGAAGTTAGGGTTGATGGAGCCAATGTTAGGGTTGATGAAGCCACTGCTGTTAGAGTTGATGAGGTTCCTGCAGTGGATGATCATACCGTTGGAGTTGAAAAAGGGAGTGCTGAAGGGGAACAAGGTAATGTTGGAGTTGATGAGGTTCCTGCAGTGTATGATGACTTAAGTCTATCACCTGATGATAGTGAAGATGGGGACTACAATTATGATAGCGCAGAAGATGTTGCATTTGAGGATGAGTCTGATGGGTTTGATGATATTAGGGAGGATGAACTTGATGCCCTATTGGGTCTTGAAAATGATGGTAACAGCGAAGTTGTAGGAAATGATGGTAAAGGAAGTGACAATGAGAGTGAGGAAATGCAAAGTGGTTGTGACAGTGATGATAGCAGTGGAGTTGTAAGAAAAAAACATCAAATTTTCAGACAGCCAAAAGACATGTCAGATTACAAGTGGGATGTGGGAATGTACTTTAGTTCAAAGGTTGATTTTAGGGAAGCAATAACAACTTATGCTGTTCAAAATGGTAGAGACCTAAGGTTTGTAAAAAATGACAAAGTTAGGGTAAGGGTTAGATGTAAAGTTAGTTGTGAGTGGGAGGCTTATTGTAGCAAGTTGTCAACTGAAGACACTTGGCAACTCAGGAAAGTAATTGATAAACACAGTTGCAGTAGAGAGTTTAATGTGAAGCTGATGAGTACAAAGTGGTTGAGTAAAAGGCTTCAAAATAGCTTGAAAAACAATCCAAGGTTGACTATAAAGGATATCAAGGAGAAGGCACAAAAAAAGTGGAATGTTGGGGTCAACAAAACCAAAGCCATAAGAGCAAGAGTCGCAGCTAAAGAGTATGTAGATGGTTCATTTTTGGGAGATTACACAAGGGTTTATGACTATTGTCATGAACTGTTAAGAGCCAATCCAGGGTCAACAGTTAAGCTCAATGTTGAGCCTGTACAAGTAGGTGTTGAGGATGAAAGACCATATTTTAGAAGGCTTTACATATGTTTTGCTGCGTGTAAGGAAAGATTTAAGTTGTGCAGGCATGTAATAGGTCTAGATGGGTGTTTTCTTAAGGGGTTGTGTGGAGGGCAGATACTAGCTGCCATTGGGAGGGATCCTAATGATCAGATGCTTCTCATTGCATATGCAGTTGTGGAGAGTGAAAACAAGGAGAGTTGGACTTGGTTTTTAGAGCTCTTAATTGATGATCTTGGAGGCAAAGCTGAATGCCTGACTTACACCTTCATCTCAGACCAACAAAAGGCAAGCTTTAAGTTTTTCATTTATTGCATATGCTGTTTTTCATGTCAGACTGTTTTATGTATTATGAAATATGCATCCAAGTGTCTCAGACTGTTATATGTATTCTGAAATATGCATCCCAGTGTCTCAGACTATTATATGTGCTGCTGTTATTATATGTGCTGCTGCTATTATATGTGCTGCTGCTATATATGTGCTGCTGCTATTATATGTGTTGCTGCTATTATATGTGCTGCTGCTATCCAAGTGTCTCAGACTGTTATATATATTCTGAAATATGTGATATAGTTAGCTATATGTGATATAGTTAGCTATATGTGTTGCTGCTATTATATGTGCTGCTGCTATATGTGCTATATATGTTGATATATGTGTTATATATGTTGATATATGTGCTATATATGTACCTTTAAATTTGGATTTGTTGCTGCTGTTATTTCCTTTTAATTAAATGTGCTGCTGTCATTTGGTGTATCTATTCAATTTATGTGTTGCTGTTGTGAATAAGGTTATAATAAGGTTGGTATTGTAACAGTTGTTATTTATTTTCTACATGTCCTATGAAGTTTTTATTGTAACAGTCTGATATATGTGCTGATATATGGTGGCTGATATATGTGCTGGTATATGTAGTTTTGGATGTGCTGCTGTTATATGTGTTGTTGTTGTGTCCATTATTAGTTAGCTATATATGTGCTGCTGTTGACATGTGCTGCTACTGTTATATGTGTAGGGTCTGCTACCTACTATGGATGAGGTATTGCCAAGGGTGGAGCACAGGTTTTGTGTTAGGCACCTTTACAACAATTTTAGAAAAAAGTTTCCTGGAAAGATGTTGAAGGACATAATATGGAAGGCTGCCAAATCAACATACCCACAGTCATGGGAAAAAGAGATGAAGGGAATGAGGGCCATGTTGCACCCCAAAATTTGACCAACCGGGTCTCGTATCTGGCCCGATGTTTCGACGCATTACCGCATTCGCATCTGCATATCGCATACAGTGCATTTTTCATTTTTGTTTGATTTTATCGGGATCACAGCTCTCGTCTCGCGTCTCAGGTGTTTTTGATCAGTTTAGATAAATAGAATCGTATTTTTGGGATATTTCGGTGTCTGTTTATTTTTACCGGCTATTTTGGTGCGCTCTCGCGGTGTTATTTGTCGTTCGGTGCTATTTTGTTCCTCTGGGAATTATTGTGATTTTTCTGGATTTTATTGGCTATTTTTAGGGTTTAAATAGATTTTTAATCATTTTAGGATAATATAGAATTTTATAGAATATTAATAGATTTTTCTTTTAGAATATTAATTGAATTTTTGAATATATTTTTAGATATAGAATATTAATAGGTTTTAATATTTTTAATAGTTTTTAGAATATATTAGATATTAATTGGTTTTGATAGAAGCATATAGTTTTTTTAGATATAGAACTATTATAGATTTTTGTTTTGGATTTATAGAATATAATAAAGTTTCTTTTAAATAGTATAGAATTTAATAGCTTTTTTTAATATAGAAATGAATAGATTTTTCTCTAATAGGTTTTTTGAATATTATATTTGATTAGAGGTTATGTTAGGTTAATTGAGTAGTTTAGAATTTAATTAGCTTTAGGTTAATTAGAATTTTAATTCCTTTAGTTAATTAGTAATTAGTCTTAATCATTTTCCATTTTTATCAGATTCTAATTAGTTTTTTCTTTTCAGTTTAATTCATTTCAGTTTTTGGATTTTTTGATGTCATTTTCGTGTGGGCCCATATCAGGTAAAGCCCATTCATGCAGAGCCCAGTTTCGTCCAGAAATCTCCAGCATTCTCCAGAAAGTTCCAGAATTTTCTCAGTCCATGTATAAAGCTTCGTCGCCACGTGTAAGACTCGAGAGGACCCCACGTTACACATCCTTCACACGCCACGTCTCACACGCTTCCTCTCCCCATGCCACGCGTGGGACACGCGTCTCACATGCGGTGATCCCCTCCACTAACGCGTGCCACGCGTACGCACCACAGCGCCCCACCGTCTTCCTCACCGGCCGGCATGCATGGTCGGCGACCGCCGTGAAGTTCACCGGGAACACCCAAAACCCTCAGATTCCGGTCGATCTTCATCTCCTCCCATCCATCTTCTTCATCCTTGGTCATCACCTTCAAGAAACCACCGCCAAATCTCCAGATTCCAATCAACCTCCTCCTTCAATCTCCATCCTCTCCGGTCCTTTTTCATCATCACCGTTCAACCATCATCTTCTCCGATTGTCCTTCTCCCGATCCCGCATCATGTTCATCATCAAGAATCATCATCTCCAGAAGAATGTATACAATCGTTTCCAGATTCGATGATGAGTTCAGGAACATGCAAGAACTACCACCAGAAATTCATCAAGAATGATGAATGTTCATCGTTTCCCAGAAATTCAACATCATCAGTTCTTCAAGAACATCCAGGAACGATCATCTCCATCAACGCCCCTTCAAACAATCAAGAGCATCCAAACAACTCCAAGATCTTCAAGGTTCTCCAGAAACTACCAAGAACTCCAGTCATCATCATCATCACCGGAGTTCATCTCACCATCACGAGTTCATCGTCTTCCCAAAAAATCCCAGAATCTTCAAGCGTTCATCAGCGAAGAACACTCGTCCGTTTCCAGAAAGATCCCCAGATCTTCATGCAAGATGTTCGCAACCTTCAAACGCGTCCAGATCTGGTTCATCCACTTCATTGAGTTCTCAGATCCATCAACAAGCTTGTTGAGATTCTTGCAATCAGATGATAACAAGATTTGATTCGCGTAGGGATAATTGAGTTGAAGAGATTTTCAGTAAGGAGGATGATTGAGAGAGACGAGAGAGTTGAGGAGATCGGGGGGGACGGCCGTGAACAGTTTACGACGGCGGCGCCGTGAGAGAAGGAGGAAGAAGAAGTTCCCCTAGGGTTTTCAGAATGAAGAAGGGGAACGAGTGAGGAAGGAGGCAGGCTGGAGAGATTGGGCCTCAGGCCCAACTACGTTTTTTGATCCACGTACCCCCTCCGTTTTTGGCACGCACCCCCTCCGTGTGTCCTTGGTGAATGGGTTGGGCCCAATGTTTTGCTTGCATACCCCCTCTGTTTCCGGATTCCCCTTCCCCCTTTTTTTTTTGTTTGTTAAAGTCTGGGCTGGGCCCAATGCTTTCTTGTATACCCCCTGCCAACTGACACACCCCCCCTTCCTTTGAGTTTTCTATGTTTTTTTATTTAATGTGAAAAAAATAAATAGAAAAATATATTGAAAAAAAAAGAAGAAGGAAAAGAATATAGAAAAAATAGTGAAAAAAATATATGGAAAGAATGTGGAAAATATGGAGAAAAATATTTGAAAAAAATATTGAAAAGAGAAAAATAGAGAAAAATATTTGAAAAAATATTGAAAAGAGAAAAATAGAGAAAAGTATGAAAAATATATTGGAAAAAAGAAAGAGAAAAATATATTGAAAAAGAGATGAAAAGACATAGAAAAATATGAAAAATATATGAAAAATATTTTGAAAGAAAGGAGAAAATAGTTGAAAAGAAAGAAGGAAAAAGAATAAAAAAATATTAGTATAGACTTAATATTTTTTAGAGTACATTTTCTTTTAGGATATATTTCCATAGAGTTTATTTTACATCTTTTCAGAGATAGTTTTAGAAGTCCACTTGTTAGGGGACTTTCTCATTTGATTTTTTCAGGATAGGATAGGATAGTATTTCCTAGGAGATTTATCTTCAGTATTCAATCATTGTAATCATTTTTCAGAATATTAATAAAACGAGATTTGAGCTGTGGTCCCGAAGTAGCCGAACTACAGCTGCTCTGATTTCTCGTACCAGACGAGAATATGTAGGCATAGGATGCGATATCCTAGCGAGCACACTAACAATTAACCTTTGTTCTCTCGCTGCTGTGCGATCGAGACTTTCCCGCTGACGACTGATGTTACCCTTTTTCTCTCTTGCCCGAGTGCATTTGAGACCAGACCGTAGTTTTTCCCATAGGTTCCCGTACCTTTGAAACCAGTTGATTTTCTCACTGCTGTGTGAGGATACCCCTGTTTAGCCGTAGTTAGCCTGAACTACGTAAAGCTCTGATCTTCCATGCAGTATGGAAGTACGTAGGCACAAGACGCGAGGTCTTGGCGAGCCAATTTTCCCTGTAGTCCCGAACTACGTTGACTATGACTTTCTCTCTTGAGAATACGTAGGCATAGAGCGCGACGCTCTATCGAGTCAATTCCCTTCCGTTTAGATTTAGCAGCCGTAGATAGATTGTTTTGCATCCTGTAGACAACCCAAGCAAGCGTGGATCCCGTCGAGTACGACGGACGTGAGGGGTGCTAATACCTTCCCCTTGCGTAACCGACTCCCGAACCCAGGTTTGGTTGCGATGACCATACCTTTTCCCCGTTTTTTACGAGGTTTACTTCGAGCGTTTCCTTTCCCTCCGTTGGGATAAATAACGCACGGTGGCGACTCTTCTGTTCAGCCAACGCCGATTTTCGCAGTAGCGACAGGCCATCAATGAAGAAGCATTTAAACATATGATGAAGACCCCACCAAGGTTTTGGAGTAGATCTTACTTTAGGACTGAAAACAAATGTGATGCTGTTCTCAACAACATGTCTGAGTCCTTCAATAGTGTCATTCTTGAAGCAAGGGCAAAACCTTTAATCACAATGTTAGAAGACATCAGAACATACCTGATGGAGAGATGGGTAAATAACAGAATGAGATTTGGAACTTTGGACGAGAATGATATTTTGCCCAATATTAGAAAGAAACTTGATGTCACAAGCACATACACCAACAACTGGCTAGTAAGGTATGTCACAACATGTGAGTAATGATAGTTTGTTTATGATATTTTGTTTATGACATACATGTGACTAATATACTGTTGTTTGTTTAATCATTTAGGATGGCTGATGAACATATATTTGAAGTAAGGCACATAGGAAATCAAGCTGACAAATTTGTTGTGAACCTGAAAGATCATATATGTTCATGCAGAAGATGGGAACTCACAGGGCTCCCATGTGTTCATGCTCATTCTGCTATGAAGAGTAGGAATTTCAAGGTTGATACTTACATTCCAGACTATTATAGGGTTTCAAGGTACAAGGCAGTTTATAAGCATGTGATCTACCCTATTAATGGAGCAAACTTGTGGGTTAAGACACAATACCCGGATGTGAAACCACCCAAGTTCAGGAAGATGCCAGGTAGACCTAAAAAGAGAAGGAACCTAGAACAAGGTGAAATTGACGGGTCTGCTCGCAAAATGAGAAGAACAGGTTTTCTGGTGAAGTGTAGCAGGTGTAAGAAAGCAGGACATTACAAATCTACTTGTAAAGACACAACAACTCAACAATCAGCCCAGGTCAATCATACTCCTACTCAGACTCCATCTCAGACTTCTCAACAAACTACTCAACACACTCCATCTCAGACTTCTCAACAAACTACTCAACACACTCCATCACAGACTTCTCAACAAACTAGTCAACACACTCCATCTCAGACTGCTACGGGCAAGAAACAAAAGCTTCCTGTAAGGAAGCCAACAAGACCTTTTGTGCCACCTGGCCCTACAACTAGGATGCGTGCGGCGAATAATGTTGTTGGCCCAGTAACAAGGAGGTCTACTCCAACAAAGAGGACCACGCCAAACAAGAAACTCTAAGTTGTGGAACATGTTTAATTACCTAGAACAAGTTTATGTATTGTACTGTTGTTGTTTTGGAACAAGTCTATTACATTCTATTGTTGTTGTCATGAACAAGTCTAGTATATGCTGCTGTTATTACCAAAACATGTTATGTTATTGCTGCTGTTATTACCAAACATTACTGCTGTTATTACCAAAACATGTTATATTATTACTGCTGTTATTACCAAAACATTGTTGCTGTTATTACCAAAAAATTGTTGTTGTTATTACCAAAACATTGCTGCTGTTATTACCAAAACATTACCAAACATTACTGCTGTTATTACCAAAACATTAATGTTGTTAGTACCAAAACATTTAAACTGTTATTACCAAAACTTTACCAAACATCGCTGCTGTTATTACCAAAACATTACTGTTATTACCAGAACATGTTATATTATTGTTGCTGTTATTATAAAAACATGTTATATTGTATGCAAAACATTGCAAAACATGTTATATGCTGCTGTTATTACCAAACATTGCAAAACATGTAAATTTTAGATATTGCAAATATGCCAAACACAATACAATGATAATGCTTCTGCTGTTATGCAAATATGCAAATACAAATATGCAAATATGCCAGATGCCAAACATTGCAAACCACTTTACAATTCATATATTGAAATTGAAATTAACTGTTGTTATGCTGCTGCAAATATTGAAATTAACTAAACTGATACAATACATATATTAAAATCCAACTATTACATTCATGTTGAAGTCATACAAACTTTAACTAAACATAATACTTCCAAACAACCCGTAAGAAACTAACTACCCCTAACAACTAATACAATGATAATAATCACAAACATCAAATTCAAAATCTTTTTCCACTTCATGATATTCTTCATTTCAATTTCAAGTTTCATCAGTTTTTTTTCCTAATTCTTCATTTTCCATTGCCGCTTTTTCAAGTCCCTTTGTTACCACACCCAACCTATGCATCCAAATTTGCTCCTTCTCATCACCCATCTCCTCATAAAACCAATCAAAGAAGCCACAACCAGCTTGCATACCTCCCTGTAAGATTAATTGTTTAGAGGATAATAAACAGAAATATAATTTACACAGCTTGAACAGAAACATAATAAACAGAAACATAATAAACAGAAACATAACTTGAACAGAGAACAAAATCAGCTTGCATACCTTGTAATTTGGACAACCCCAAAAAAGTTTTCCCATATTCTTAACAGTCGTTGCCCTTTGAAGAACAGCCATGTCTCCACAATGGCACATGGGCTTCCATCGTGACCGACTACAAACATCCGAATCCCGACTTTTCCTTTTTGAAATGGAAGAGCATCATCCAGATTTCATGCTTGCCCTAGATTAATTTATGGATTCGTGAGTGGAATTGGGATTTGGGATATGAAATTTTTTTAGGGCTTTCAGCGAAGGAGGGAGGAGGGAGAAGGAAGACATGAACAAGATTGCCACCTCATCTGCCACATATACAAAACAAACGGACGTTTGTGGTCAATTAACGGTGAGGACTAAAATGACACCATTTTAAAAGTTAAATGACCAATTTGACACTTTTTAAAGATAAGGGACCAAAGTGGACCCCGAGCTAATGTTAAAGGACCAAAAGAGTTATTTTGCCTTATTTTTCATATTTTAAATTAATACATTTTTTAAAATATGAATTTTTCACTAAAACTATTATTTTTTGCATAAAAATAAAAAAAATCAAAATCTTTTTTCTCATTATCATTATTAGATTATTTATTTTATTTAAAATATTTATTTATTTATTTAAATTCACCAAACCATGAATCCATAAAATCCTTACGGAATTAACAAATCACATTCAATAAATAGAGCATGTTTTCACACTTTTCATTCACCCACAATCTATATATGTTTACCTCAAAGTTGTTATTCCTCACATCAAAGAAGAACAACAATTGAACCCTAAACCTTCATTATTCATTCAAGAAAAAGGAGAAAAGGAAGCCGTTTAAATTGATCACGACACACTCTAGGTTACTAACTCCTTATCGCTTTGATTTCATCTGCATGTTTGTTTTGTTTTATTTCAATCTTTGTAAGATTCATAATTGTGCCTATTGGTCTGATTCCATGATTTTTATAATTTGTTAGTTCTTAATTATACCCTTTAATTTACAACCACAAACTTCAATCCACAAAAAGAAAAAACGGAACAACATGAATTGAAAAATCTACAACCATTTACAACACAACAACAATATTAATTAATCTGAAAACACAAACCAATAGGAGATTAGTACTTAATTAAGATAATTTGATTGATAATCAAATAATGCATAAGAATAATAATAAAATATATTAAAATATATCATAATTAAGAGTAAGTTGGTTTACTTGCAATAAAAGAACATTAAAATACAAAAATATAATTAGGTACTTAAATATTCTAATTTCTTTTTTTTTTTCTAATTAATTAATTACATTTATTTCATTTAAATAATTAGAAGAAATAATTTATTTATTTAATTAAGGGTTTAATATACTATATGATTGATTAATAGAGATAATCTAAGAGATAATTAAGGAATATAATTTGGGATAAATAATTTGGGATATGGGATAAAATATTATGGTTTTAAGGAAGATAAAAAAATTGGTTATAAAATAAGGGATAAGGGATAAAACATTTTGGGACAAAATATTAGGGTTAAAATGGGATAAATCAAGGGTATTTAAATAGGATAAAGTTTTGGGATAAAATTCTTAGAGTTCAAATAGTATAAAAATTTAGAATTTGAGATAAGGGATAAAACATGAGTTTTATACACAATTATTTATTTTCTAATTAAACTAACAAGGATATTTTTTAACAATAAAATTAATGGGATAAAATCAATGCCACACATCTAAATTATAAGTCCTCTGCCCTTGTACATTGATGCATTTTTTATAAAATCTTTCTTCACCCCTGTTGTGTGAGGATTTTTCTTAAGGGATAAAAGTTAAAACCATCAAATATTTTTTCTAAGAAGAACTACGACACTCGGATCTTTCATTTAACATGAGGGAACATAGGTATAGAGTTGTAAATTCTAGCTAGTACAATTATAAAAACATTTTTAGGTTCTTTTTCTTTGTAAATAATGCATTTTTTTGTAAATAAATAAATAATTAAATACTTAAGTAATAAAATAAACTTACCCTATGCAACCCACTAACCCTATAATTGAAGGAGGATCATATTGAGTACAATAGAGGTGAGAGGTGCCTAACACCTTCCACTCACTTAACCGATTTCCGAACCTAGTCTTTTACCCTTAGCTTTTTAGGTTTTATCATTATTTCCCTGCTCCTTATGGAAGAAAAAAAAGATGATGTGACTCTGCCATTTTGGCAGCCGCGACAGCTGGCGGCTCTGTCGGAGATTTCTTATACTTCCATAAAGATAGTCCATCCTAACCTTGAGTTTTAGGGTTTGATTGTTTGTTTTGTTTTCTTACTGTTATTTATTTATTATTTGTATTATATTTTATTATTTTATCATATTAAATTATCATCATATTAGTTGAGACATTTATGTGTAAAGCTTAAATCAAAGCTTGAGAATAACCCTATGTTAGGACATAGAATTGAAATATTTTCGGTGAGATTTCACATCTCAACGACGCATAAAAGTTACACTCGAAATAGAACCTCCAAAGTTATCTTCATAGTGAGGTATACCCTTAGCATGCTGATGATTTGGATGTGTTCCATGACTCTGGAAACCTTTAGAATCCCTTTCAACTCATGGTGACCTTATGTTATCAACCTGCGAGGGTCGTTACTAGGGTACCGTCTAGATGAGACTTATCCCAAAGGATTAACGTAGGAAGACTTGCTCCTTCTCATGGTAAAACAAGGGTATACTCCATAACTCCAGGGTTGTTATACTACAAAAAAAAACTTATATCCTACATGTGAGGGGATTAGGTAGTCTAAACTTAGATCTAGCCTATCATAGGAAGCCAAACTTAGCAAGGTCACTTGCATACTTTCCTAACCAAACTTAACCGTAAAACCTTTAAACCTTAAAACATTAAAAACATTCCTTCATCATCCTCATTAAAATCTTTTTGCATTTTGGCACAGGAATCTTAATCATTTGTTAAAAAAAGGAATAATTGAGAGAATGGAATTCGGTAAGAGGAACACCATCCAAATCAAGATAAGGGAATCTAACATAGAGGTCTTGAAAGCATATGCCATGAGACTTCCAAAAGAAAGAAGGCCACCCATAATCCACAAGTACGGGGAAATTTTGGACCTCTCGATTGTTCCTGTCCAAAATAAAGCTTTAACAGCTCTACAATTCTACGACCCTGGATTAAGGTGTTTTCAATTCCAGAATTTCCAAATGGCTCCAACCCTTGAATAATTTCATAAGATCTTAGGGTCTCCTAAGACTGTAAATGGTTCTTTTAAAGCAATAGGGTATCATCCTTCAATTGGAGAAATTTCTAATCATCTCAACGTCAATTCCAATGACTTACAAGCTAATTTAAGGGTCCAGGGGATTTCAAAGGGTTCTCAAAGATTTTTTGGGAAAAGAAAGTTGCTGATTTTGCTACTTACAAGAATTGGAAGGCGTTAGGCAATGTAATGGTACTTCTCATCTTTGGGTTGATTATATTTCCTAGTGAGAAAAATTTTATGGATATCACAACCATAAATATGTTCCTAGGAGTAAAGATTGAGGAAGAAGATCCTATACTGGATCTCCTTGTAGATGTTTATTATACTCTACATCAAAGGCATGCAAATAGGGGATGGGTAATGTTATGTTATGCTTTGTTACTGTACAAATGGTTTGGCTTTCATTTAGCAAGGGGCATAATTGATATTGAAAGAATGAATGGACACAAGTGGACCCAATACCTGGTCTAACGTATTGATACAGAAATTTTGTGGTTTCCTTAAAATCATTAACCGCAAGGACAAGATCTTAAGTTGTGGGAGCTTCCCTAATGTGCCACTTATAGGGTCGAGAGGGTGTATAACTTATAGTCCAATTTTAGCTATGAGACAATTGGGGTACCCCTTGGCTTATAAACCTGAAGATAAGTTATTGGAGGATTTCTTCTTACAAGGAGTGACTGTGAATAATCCCACTGTTCTAAAAATTGTTCACGCTCAGAGGCAACTTAACAAAGGGAAAATTAGTTTAAAAAGATCTAGGGAGGAGTCCACCATGCCCTATACCCAATGGATCGGGGGGATGGTACACATAATAAAGTTACCATTTGCTTTGGATCACCCCATTGAACCAATAACTCATGCACCAATCATGATCTCCATGGAAGAAGGAAATACCCTTAATGCTACTATTCTACAACTAATGAGAGAAAATGAGAAGCTAGAAGAAAGGTTCTACCGAACTACCTGCGAGAAGAATCAGTTAAATAGGGACCTTAATCAAGCTCTAAAACAACTCAATAAGAGCGAAAAGATGACTTTAAAATGGTTTTCCAGACAAGAATTGAACTTTAAAATGATTTGTTAGTCGGGAACTGGACTTTAGATTGCCAAGCAATGTTGGGCTTTGGTGTCATATATTCAGTTACAAGTTTTTCTGGTGACAGATTCATGTTGTGGGGTTAGGCTCGATGAATGATATGATATGCATGGCTCTATGCATGAGCGAAGCGACATGACTAATGCATGTGAATGATTTATGCAATGAGATGAAGGATTCCAAAATGCCCCAGCAAAGGTAATGGAAGGAAATGTTCCTTTGCAGCAAGGCTTCTTGTCTGTTAAAAAGCAAAAGGTTATTTGATGGGGGTGATAGCATGATACCCTGACACTCGTCTTGAACTCGGCGGTTATTGACAAAATTTTCTTGAGCGACTTGAAGGCATGGAAAAGACTTGCCCCTTTGTAGCTAAACTTTCCCTAGTCTGGGTCTTTGAAGAATTTTCCTTGAAAGGATGTTTGGAAGCAGTTGTACCATGAGATGACCTCGAGATGGCTTGCCCCATAATTTCAAGTCATGAAAGGATTTATCATTGATTAGGAAATTTAGAAGCATTTGTACCATGAGATGACCTCGAGATGGTTTGCCCCAGAATTTTGAGTCATGAAAGGATTTGTCCTTGGTTAGGAAATTTGTAAGCAGTTGTACCATGAGATGACCTCGAGATGGCTTGCTCCATAATTTTGAGTCATGAAAGGATTTGTCCTTGATTAAATGACTCTTGAAGTAGTTGGCTTCGATGTACTCTCGAGGTAGATTGCCCCAAAATGAGCGTTGAAATGACTTAACTTGTGCTGATTGAACACTTGAGGGATTTATTCTTAATCAAAATAACCTATGGGTAGCCTGCCTTTAGTTAATAGAGTCGTGAGATGACTTGCTCCGATCAACCGATTCTTGAATGATTTACCCCATAATCAACTATTGCTTGAGGACTTGCTTTAGACTGACTGATTCCTTAATCATTGGATGTCATGCCCTTGATTCATAAGACTATAAGATATTCTTGATTCTGATCCACTTTGATGAATGATCAAATCCTCTTTGATCGCTCATTGTTGAAATTTCCTTGATGTCAAGTACTCACTTGCAATTAAAATCGTTCATTCATAAATGATAATTTTAATGTGATGCTCATGCGAGTTTTGGAAAAAAATCAATCATTATTGGAATGATGCGACAGTGTGTGACGGATGGAC
Source organism: Lathyrus sativus (assembly GCA_963859935.3). Taxonomy (NCBI): domain Eukaryota; kingdom Viridiplantae; phylum Streptophyta; class Magnoliopsida; order Fabales; family Fabaceae; genus Lathyrus; species Lathyrus sativus. Next base: position 7,286,165 of record OZ012741.1, on the reverse strand, counting down.
CATTAGTCCAAACACATTGCTGATTTAGCTAGAGAAAGATATAGCAAGAAGAAGATTAACATATTTGTAGGAGTCAGTTTACGCAATCTTGTTGTAGTATGCTTTCAGAATAAACTCTACCTCAAATAAGTCTTTTTAAAGGTTGTAATGTGGTCTGATTCACAGTTTATGAAACAAAGGATATAAGGCTCAAAATTTGATTTTAACCCACCCCTTCGTCGTAATGTTCTACAGTCCTACGTTCAGTTAAATTGACACACACATTTGCCTTCTAATAGAGCTCAACGATGTGTGAGTGAAAATGATGATTCAAGATTCACTTGAAATGACAATCACCTTATTTTGTTGTTGTCATGGATGTCAGTGATCCTTTGATTTTCTACATGGTGGTCATTAAATCTTGTTTTTTCTTTCTTGAGGATTTGAGGACGTCTTTCGATTGATTTTTCTTTTGATCCCTGATTTTTGCCTGGACTGCTTTTGTTTTTTCAAATCCATCGGGATTGCTTTGATTTTTGCCTAAGTCGCCTCTTTGGGTGTTCGACTTAGCGGACTTTTTTTTTCTTTGTTTGGAAAAAAGCTTGTGATTGCCAAGTCATTAGTCATTGAAGAACAACCACTATAACTCTTGAATTTTACATGGTTCCTTCGACATATCATGATATTTGCAAAGAATAGCATATGACTGATCCTCAGACAAGATGTTTCATCTTGTAATTGAATGTGTAGTCAGATTAACTAAACACTACACATGCCCCAAGTTAAGTGTAAATGTTTAGAAATTCGAAGGAAACTCCTACTTCTAGGTTTGAAATGGTTAACTAGGGACTAACTCCTTATCACTCCAGTGTTAGGGGATTTGAAAAACTGTCTGTATATCATCAGCAGAATTTTATCTGTAAGCATACCATCAACAATTATGAGTCTTTCATTTTCATCATCCTCCCTCCAATCTTTACTAAAACAATAATTTGTCAAAGTAGACGAGATGTTTTAAAAACTATGACGTTTCTTGATAGTCTTCGTTGTGTATATGTCTAGATTCTAGCATATCATGTGTCATATAATGTATATAAATATTTTGGACATATATTATTACATGATATTTGGTTGTTATAAAACTTTCAAACAAAACCTAAACAAATTTGAATGATCGAGGAAGTTAACAACATGCCTTAAATAAAGTTTTAACATAATTACATGAAAAGGAATTCAAAAGAATTACTAGAGATTTGGGAAGATACTTTCAATTTCCTCCATCTTAAAATAAAAATCTTTTTAAATTGTTACACAATTATTAAAAGAAAATAATGTTTGAAAGAATAAATGTGACAATTTTATAAAATTGATCCTAATAACTATTGAGTATCATATATTGTCATAAATGCGTAGTATTATTTCACGGAGAGGATCCTCTTCAATGGTATTTTCACTGAAGAGTGTTCACTTTATATCATCACCCTTTAATTTTCTTAAAATGTGTAGTACAACAAATTGTGCGGCTAAGATTTCACTGCACACAATTTACAATGTAGAGAATCTCACCCATTGTTTAGTGTCTAAAAAGTACCGTAGTGAAGACAATATTAAGTTGATAAAATTTAATTAATATTACATTGAAAAACAAAATGAAAATTATTTCAATACAAAAGATTTTTTGACTAAAAAATTCTTAAGACGGAGGAAAGTAATGGACTTGAACAAGATATCATTCTCAAACAATTTGACAAATATTTTCACAAAGAAATGTTATAGATGCACTAATAATTTGACAAGTTATTAGGCACTATTAGTCTTCACTACTTCATAAACTCTTTAAACTTGAAAGGTACTTCTAAGGAGTATCTCTTTCGTCTGATAATTTTCTTTAGCATGAGCCGCAACCATATAAAAGCTTTCATTTGACCCTCGTGAAAGCTGTATTTTATAGCTTCTTTGCTTTGACATCAATACTGCCTTAGGACGCGAAAGCGAAATTACAGCTGTGGTTCCAAACAAACCAAAAGTTGTGCATAGAGACACCTCAATAGCTCCAAGTTCTGCTACGAATGCGAACTTCATTCTTGACTTGATATTCGGAAGGCAAAAAAGGGACTCCAGAGAGTGTTCAACCACGGCTCCTTGTCTGGAGTAGAAACTCCTCTTGACATTGAATGAGTCATCTGAATATACTATGTCATTTTAATTCAGAAAGCTCCGCCATGAAATCACCTGTTATTCTGACTCAACGTGATGCAAATAAGCTGAATTGGTTGGTCAGTCTGAATTGGTTGTATCTTAAAGTTATCAACTAAAGTAAATTATATATGGGAAATGCTTATCACACAGTTTAAATAAGTTACACAAGATTCAACAGACCTTGTTTCTGCATCTTTAGATTCAACAGCAAGTGCATCATGCCAATCTTCAAACTAGGATGCTCTTCAGGATCAGCCAAAGAGTATGCGGCTTTCGGATTAACCTGTGCATCTTAGCAAATAATGAGAAATTATTTATTTAACCCACATGCTATCTGTCGATAATAAGTTACCTTGTAATTAAAGTCCCTTGCTGTGTAGCAAGAGTTGCAAGTTTAATACTCCTTCAGTATGTCCTAAACAAAAACATAGAGGTAACAATCCACTCAAATCCATTGCATGTTTAAAACAGTTCCTAGCCATTTCTAAGAACAAATATTACAGTATGCTGCAAAAATCAAACATCAAGAAGTGCCCTCAAAGCCATTACTGGATTGGTTTGGAATGGAATTGAGCAGAATACTACAGTTGCCAGAACCTACTGGCTCTCTTGAAAGTTCCCGTAGTAAGGTTAGAGGCATCTACCTCGTCGTGGAGAGGGGTGTCTCGGCTGAGCTCCCGTTCAGCACCCGTTTTCTTTGATGATAGAAAGGTATTATTAGCATCCTCCATTGAAGAAAGAACCTCTATATCCCAAAGTTTCAGTACAACAAGAATAACATCAGAAAGTACATTATACATTCAACGTAAGAGTAAACTAAGCCATATGAAGAATCATGTGTGTATTAAAAATTCATTAACAAATTACACTACCTGTTAATCTTCGACGTCTTCTACAGTAGAACCAAAATCCAGCTTTGCATCTCCTATACTCGTGCTGAGTAATTCCAGAATGGTTGTTATATGTTCACTTAGGGGATGAGATTGAACCCCAGCAACAAATGTATTTAATTGATCATTGACATTAATCCAAGACCATCCTGCTTCCTTTATGACTCCCTTTGACTTCATTAACTTTCTTAAATGTGCCACTTCCTTCCATCTTCCACTGGCAGCATATATGTTAGCCAGAGTGATGTGAGTTCCAGCAGAATTTGGATCCAAGCAAAGTATTTGTTCTGCTGCCCATCTTCCCCGGTCAACATCCCCGTGATCCCTACATGCTCGGAGTAAGGTAGACCACACAACATCGTCACAAAGGAATGGCATGTTTCGTATCATACGCTCAGCTTCATTCAACCGCCCTGCTCTGCATAGAAGATCAATCATGCAACCGTAGTGCTCTTTTGAAGGAGCAATCTGATACTCATTAGTCATTAACTTAAAGTAGTGGAAACCGAGATCAACCAATCCAGCATGGTTACAAGCAGTCAAAACCCCAATAAACGTCACATAATCTGGCATTAAACCAACACCGGAAATATTCTCAAACAAGCTAATAGCCTCTTGGCTGTAACCATGTTCTGCATACCCATTGATCATTGCAGTCCATGATACGATGTCATTATTGTTTATACCATCAAAGACTTTTGAAGCCTCTTGTAGATTTCCACTCCTTGAATACATACTAATAAGGGCACTATGAACCATTGCTTCATGATCCAGGCCAATGCACAGGGCATGAGCATGCACCTGCTTACCTGGCTCAAGAAGTGCCATGCTTCCACAAACACTTAAAACACTAGCAAGAGCAAACTCATTTGGTTTCAGCCCTTCCGCTCTCATCCATGATAGATAGTTGAAGGCTTCTTTTGCGTGATTTCCTTGAGAATAAATAGAAATTATAGTGCTCCAAGAAATAATATCTTTTCTTGGCATACCATGAAATACCAATGAAGCCTCCCGTAACAGCCCACATTTTGAATAAAGAGTGATAATGGAATTTGCCACCGACAAGGCATTTACAATACCTAGACGCAATACATGGCCATGTATTTGTTCCCCCAATTCAGTAATAGAGAGATTCGCACAAGCAGAAATTACAGATGCAAAAGTGTACTCATTGGGACTAACATTAGATTTTCTCATTCTTTTAAATGCGTCCAGTGCATGTTTTTCTTCACCCATCTGTACATAAGTCGTGATAAGGTTTGTCCATGAAACTACATCTGGCATGCTCGTTTTTCCAAATAACCGCATGACATAGTCTGGTTTCCCACATTTACTATACATGGTACCAAGAGTATTAATAACAAATGAAGTTTCATTGAAGCCTTGTTTTATTGTTTGCGCGTGTATGGATTTCCCATAATGTAACAAACCTGAATCAGCAGACGCCTTTAAAGCAATGGCAAATGTATATGAATCATAGCCCACTTTTGATCTCCACATTTCAGAAAAGTACATTAGTCCCTCCAAACTGTAACCAGCATGTACAAGCCCCACAATAACGGCAGTCCACGATACTACATTTCTTGTTGTCGTTTTTTCAAAGACACTACAACCTTGTTCTGTTTTTCCTACTTTCATGTACATGTCTACAAGGGCACTGCTGACAAAAACTGAGTTTATCAAACCAGATTTCACAGAAAAACCATGCAATAATTCTCCAAAATATACATTTGTGCCAAGTGCACAAGCCTTGAGGGCAACACTAACCACAAATTGGTCCTTTTGAAGTGCAGAGTTGACCCACATATTTGAGAATAAGATCAATGCTTCATTCGAGTCTGCGGCATTGACGTAACCCGCTATTAAATTTGTCCATGAAATCTCATCTCTGTGAGCCATTTTATCAAATATATCCCTAGCTTCACAAAGTTTTCCCAGTTTCATTAGTTGCTTAATTTGTGAGTTAAGTTCAAGCATATTTGGAACATAATAAGCCATTGGAGCTTGCTGTTCCGGTTTACTCTGCCAGATCACATATCTGCATTCAGTGTCAGTTCCTGCAAATATACTAACTTAAATAAGGTTGAAACCCGGCACAGAAACATGAAGACCTTAAAATTACCATGCAAAGCTTATATGAACATTAATGAACTACTACCTACACCCTAAATTATAAGTCACTTTACAAAAAAATATTGTTCCAAATTATAAGTCACTTTACAATTCCAATGCAATATTAATGACTTTTTTTCCAACTATACCTTCTACTATAATTTATTACTCTTCCTTCTAATTCTTTTAATTTCTCTTTCCTATATAATTAATGAAGGACAATACTGGTCATACATAGTTTCGTTTTCCCTTACAAAATTAATTATGTTCCTGAATTCATGCGAAATGCCTAAAACGTCTTATAAATTGGGACGAAAAGAGTATTATTAAGTAATTAATCTATAATTCGATCAACTGAGGCATTAAGGGATGATTTTTTAAAGTCAGGTTGCTATTTTATATTCCTACAGATAGAAATATGCCATAATCTGAAATCCAAAAGCAATATTTCTCAAAAAAAGCATATTATAACTTTGCTAGAATAGGCACAGGCAAAAACCATGCTGAAAACAATAAATGCACTAATACTAGACTTAATTAAAGTTAAAATGAAAGAAATCAATAATACTAGACATAAGGTGACACCAACTTAAACAAAACCTTTTATATTAAAAATAAAATCAAGTAGGAGAATTTTTTTTAGCATATAACACTAGACAGTGATACAAAGTGTTATCTAATTCCTTCAGTAATCATAAGTTAAAATAATAACAACAAAAAATATGACAGAATAAAAGTCTCTACACAAAACAACAAAAAGTAAATAGATATTTTGGTCTGAGAATGTGAAAGTCGTTGTCACTATAATTGTAGAATGCATCTTTTTTAGTCAATTTGGTTCATGTATATATTATTCAATGGTTAGTTAGGTCGTCTGGTGTCTTACGTTAGTCAGATTGTTCTAAATGAAATTACTAACAGAAGACACTGTCTGGGATTTTTTAAGTCTTTTTTTAATTTTGACACATTTAGAACAACGCCTCACAAATTTAGGACAAAAATAATTGTTTACTCAAACAATAAACACACATTCACATATATTTTTAATTATACTAAGGCAGTTCATGCATTCAAAAAATAAAATAAAGTACCTGGATGGGCATAATTGAGAGGTGGGTTGAGGTTCCTTGAGCATAGAGGAATGTTTGGATTGTGATAAAATGAATCAGCAAGGGCAAGGCCAGGAGAAGAAGCATAACAACGATTCACACAAACACATCGCCTGAAGCCATTGAACAGTTTCTGGAAAATGTGCATCTTTTCTCAGGCTTTGAAATGAAACATAGATTCCCAGAATCATTTTTATTTTATTTTACATCAAGAGGAGTGTCTCGTGTGAGCTCCCGTCCAGCAGCCCTTTTCTTTGATGACTGTAAGGCATTCTCGGCATCCTCCATAGCAAGAACTTCTATTTCACCAAGTTCCAATACAACAAGAATTGCAATCAGAAAGTAAAGTATTCATTCAGCATAAGAGTAAACTAAGCTAAATGGATGATATTAATGGTGTCAATAAACCCAGAACAAGTTATACCAAAGCAGTATCTCGAACACAAACGAGATTTCTTCGGGTGGTCAAAAACCGGCTCAGAAATCCCATTAAGATGATATTGACAAGGACACAACATTGCAGTCATTAAACCAAACCAAGAGCCCAACCCGATTGGGTTTCTCATTCATAAAATAACAATCACATATCACTTAGATGTTCAACTACTATAGCAAGCAGATAAAAACCAACCAAACAAATCAAAGAGGGATTCAACTCAGCAATCTTAGCAACCTCCGTTACAGATAGAACCTTTATTCCCTAATTTTCAGCACACCAAGAATTACAGTCAGAAAGTACAGTATGCATTCAACAAAAGTGTAAACTGTGCTATATGTATGAGAGTAATGGTGTGAGTCTATATATCCAAAAGTTATACATATACTAAAAGGGTGCAGAACAAGTTAAAAATCAGTTAAGGAATCCCATTAAGATGACATTGACAAAGAAACAATGGAAAATGAAAAGGACAATCTGAGAAGCATGCGGCAACATACCAAAGCCACGTAAAAAACAGAACAAAACAAAGTGGCATTGGCATCTACAACTTTAGACCCTTATATGAGTAGATTACACCAATTCGGTCACATCTAAGCTACCAATGTTTGGCAACAATCTTTTCAATAAATAAAAACTCCAACATATTTTTTGAGCTAAAATGAAATCTCTCGATCAATACAATTCTGATGGTTTTCCATTTAAAATTACAATACTGTTAGGTTTATTTTAGCACTCAACCATTTATGTGTGTTTAAGTAACAAAACGACAACTTGTGTATGTTTAAGTGACAAAACAACAAATCCCATAAGTAAACAATATATCTCGTAACTACAACTCGGTTGATAGCTATAAGGATAAGGATATGCTTTCAAAACCGAGATTTCCCACTTCTCCATATTTTAAGCATACAAGTCTAACTACTAAGCTACTTAACCAACAAAGTAACAAAATAACACAAAAAATCAGCTAAGACATCCAATTAAGATGACATTGACAATGAAAACCTTAAAAACACACACAAACAGAGACACAAAAACTGAGAAGCGTGTAGCAACTAAGTAACCCTGGAAAAAACCAGAACAATGCAGAATCTACAACTTAAAACCTTAAAAGCAGCCTACAACAACTTAGTTCTATCTTAGCTACCAAAATTCAGACAACAATCATAACAACGGATAGAAATTTCAACATATTTCTTTGAGCTACAACTAAATCAGTCACAGATTAACAAAATCAAGTTTATCAACTATTCAAAGCTATGATACTATTGTACAAATTCATTTGAGCTTTCTACCATTTATATACATTGAATAATAGAAAAAAAATGAAACAATTGAAAAGGGAAGTTCAACAATCGAGGTGCGCAAAATTCGAAAAATAATATAAAAAAATTTATCACCGTTTCTAGCGACCGGCGAGAGAGTCCGGCTGAGATTTCCGGGAAGAAGAATAGTTCAGTGATGCGATGAAATTGAAGGGAAATGTTGGTTTGATTCGATGTAGCTGCTGAGTTTTTGTTGTTTTAGGGTTTTGATTCTTGGAGAATGAAATGAAATCGGATGTGTTTATTTTTGTTGGGCCAATTCAAAAACAGTTTGAATTGGGCCTAAGATAAGAAACCCTTAAAAGAGATTTTTATCTGCCATAACCACACTTAAACCGCACCTCCAATTTTCCAACTAATTTTATTTTGAGAATTTCTTAATACATTCTAGGCAGTTCTTAGGCATCAAACAAAATTATTTAAATATTTTTAGATTGTAAAGATGCATCTTTGAATGCACATGTTTTTTAATAAATGGCATATTGCTGAGATACATTTTCGAAATTATTTTAAACATTTAAAACATGTCACTTAAAAATCATTTACATTTGAATTATTCCGAAGATACATCTATGAAGTGTATCATAGCAGATGTTTTCACTATAAATTATGTATTTGTTTTTAGATGAAGTATAATGCATTGTCCCAAAAAAATAGACGTACAAAATAATAAGAGACTAATATTGGGTGTGTCAAAAATAAATAGCAATATATGTAGAAAATTTTGTACAATCGAGATCCAAAATATAATAAAAATGTAAAAATAAAGTATAGAGTATAGTACTACAACAAAATAATAACAGACTACTACTTTGTGTGTCTGAGAACATATCTTCTACCTCCTCTGATTGCTCTGCCTCCTCGGTCATTAATCCTCTCGTCCTCCGGCGATGTCTCTGGTACAACAGTTTCCTCTGTGCCTCTGCCATGATGGCATCTAGGAACTCGTCTGACACCATACCCGTCAGGGAAGATATCATCATCAATGTCTGTCAGTGCAATCTCCACTATGAGACGACATTTAGGTAAGACATCATCAATATGATTTACCTGAGTTTACTTCTTCTCTAGTATCCCCTAGTGAGTTGGTCTTGATGGATCTCCTGAAGCAGCATGCACCATGTACGAATGTGACGCCATGAAGAATCATCTGATGTACCCCTCGACGTAGCTCCAGTCGTTCGGGGCTATGGTATCTCGTGCCTCCTCCGGTACCAGATGAATCTCATAATCAACAAACATCTCATTTATCTCTCTACTGGTCAAGGCAGGAGGAGCAGAGACATTAAGGTTTCTGGGGATGTCCTAGGTGTAACCGAAGTGCTGCTTGACGCGCCCAGGCAGATAAGGACCAATGATACGCGATTCGTAAGCCAATCATCCTGAGTATAGCATTATCTCTTCAAATGGCCGCGTCTGACGGTGATCCACGTAGTAGTTTAAGTACATGCCCTCGACAACTAAATGCTAAAGATAAACTCTTAAAGGATCGACCTCCTAGTTCCCTCTGAGCGGGATAAAAGCACAAGCACGCGACATATCCTCAATGCACTCGGCCAGACTCACCCAATCAGCGATTCGCGGGAAGTGTTGGAGGATCCAAGCCTGAAACAAAATGTTTGGAACAAACAAATCATCGACAATGATTTCGCAAATATGAAATGAAAATGACAAAAAAACATTCAAGGATCAAGAAATACTATCACCATTAGTGTCACGCTGCCTGAGACCTACTTCGTCTTCCACCAACATCTCTCTCTCAACTTTGAATAGAGATAGGTCAGGCACGCCATCCCCCAGTTGTACTCATGGATCTGAATGAGATCCAAGAAGTACCGGAGGTATGCAACGTCAGCATAAGTGGAACTCATGTCCACAAAAATGCAAGTGCCAACAAAAAAAAGGTATGTCCTCAAAGCACGAGCCATGTGTACCGCCACCTGCTCATCATTATCACGAGCCTGTTGTTCCCTAAGGATCTCATCATCATAGTAGTTTTTATTATTTCCGACAGATTTTGTAATTCTTGACATGCCTGAATACACTAAAACGCCACTACTATTTAGAAGATTGTTCTTAGAAACAAGTAGAACTCTTATTGATGTAAATTTAGGTGAGTTAATATTGAGGTTCAATAAATAAATGAAAAGTTGTCTTGAACGTGCTTGGAGCTATCAGACATCATAGTAAGAATCCTCAATGTCATAAAATTGATATAGTACAAGGAATCATTTAAGAAGTAATTACAGCAGAAACACCTTCAATATTGATGGATCGAGTTATTATTAATTCAGTTGATCAGGTTCAAGATGAATTTGAGATGGAAGTAGCAGTTTGTTTAATTCAACTCAAAGCAATACATGTTGACTATACAATGAGAAAGATTAAAAAATTAAGTGGTAATGAGCAATAAAGTCAACCAGCAGTGCAAAAGGATCCTAAGTTGAAAGAGTTGTCGAAACATACGAAGTATGTCTTTCTAGGTGAGAAACTATTACAACTAGTCATTAACTTGGTTGGATGTGACTGAGCTGAAAGGTATTAGCCCAACTTATTACATGCACAAAATCAAATTGGAATTGGAATTCAAGTCGTTAGCTCAACCACAAAAAAAGACTCAACCCGATCGTGAAAGAAGTCATGAGAAAAGGGTTATAAAACTACTTGAAGCAAGTATGACCTATCCTATTTCTGACAGCTCTTGGGTAAGTCCAGTGCATGTAGTCCCTAAAAAAAGGAGGTATAATTGTTGTTCAAAATGAAAATAATGAGTTGATTTCGACTCAAATAATTGATGGATGGAGAATGTATATTAATTATACGAGGTTAAATCAGCCAACGAGAAAATATCATTTTCTATTACCTTTTATAAATCAAATGTTAAAAAGCTTAAAAGGTTAAGCGTATTAGTGTTTCTTGAATGGCTATTCAGAATATAATCAGATTATGATAGACTCAGCAAATCAAGAGAATAGCACATTCACATGCCCTTTTAAAGTGTTTGTCTATCGTAAGATGTCATTCGGATTATGCAATGCTCCATCCACTTTTCAAAGGTGTATGGTTTTTATATTTTATGATATGATTGAATCTTATATGAAGGTATTTATGGATGAATTCTCTATTTTTGTTAGTGATTTTGAGAAATCACTTGCTCACCTCAATGTTATTTTGGAATGATGTATCAAAATGAACCTTGTTCTGAATTAGAAAAAAAATTCCATTTTATGGTACCCGGAGGTATCATATTAGGACATAAAATATCATCAAGGGTATCGGGGCTAATCAAGCCAAAATTGAGGTTATTAAAAAATTACCCCTCATATAAATGTCAAAGGAGTGAGAAGTTTCCTAGAACATGTCAATTTTTATCGAAGATTTATCAATGACTTCTCTAAAACTATGAAACCTCTTTGCAATCTCCTAATGAAGGAAATTGATTTTGCTTTTGATGATGAATGTTATAATTTTTTTTCTTCATTAAAGAAGAGCTAGCAACTACATTGGTAATCATTTCTCCAAGTTGGGACTTCCCTTTGAACTTATGTCCAACGCAAGCGATTACGCGGTAGGCGCAGTTCTTATTCAACAGCACGAATTCTTTCCATGCTATTTACTACACTAATAAGGTTTTAAACGAAATTCAGGTGGATTATACTACCACCGAAAAAATTACTAGCCATAGTGTTTGCGTTGGAAAAATTTCGAGCATATCTAATTGGTTCGAAGGTCTTACTTTTACATATCATGTAGCATTGAAATACCTATTCAACGAAGGATACTCTAAGCCAATTTTACTATAGTGGATCTTGTTGTTACAAGAGTTTGACTTGGAAATAGAGGACAAGAAAGGTGTTGAAAAAGTGGTAGTTGATCATTTATCTAGGTCAGGGAGCAGTGAAGTCACTCTGAAAGAAAAGATTGTAAATGAAGAGTTTATGAATGAATATTTAGTGGCAATCATAGAGCTACATTAGTTTGTTGACATGGACAATTATAAAGCTACAAATGTTTCAGAATATTATACATGGCGGCAGAAGATACAATTCTACAAAGAGGCTAATCACTACTTATGGAATAAGCCTTATCTGTTTAAAATTAATGTTGACGTTTTAATAAATAATTGTGTTTCATGTAAATAAGTTAAGAATATTACGTTGTCATAGCTCAGCCTATAGAGACCACCATAGTGGGGAAAGGACAATAGTGAAAGTGCTTCAAAATGGCTTTTGGTGGCCAAAGCTATTCAAATATTGTAAGTTGTCTGTTCAAGAATGTCTCGAATGTCAGAAAATAGGTAACATTTCAAAACAAGAAGAGATGCCTCTTAATGGTATGATAGAGGTGAAACCCTTTGATTGTTGGGGAATTTACTTTATGGGTCATTTTCCTCCATCTAAATCTCATGTTTACATTGTGGTTCGCGTAAATTATGTAACTAAATGGGTTGGATGCATATCCTATGTTGCTAATGATGCCCAAGCTATCTCTAATTTTTTGAAAAAAAATGTTTTTGCTAGGTTCAGAGTCCCTAAAGTCTTGATCAATGACGGGGGCACACTTCTGCAATAAGTATTTAGAATGTGTGTTATAAAAATACAATATGAAACACAAACTATCCATACCTTATCATCCTCAAACTTGTGGACAAGTAGAAGTGTTGAACAAATAAATGAAATAGAATTTGGAAAAAAAATGGTTGCTGCATCCATAAAATATTGGTCCAAGAAGATAGATGGCGTTCTCTGGGCGTATATGACAGCTTGCGAGATTCATTTAGGATTTTCCCCATATAAGTTGATCTATGGGAATAATTGTCACTTATCGATTAAGCTAGAACATAAAGCGTACTCTGAAATTAAGTTCTTAAACTTCGATGAAAAATCAGTTGGAAGAAAAATGTTGAAGCTGAATGATTTAGAAGAGATAAAACTGATAACTTATGAAATGTTGTGATAAACACACACACACAGAGAGAGAGAGAGAGAGAGAGAGAGAGAGAGAGAGAGAGAGAGAGAGAGAGAGAGAGAGAGAGAGAGAGAGAGAGAGAGAGAGAGAGAGAATATGTATCATGACAAAAACCTGGTGATAAGAGAATTTCAAATAGGACACAAGGTTTTGTGGTACAACTCTCGATTTAGGTTGTTTCCAAGTAAGTTATAATCTCAATGGTCTGGTCCTTTTATTGTTCACAAAGTGGTTGTGAATGGTGTTGTACCCAAATTTTACTCACGCTTCATATGTTTTCTAGTGCCACTTTATTTCAAATAAATAAAATGACAAAATTGGTAGTAAGAGGAGTTCAAGGAGTTAGAATGGAAAAGATTATGAGTTCAAATCACACATTCCTCACTTTTTGTGTTTTTCTCTTTTATTTTTATTCTAACTTTTCTATTTTCATAAAGAAAATTACAAAAAAAACTTGTTTTACCATTTCATTATTATTTTTCGGCAAAATAACCCTTTTGGTCCCTCAACATTAGCTCGGGGTCCACTTTGGTCCCTTGTCTTTAAAAAGTGTCAAATTGGTCATTTAACTTTTAAAAATGTGTCACGTTTATCCTTCTGTTAGTTGTTGTTAGTTTGGTTTTGAAAAAATTGTCATGTGGAGTGCTGAGGTGGAATGGAGTGTTGAGGTGGAAGTCAGGTGGAAGTGAAGACGGAAACGAAGAAGAGGAAAAGGCAAAACGAAAAAGAAAAGGAAAAGGAAAACGAAGAAGAAGAAAAGACAAGAAGAAAAAGAAGAAGAAAACGAAGAAAAACGAAGAAGCAGAAAACGAAGAACGATTGAAGAAGAACGAAGAACGAAGAAGAAAAAGAAGAAGAAAACGAAAACGATTGAAGAGAAGCAGACGATTCAAGAGCCAATCTCGAAAGGTTAGTTCATCTCTCTGATTTAGGGTTTTTCGGGTGAGGTTCAGACAGATTTAGGGTTTATATAAATTTGTTAGTTTAAACGTTAATTACTTACATGGTATGCCCAGGTATCATGGAAGAATACATTACTCTGAAAATTCATCATAGTGGTGAGTTCACAAACGAAGGTCGTAGTGTATATGAGAATGGAGTAGTAGATGAATGTAGGGTAAATGTCGACAGATGGAGTTATTTTGAGCTAGTTGGTGTATTGAAAGACCTAGGTTACAGGGAGTTTAAAACAATATTTTACAAGGACCCTCAATTTGGGATGAACCGACTTGTTGATGACAATGGTGCTTTAGAAATTGCAGATTTGTATAGGGTGCACCAAACTGTTGATATTTATATTGAACACACATTGTCTCAACCTGAATATTGTGATGCTGTTGTTGATAAAGTTGATGAGGACCCTGCTGAAGTTGTAGGTGAGGTAGAGGAGTTACTTAGTAAACTACATGAAGAAGTTGTGCAAGGTGAAGTTAGGGTTGATGGAGCCAATGTTAGGGTTGATGAAGCCACTGCTGTTAGAGTTGATGAGGTTCCTGCAGTGGATGATCATACCGTTGGAGTTGAAAAAGGGAGTGCTGAAGGGGAACAAGGTAATGTTGGAGTTGATGAGGTTCCTGCAGTGTATGATGACTTAAGTCTATCATCTGATGATAGTGAAGATGGGGACTACAATTATGATAGCACATATTAGTTAGCTATATATGTGCTGCTGTTGACATGTGCTGCTACTGTTATATGTGCAGGGTCTGCTACCTACTATGGATGAGTTATTGCCAAGGGTGGAGCACAGGTTTTGTGTTAGGCACCTTTACAACAATTTTAGAAAAAAGTTTCCTGGAAAGATGTTGAAGGACATAATATGGAAGGCTACCAAATCAACATACCCACAGTCATGGGAAAAAGAGATGAAGGGAATGAGGGCCATCAATGAAGAAGCATTTAAACATATGATGAAGACCCCACCAAGGTTTTGGAGTAGATCTTACTTTAGGACTGAAAACAAATGTGATGTTGTTCTCAACAACATGTCTGAGTCCTTCAATAGTGTCATTCTTGAAGCAAGGGCAAAACCTTTAATCACAATGTTAGAAGACATCAGAACATACCTGATGGAGAGATGGGCAAATAACAGAATGAGATTTGGAACTTTGGACGAGAATGATATTTTGCCCAATATTAGAAAGAAACTTGATGTCACAAGCACATACACCAACAACTGGCTAGTAAGGTATGTCACAACATGTGAGTAATGATAGTTTGTTTATGATATTTTGTTTATGACATACATGTGACTAATGTACTGTTGTTTGATTAATCATTTAAGATGGCTGATGAACATATATTTGAAGTAAGGCACATAGAAAATCAAGCTGACAAATTTGTTGTGAACCTGAAAGATCATATATGTTCATGCAGAAGATGGGAACTCACAGGGCTCCCATGTGTTCATGCTCATTCTGCTATGAAGAGTAGGAATTTCAAGGTTGATACTTACATTCCAGACTATTATAGGGTTTCAAGGTACAAGGCAGTTTATAAGCATGTGATCTACCCTATTAATGGAGCAAACTTGTGGGTTAAGACACAATACCCGGATGTGAAACCACCCAAGTTCAGGAAGATGCCAGGTAGACCTAAAAAGAGAAGGAACCTAGAACAAGGTGAAATTGACGGGTCTGCTCGCAAAATGAGAAGAACAGGTTTTCTGGTGAAGTGTAGCAGGTGTAAGAAAGCAGGACATTACAAATCTACTTGTAAAGACACAACAACTCAACAATCAGCCCAGGTCAATCATACTCCTACTCAGACTCCATCTCAGACTTCTCAACAAACTACTCAACACACTCCATCTCAGACTTCTCAACAAACTACTCAGCACACTCCATCACAGACTTCTCAACAAACTAGTCAACACACTCCATCTCAGACTGCTACGGGCAAGAAACAAAAGCTTCCTGTAAGGAAGCCAACAAGACCTTTTGTGCCACCTGGCCCTACAACTAGGATGCGTGCGGCGAATAATGTTGTTGGCCCAGTAACAAGGAGGTCTACTCCAACAAAGAGGACCACGCCAAACAAGAAACTCTAAGTTGTGGAACATGTTTAGTTACCTAGAACAAGTTTATGTATTGTACTGTTGTTGTTTTGGAACAAGTCTATTACATTTTATTGTTGTTGTCATGAACAAGTCTAGTATATGCTGCTGTTATTACCAAAACATGTTATGTTATTGCTGCTGTTATTACCAAACATTGCTGTTGTTATTACCAAAACATGTTATATTATTACTGCTGTTATTACCAAAACATTGTTGCTGTTATTACCAAAAAATTGTTGTTGTTATTACCAAAACATTGCTGCTGTTATTACCAAAACATTACCAAACATTACTGCTGTTATTACCAAAACATTAATGTTGTTAGTACCAAAACATTTAAACTGTTATTACCAAAACTTTACCAAACATCGCTGCTGTTATTACCAAAACATTACTGTTATTACCAGAACATGTTATATTATTGCTGCTGTTATTATAAAAACATGTTATATTGTATGCAAAACATTGCAAAACATGTTATATGCTGCTGTTATTACCAAACATTGCAAAACATGTAAATTTCAGATATTGCAAATATGCCAAACACAATACAATGATAATGCTTCTGCTGTTATGCAAATATGCAAATACAAATATGCAAATATGCCAGATGCCAAACATTGCAAACCACTTTACAATTCATATATTGAAATTGAAATTAACTGTTGTTATGCTGCTGCAAATATTGAAATTAACTAAACTGATACAATACATATATTAAAATCCAACTATTACATTCATGTTGAAGTCATACAAACTTTAACTAAACATAATACTTCCAAACAACCCGTAAGAAACTAACTACCCCTAACAACTAATACAATGATAATAATCACAAACATCAAATTCAAAATATTTTTCCACATCATGATATTCTTCATTTCAATTTCAAGTTTCATCAGTTTTTTTCCTAATTCTTCATTTTCCATTGCCGCTTTTTCAAGTCCCTTTGTTACCACACCCAACCTATGCATCCAAATTTGCTCCTTCTCATCACCCATCTCCTTATAAAACCAATCAAAGAAGCCACAACCAGCTTGCATACCTCCCTGTAAGATTAATTGTTTAGAGGATAATAAACAGAGACATAATTTACACATAATAAACAGAAACATAATTTGAACAGAGAACAAAATCAGCTTGCATACCTTGTAATTTGGACAACCCCAAAAAAGTTTTCCCATATTCTTAACAGTCGTTGCCCTTTGAAGAACAGTCATGTCTCCACAATGGCACATGGGCTTCCATCGTGACCGACTACAAACATCCGAATCCCGACTTTTCGTTTTTGAAATGGAAGAGCATCATCCGGATTTCATGCTTGCCCTAGATTAATTTATGGATTCGTGAGTGGAATTGGGATTTGGGATATGAAATTTTTTTAGGGCTTTCAGCGAAGGAGGGAGGAGGGAGAAGGAAGACATGAACAAGATTGCCACCTCATCTGCCACATATACAAAACAAACGGACGTTTGTGGTCAATTAACGGTGAGGACTAAAATGACACCATTTTAAAAGTTAAATGACCAATTTGACACTTTTTAAAGATAAGGGACCAAAGTGGACCCCGAGCTAATGTTAAAGGACCAAAAGAGTTATTTTGCCTTATTTTTCATATTTTAAATTAATACATTTTTTTAAATATGAATTTTTCACTAAAACTATTATTTTTTGCATAAAAATAAAAATAAAATCAAAATCTTTTTTCTCATTATCATTATTAGATTATTTCTTTTATTTAAAATATTTATTTATTTATTTAAATCCACCAAACCATGAATCCATAAAATCCTTACGGAATTAACAAATCACATTCAATAAATAGAGCATGTTTTCACACTTTTCATTCACCCACAATCTATATATGTTTACCTCAAAGTTGTTATTCCTCACATCAAAGAAGAACAACAATTGAACCCTAAACCTTCATTATTCATTCAAGAAAAATGAGAAAAGGAAGCCGTTTAAATTGATCACGACACACTCTAGGTTACTAACTCCTTATCTCTTTGATTTCATCTGCATGTTTGTTTTGTTTTATTTCAATCTTTGTAAGATTCATAATTGTGCCTATTGGTCTGATTCCATGATTTTTATAATTTGTTAGTTCTTAATTATACCCTTTAATTTACAACCACAAACTTCAATCCACAAAAAGAAAAAACGGAACAACATGAATTGAAAAATCTACAACCATTTACAACACAACAACAATATTAATTAATCTGAAAACACAAACCAATAGGAGATTAGTACTTAATTAAGATAATTTGATTGATAATCAAATAATGCATAAGAATAATAATAAAATATATTAAAATATATCATAATTAAGAGTAAGTTGGTTTACTTGCAATAAAAGAACATTAAAATACAAAAATATAATTAGGTACTTAAATATTCTAATTTTTTTTTTCTAATTAATTAATTACATTTCTTTCATTTAAATAATTAGAAGAAATAATTTATTTATTTAATTAAGGGTTTAATATACTATATGATTGATTAATAGAGATAATCTAAGAGATAATTAAGGAATATAATTTGGGATAAATAATTTGGGATATGGGATAAAATATTATGGTTTTAAGGAAGATAAAAAAAATTGGTTATAAAATAAGGGATAAGGGATAAAACATTTTGGGACAAAATATTAGGGTTAAAATGGGATAAATCAAGGGTATTTAAATAGGATAAAGTTTTGGGATAAAATTCTTAGAGTTCAAATAGTATAAAAATTTAGAATTTGAGATAAGGGATAAAACATGAGTTTTATACACAATTATTTATTTTCTAATTAAACTAACAAGGATATTTTTTAACAATAAAATTAATGGGATAAAATCAATGCCACACATCTAAATTATAAGTCCTTTGCCCTTGTACATTGATGCATTTTTTATAAAATCTTTCTTCACCCCTGTTGTGTGAGGATTTTTCTTAAGGGATAAAAGTTAAAACCATCAAATATTTTTTCTAAGAAGAACTACAACACTCGGATCCTTCATTTAACATGAGGGAACATAGGTATAGAGTTGTAAATTCTAGCTAGTACAATTATAAAAACATTTTTAGGTTCTTTTTCTTTGTAAATAATGCATTTTTTTGTAAATAAATAAATAATTAAATACTTAAGTAATAAAATAAACTTACCCTATGCAACCCACTAACCCTATAATTGAAGGAGGATCATATTGAGTACAATAGAGGTGAGAGGTGCCTAACACCTTCCACTCACTTAACCGATTTCCGAACCTAGTCTTTTACCCTTAGCTTTTTAGGTTTTATCATTATTTCCCTGCTCCTTATGGAAGAAAAAAAAGATGATGTGACTCTGCCATTTTGGCAGCCGCGACAGCTGGCGGCTCTGTCGGAGATTTCTTATACTTTCATAAAGATAGTCCATCCTAACCTTGAGTTTTAGGGTTTGATTGTTTGTTTTGTTTTCTTACTGTTATTTATTTATTTATTCTATTATTTATTTATTTATTATTTGTATTATATTTTATTATTTTATCATATTAAATTATCATCATATTAGTTGAGACATTTATGTGTGAAGCTTAAATCAAAGCTTGAGAATAACCCTATGTTAGGACATAGAATTGAAATATTTTCGGTGAGATTTCACATCTCAACGACGCATGAAAGTTACACTCGAAATAGAACCTCCAAAGTTATCTTCATAGTGAGGTATACCCTTAGCATGCTGATGATTTGGATGTGTTCCATGACTCTGGAAACCTTTAGAATCCCTTTCAACTCATGGTGACCTTATGTTATCAACCTGCGAGGGTCGTTACTAGGGTACCGTCTAGATGAGACTTATCCCAAAGGATTAACGTAGGAAGACTTGCTCCTTCTCATGGTAAAACAAGGGTATACTCCATAACTCCAGGGTTGTTATACTACAAAAAAAAACTTATATCCTACATGTGAGGGGATTAGGTAGTCTAAACTTAGATCTAGCCTATCATAGGAAGCCAAACTTAGCAAGGTCACTTGCATACTATCCTAACCAAACTTAACCGTAAAACCTTTAAACCTTAAAACATTAAAAACATTCCTTCATCATCCTCATTAAAATCTTTTTGCATTTTGGCACAGGAATCTTAATCATTTGTTAAAAAAAAGGAATAATTGAAAGAATGGAATTCGGTAAGAGGAACACCATCCAAATCAAGATAAGGGAATCTAACATAGAGGTCTTGAAAGCATATGCCATGAGACTTCCAAAAGAAAGAAGGCCACCCATAATCCACAAGTACGGGGAAATTTTGGACCTCTCGATTGTTCCTGTCCAAAATAAAGCTTTAACAGCTCTATAATTCTACGACCCTGGATTAAGGTGTTTTCAATTCCAGAATTTCCAAATGGCTCCAACCCTTGAATAATTTCATAAGATCTTAGGGTCTCCTAAGACTGTAAATGGTTCTTTTAAAGCAATAGGGTATCATCCTTCAATTGGAGAAATTTCTAATCATCTCAACGTCAATTCCAATGACTTACAAGCTAATTTAAGGGTCCAGGGGATTTCAAAGGGTTCTCAAAGATTTTTTGGGAAAAGAAAGTTGCTGATTTTGCTACTTACAAGAATTGGAAGGCGTTAGGCAATGTAATGGTACTTCTCATCTTTGGGTTGATTATATTTCCTAGTGAGAAAAATTTTATGGATATCACAACCATAAATTTTATGGATATCACAACCATAAATATGTTCCTTGAAATTCTTACTCTTCATAGCAGAATGAGCATGAACACATGGGAGCCCTGTGAGTTCCCATCTTCTGCATGAACATATATGATCTTTCAGGTTCACAACAAATTTGTCAACTTGATTTTCTATGTGCCTTACTTCAAATATATGTTCATCAGCCATCCTAAATGATTAAACAAACAACAGTACATTAGTCACATGTATGTCATAAACAAAATATCATAAACAAACTATCATTACTCACATGTTGTGACATACCTTACTAGCCAGTTGTTGGTGTATGTGCTTGTGACATCAAGTTTCTTTCTAATATTGGGCAAAATATCATTCTCGTCCAAAGTTCCAAATCTCATTCTGTTATTTGCCCATCTCTCCATCAGGTATGTTCTGATGTCTTCTAACATTGTGATTAAAGGTTTTGCCCTTGCTTCAAGAATGACACTATTGAAGGACTCAGACACGTTGTTGAGAACAACATCACATTTGTTTTCAGTCCTAAAGTAAGATCTACTCCAAAACCTTGGTGGGGTCTTCATCATATGTTTAAATGCTTCTTCATTGATGGCCCTCATTCCCTTCATCTCTTTTTCCCATGACTGTGGGTATGTTGATTTGGCAGCCTTCCATATTATGTCCTTCAACATCTTTCCAGGAAACTTTTTTCTAAAGTTGTTGTAAAGGTGCCTAACACAAAACCTGTGCTCCATCCTTGGCAATAACTCATCCATAGTAGGTAGCAGACCCTGCACATATAACAGTAGCAGCACATGTCAACAGCAGCACATATATAGCTAACTAATAATGGACACAGCAACAACACATATAACAGCAGCACATCCAAAGCTACATATACCAGCACATATATCAGCCACCATATATCAGCACATATATCAGACTGTTACAATAAAAACTTCATAGGACATGTAGAAAATAAATAACAACTGTTACAATACCAACCTTATTATAACCTTATTCACAACAGCAACACATAAATTGAATAGATATACCAAATGACAGCAGCACATTTAATTAAAAGGAAATAACAGCAGCAACAAATCCAAATTTAAAGGTACATATATAGCACATATATCAACATATATAGCACATATAGCAGCAACACATATAATAGCAGCAACACATATAGCTAACTATATCACATATAGCTAACTATATCACATATTTCAGAATATATATAACAGTCTGAGACACTTGGATAGCAGCAACACATATAATAGCAGCAACACATATAATAGCAGCAACACATATATAGCAGCAGCACATATAATAGCAGCAGCAC
Source organism: Lathyrus sativus (assembly GCA_963859935.3). NCBI lineage: Eukaryota > Viridiplantae > Streptophyta > Magnoliopsida > Fabales > Fabaceae > Lathyrus > Lathyrus sativus. The sequence continues at coordinate 7,264,072 of OZ012741.1, read as the reverse complement.
ATATAATAACAGCAACACATATAACAGTCTGAGACACTTGGATGCATATTTCAGAATACATATAACAGTCTGAGACACTTGGATGCATATTTCATAATACATAAAACAGTCTGACATGAAAAACAGCATATGCAATAAATGAAAAACTTAAAGCTTTCCTTTTGTTGGTCTGAGATGAAGGTGTAAGTCAGGCATTCAGCTTTGCCTCCAAGATCATCAATTAAGAGCTCTAAAAACCAAGTCCAGCTCTCCTTGTTTTCACTCTCCACAACTGCATATGCAATGGGAAGCATCTGATCATTAGGATCCCTCCCAATGGCAGCTAGTATCTGCCCTCCACACAACCCCTTAAGAAAACATCCATCTAGACCTATTACATGCCTGCACAACTTAAAGTTTTCCTTACACGCAGCAAAACATATGTAAAGCCTTCTAAAATATGGTCTTTCATCCTCAACACCTACTTGTACAGGCTCAACATTGAGCTTAACTGTTGACCCTGGATTGGCTCTTAACAGTTCATGACAGTAGTCATAAACCCTTGTGTAATCTCCCAAAAATGAACCATCTACATACTCTTTAGCTGCGACTCTTGCTCTTATGGCTTTGGTTTTGTTGACCCCAACATTCCACTTTTTTTGTGCCTTCTCCTTGATATCCTTTATAGTCAACCTTGGATTGTTTTTCAAGCTATTTTGAAGCCTTTTACTCAACCACTATATAATTAAGGAAATCCACTTTTTACTCAACCACTTTGTACTCATCAGCTTACGTTTATTTGTCATTCCAAAGAGAAATCCAGTTGTTGATTTCATAACTCTTTTTTGTCATTGGTCTAGATCGTTTTTCCTATAAATATGAGGATTTGAACACTAAGGAAGCTTTTCATAATCCATGGCATTCAAGTTCATTCATAGTCGCTCTTACTAGCAAATGCCTTCTTTTTTTCCTTCTTGAAAGCATCCATCAATGGTTGTAGCTTTTAGATCAAAGTTTTTGCCTTTCTTCATTTACTTTGCTTAATCAATCTCATGTTACCATGTACCTTTCTCGAGTCAACCTTTTACCTTTAGCATTTCCTGTTTTCTAGCCAAGATGGGTGATAGTCCTGTTCACATAGTGATTGATTTTTAGAACGATGTTTTTTATGCTACATGAAATGGGGGAGCTTCTTCGTTCGACTCTATCAAAGCTCTCTTATCAAAGGATGGGGTAGAGGAAGTTCGCACTGAAGTTTATATGCCTCTTCCCATTTTAAGTGATGCACAAATACAAACGGTTAGGAAGAGGAGATAATTTGCTGACAATTTCGCCCAGGTTTACCGAAGAACCAACAATTGTGAACCTAAAGACTCTGAAATTAGGGCCCACCTAGAATGTCGGGGTAGGTCAGATATTGTTTCTTGGATCAAGCCTGGCGAACACATTAAAGTTGATAAACTGTCCTAAAGAGGCGTGACGCTAGTAAGCCAACCGATGCAGTTAAGTACAACTAAAGGGATGCATAAGTGGTGGGTATCTAGTTCTTTTTTAATACTAAGGCAGAAATAGATGATGTTGACATCCCGGTCGGCGACCTTCTTGCTTGGTCATTTCTTCCTCTGGATCTAGAGAAGAGGATATGCAACTCTTTTGATGATTGCACGGTCTCACTCTATAAATATTTGTTCACTAAGATAGGACTGCAATGACCTTTCTCTAACTTTGAGGTGGTCGTCCTAAAGCATTTGAACTTTTCCCCTTCCCAGCTTCATCTAGGGGCCCGGGCTTATATGAGGGTGTTCCAATTTTGTGTCGAGCATAAGTCTTGGAAGCCTTCTTTCGGGTTGTTCTTCGACCTATTCTATATGGGGCACACTTCTTAGGACGACACCCGCAACCAAACGCTTATTGCTTTCCACCTGGACGACCTTTAGTTAACCATTTCATCCGTGACTAGGGAGATCTTTCGAGGCGTTTCCTACTGGTGAAACCCCTCACTTCATAGGCACATCTCGTCTTATACTATTCTTTGTTTGAATCTTCTCGTCTTTGTAAAAGCATATTCATGAATTATTTTTCTTAACTTCACTTCCAACATATTGCTAACTACTATCACATAAAGTCATGTCCTATTTTCCTCAGACGAGGTAACGATGAAGGAACACCTACGTTCCTGGTTTCAAGGCCTTGGTTAAGAAGAAAAGTTTTGCCTTGGCGAAGTGACTTCTTCTAAGACGAGGAAGAAGAGAATTGATACTTGTGACATCGTAAACACAGTCTCTTGGGAGGGGAGGAAAGAGATCTTCGTGAGGACAAAGTCCAATAGTTTGTTTTTTTTAACATGTATGATTGCATCTTGTAGATAACATGGACAAATTAAAGTTGATCTACAACCTTGACAATGCTCAAGGTATCACGATCAGAAGCAAGCGTTTGATCGGTTTCAAGTTGTTGCAATGCCAGAGCTTGCTCATTATCCAAGTTGTTGCAATGTCAGGGTTTGTCATTGCAACAACTTTGAATATGCATTTGGCTCCACTCTATTATTGCATTACGCTTTTGATCGGTTCCAAGTTGTTGCAATGTCAGGGCTTGCTCATTATCCCAACAGATTAAAGTTTGTTCGCCTCAGGGGCGTTGTTGATGTTCACCAATTGAGAAGAGTTATTGCGCTTTATACACGTTACTAGGAATCGCCCCCGATCAAAGGAAAGGTTCTTGTCCCTGCCCTAGGGCTGGCCTGGTTCGGGGTGGACACCTCGGGGCTCCACCGCCTACGGTCTTAGACTGGTTATTTCATAAGAGGGGGAACGTCGGCTACATTGATAAGAGTTCTCCTTAAACGTGAAGTTTGTCTTAAAAGACTGGCTTACTCCATTTTCCATGAAGCACCATATTTTTTTGTGGCAACAACACTTAATAATTAGTATATCAATTATAGAAATTATGCAAATGCCTTAAAGAATATCTAACTACTAGAAGGAGTTGTGAGGGTACAATGTTCTCCCTTTCGTTCTTTATCCACTCGATGGGGTGATGGTCTGCTTATAATCCATCTGGGCATTCTTGATCAACAGTCATCGCCTCGCTCCTTCACTTTAGGAGTTTGCCCTTTTGCGCCTGGCCAGATTCTACTCATGATGAACATATAGTTGAAAGAATATGAGATTTCTTGAATGACTTTTCTCCATAGCCTCTCCTTGACTTTTACAAATTAAGGATAGACTTCTTTCTTTCACCATATCGCCTCCTTATGGATCAACAAGGCTGAGCTTCTTTCTTTCACCATATCGCCTCCTTATGAATCAACAAGGCTGAACGGGAAATTAAATGAAAATGTCATCCGAAGATGACCCTTTCTCTCTCGTATTTCTTCCTGTGTGGCGTGATCTTTCACACATTATTTATATCCTCACTTGAGATAAAATATCCTAGGGAACCAGAGCCGACTACCATGGAACCTAGTGATGCAACCTAGTGATGCAGTGCAAGAACGGTCAACAAAATAGGGTTTTCAAGTGAGGACAAAGAATCATCTTATCAACCAAAATTTAAAAAGGCAAACCAATTTTGAAAGAGAAGTTCATTTAATATGGCTAATAACATGGCAAGGAAAATTACATAGAATGTGTGTACACACGCATACTACTACTACTAAAAAACTACAATCTTTAGAGACACCCCTGGCATGCGTTGAAATGAACTCTATCAGAACCTCTACAAACAAAACAAAATTAAGACATAACACAGAACTCATTGTGATCTTGATCTCTTGAGAAACATTTAACATAATGTCCACATGATTCAAACAAATGTTACATAATCATAAAAATAGCCGCACAAAATTAGGGGGGAAATAGGCAAGAGTTTGGAGATTTACTGACAATGGACCTAATTTTATAATAGCATATCTGTTCCCTAAATATACAGCCTAGTTGTGGTAAAATATATGAATATGTTACACACAAAATAAAACTAGATTTGGCAGGACTCGGGTGGTAATAGTTGGTATTAAAAAAAGCTAGTGATCAAAATGGGGAGTTAGGGAAGGCACATCAGAAACAATCAACCACCAGAGACAAAATTTGGATTTTTCACTGTTCCAACCAAATGCTTTTACGCTGACGGGGCTCCTTTATTCGTACTCAACTCTTCATCAGCCTCATTACCATTAACGAGAACTGCACCATCAGTCGAATCAGCATCCACTACAACTTCATCCTCTTGGCTTCCTTCCTCTCCATTTTGTTCTTCATGCCCCTCTGCATAATCCTCTTCTCCATTTTGTTCGGGCAACTGCAACAAGAGGGCATAAAACAACATAAAGTAACAGTCTAATACAAACATTGACAATCAATAGGAGTTGTGGATTGTTCTTTCCATAGTAACATTTATTTTATGAGAACTGCTGGAAACAGCATTTAGAGTACTATTTTGTTTTCCTTATCAAGTTTGGACAGACAGGGTTCAATCCCACTCCTGTTATCGGCTTCTAACCCACCCATTCACACAAGAAATAACCATATAGATATTGGTTGTTACTTTGTCTTGAATGCCCCAGCTTGAGGGGTAATCTTGGAAAGAGCATAGTGACTGCTAGAAATATAGTACCATTTAAAGCTTTAGGTTCAAATTCCATGAACAGTGATTTAATTCATTCATTTATGAAGTAGCAAGTTGCACTAGCATTTATTTACTAGCATTCATAATGAAAATAATCATGAATTGTATATAAATATCAAAGCTGCTGAGTGCTAAACCATCAAGCATTCATTCTATCTCCTTATTTTTCTACACGGGTTTTTCAAGTTGAACATTTTGATAACTTTTGTGTTGTGTTAACCCTATATTTAGTATACCTCATGATTAGAGTCCCCATTCTCAAGAGGCTGATCCCCTTCTTCGATCTCCATATTTCTGAAAGCATCAACAAGGGTGACATGTGCTTTATCAGCATGGTTAACATACTCCTCTGCAGGATGGTAAGCGCCCCTATAATAAAAGAATAGAGTTAGTTTGTCAAAAACATGTTGGAAATGCTTAGTACACAGATTATATAAGTTGCAAAATAATGTAACTATGCATTTCCCAACACACCTTGTTTCTGCAGCTTTAGATTCAACAGCAAGTGCAACTTGCCAATCTTCAAACAAATTTGGATACTCCTCAGGATCAGCCAAAGATTCAGCAGCTTTTGGATTAACCTGTGCATATTACCAAATAAATATAAGAATTTATTTATTTAAGTCACATCCTATCTGTTAATAAGAAGTTACCTTGCCAAGATCTTTTCTCCATATTGCCACTATCTCTGAGACCTTGCTTGGAAGATATGATCGAGCCATCAAAGCAGCCTCTGGAATCCGATTGCTGCCAAAAGCATAAGTCAGCTATGTGTAATCACAGTCTAACTAACCGACCCTCCCGCCACCCATTTAAGTAATGCCGTTAATGAAAAGAGTACAACGGTAGAATTTTACCTTTCTACCAACAATTGAAGGCAGTCTTCAAGTTTACCCAACATAAATAAGCAAAGGAAAGCAACATTGTTCTTTCCTTGATCTTTAGCAAGAATTGCAAGTTTTGATATTCCTTCAGCATCTCCTAATGAAGAATATAGAAGCAACAATCCACTCAAATCCATTGCATGTTTTAAACACTCCTCAGCCATTTCTAACTGCAAGAACATATAATACAGTCAGCTGCAAAAGACAAACACCAAGGGCCTTCAAAACCATTACCGGTTATGACAAGAAAAAATAAATATTCACTGCCTTAACCATGCACTTGACTCAGCACCTACAACTCAAGATGATCTTTGAGAGTTTTGAAAAGGAGGGGAGTGCTGTTTCCTAGTGGATTGATTTGGAATTGGATTTAGTAAAATACTGCTGTACTTTATTGAAGCAATTGAAGGAAGCCACAAACATTGTTTGAAAGTAACAACGATGACTAAAAATGTGGTGTTTCCAGAACTACTCTTTTAATGATATGGTTGCAACAAAAGAACAGAAGGGTACCATGAAAAGACATTTTTTTATTTGAAAAAAGAAAGGATAATATTTTTTTCAAACCACTCAAATTGGTATGAAAATATGGGCGTCTGATGGTAAAGAGGGGCTGGGTGGGTTCCCTACTTGACCATTCCATGCTATCACTTAAAAAAGCTCCAAAACAAAACGATTTGTTCATTTTACAACTCCATCCTCTAAACATGCCCCAAACCAAAGCATTTGAACACGACTTCTATAGACAGCACAGATAAATAACTCAACAAATTTAATTGGAACTTATTAAAACCTATATAATAACTCATATGTGACCATATTCTGCAACAGACCATAAAGGTACTTAATAGGCCCACTATTATTAGGGGAAGGTACACTGGGATTGGGCATGGGTAACCGTAAAAAGGCATGAGGATTACAAATGGTAATTGAGGAAAAGCTGAGAGTAAGAGTAGGTGCTTTTGCAGTACAGGGGTCTCTTTTATTGTTGGCATCATATTTACCATTTATATTTCTAATACTGAAACAGAAGCATTCTTCCTCTGAATTTAGTGGCTATTTTAATATTAAATAGTGTTACAGTTTCACTTGTTCAATCCAATTCCTTTCAAGCGGTATCAAAGATCCTAGCCTAGAAGCATTTGGTGTCTATCATAATGGAAGCATGGGAAGGGCTGAGAACAGGGAGCAGCCAACAATTACAAATTTTGATGAGAAGAGAGAGGCTTATAGGCGGGTTATCCTGGTGTGAGCACTTTTATGGTAAATGAGAGTTTGGTGGAGTGGAACATTTCCACTTGAGAGCAGAAGCTTTCGAATGGTGGTCTTCTTGGAAACAAGTCAATCCAAATGAATCATGTGGACTTATGAGAAGGAGTATAAGCAATTCTAACCAGGGGTTTGACATTGCCTACTGTGTTAGAAAATATAGAGCAAGAAAACAGAAGCAGAGTTAAAAAGGAAAAGAGACAAGAAGACATCCCAGTGATAGACATACACGGATATTTAGATTTTCAACTCATAAATTAAAATAAAATTGGACGTGAATATTTAGGAATACAGCTCAGTGAATTTCTATAGAAAACACCAACAACATGGATTCTTTAGACGGGAAAAAGCACCTTTCCACTAGACATAGCTAATTCTCCCAACTGTTTCCATTTAGACTCACTCCTCACTTCTATAGCAATAGCCTGCAAAAAAGAGAGGGTGAATATTACTCCCAGTATAAACTGACAAATTAAACTCATTAAAACAAGAAATAAAGAAAATTGGATGGCCGGGTTATGAGATTTCGCAAGCCAGGTAATACTGCCTTCCTCAGAGGGGAGAACTTACCTTTGCAACCTCTAATCTTCCAAGCTGTATGGCAAGATCGAATCTGTACTCAGGGTCAGTAGCAACTTCAATAGCATCCTCTATCATGCCTCGTGATTCCAGGAAATGAGCCACACTACCATAGAAACAAGTATTACAATTAGAAATATATTATAAATATATTATAAATCTACGACATATAAATAATATGTAATAGAAATATATTATAAATCTACGACATATAAATAATATGTGCTACATATCCCGTACAAAATTATAGATTATAATCATAAAAGCGTGCCAAGCAATGATAAATAATATGGAAGCAGACTAGATAGAATCTAGACTAACATATCAAAATGGGCAAGAAGCAAAGTGCCACAAAATGCAAACTAATAATAGCCTTTGCAAAAACAAAAATGCAAACTAACAGCTTATAATCATATAAACGTCAAAAGATTCTCTCTAAACCATATAAGATTCACTTTTATGTCACAGCAGGTTGACATTTTACTCGGGATCAGACCAGAACAATTAGAGCATAAAGATAGAAAGGGCATGTAGTGCATGACAATTATCTACATACGCATTCTGTTTTTCAGTAAGTACATTTTCATAATTTTATACAGCATAACCCATTGAAGGTAAAGCATTTCTTTAAAACATATAAAACATAATTACAAAATATGAAAGGAAAGGTCATTATGCAACAAAGAAACCCAAAAAAAAAGTAAATACTACCTATTATGATGCTCTTTTGGAATTGATGGTAGAATTTCATTAGCCCTTTCCAAATCACCACGCAACACGAGAGTCTTGTACTCAATCAAGCTTAAAAGGAGTGTGTAGCCCACAACACTGAAGAACAGTCGAGAAAAAGAAAAATAATCAAGATTACAGCACAATACATTATGAATAATGCAAGCAGTTGTCCCACTTACTTGAATTCTTTGTCGATCAAATAAACCCTACTTTGGCTGGCAAGATATCCCAACAAGTACATTGGACGGTCCAAGTGAAACATTGTTGTTACCTATATTCATTTATGAACCAACAGATTTCATATGATCCTTGTATTCAACAAATATTTTATTTATTTGCTATTAGAAGAAATTCATTACGCCAAAGAAAAGATAATTACAAAGAGTTCAATAAATAAATATGGAGTTCCTTTGAAGGTAAAAGGAAAGAGTTAATACCTCGCCACCAACACAGTAATTAAGCCTCCAAGAAGAATTGGTATAGATAAAACAATCCCCAACCCAGACCCCTGTCCTGACACGTTCACTCATTTCATGAAGGAGCTCAAAGGCATCTTCAACACCTTGCTCATCCACAGATCCCCCGCTATCTAAATATGATGAAACAACATCACGCTGCAACAGTAGAAATAAAATGTTTACACCAAATATTAATTCAAACGAAAAGACGGGGAAAGCATAACCACTTAAGAAAAATCGAAAAACTATAAGAAAATCAGGTCAATCAGAAAACTCACATTATACTTTAGAATGTAGAATGATGCATCACTAGCAATCGCCACTAGATCACCGCTATCAGCCCAGTAGAGGTTCTGACCCAACGAAAAAATAAGAAAATTTACAAGTAAGAAGGGGGCTAGACTAAAACCAAAAAAAAAAAAAAAAGCTAGGGATCAGTTCGATTGTAGAAAATTTTGTTTTCATATTGCTTTCGACTTTAATCACAAAAATGTCCAATCATTTTCACAACAATGGAAACAACTTTTATTATTTTCACTGTTTAATATATAAAACTTTGAAGATAGGATACAAAGTGCCATTTTTGTAATTAAAACAAAAAATAAAATAAAATAAAAACCAGACCCTAGACATCACTGCATGAAAGCACTTACTTTCACATTCACATCAATGCGCCTAATCAATCTGCATTCAGCCCAATCATAAAAGCAGATAAAATCATTTGAGCACATTGCCAATACAGTACCACCAAATATTCGTTCTGCTGAAAAAGTCGGTCGGATACTCTTCTTTTCCTAAAATAGGAAAACATCTTGACTTCAATTAAAACTTCCTAGAGAAAACTTATTTGAGTAAGCAGACAGCAAAAGCAATAAGAGAATTTTATTTTGAGAACCAAGTCAGTATTTCTATTAAGGAAAAATCAATTGCCAGCATTATTATTATTTTTTTGGTCCTTTCCATAAATAGTAAATCAATAAACGGACCCATTTTACTTGCAATTTAAAGAAACATTAAGGATTAGTTGGTTGTTACTGTCATTTTCATCTTCAATCACAAAATGGATAAAATAGGAGTATTACGAAGTGAACTTCAAACCTGGAAAGTTTTGCTGAAAATTTTAATCTTTGAAGTACTTTCTCTTACAGCATACTCTCCATCCGAAGACCAAACAATTTCGAGAGCTGAACCAAATGATCTATTTCTCCATGCCAAGGCAGTATATATAATAAATTCACCATCCCCACAAACAACAACAAACCTCCCATTTGGATTGTGCCTTAAACTCTGAATATACAAAAGAAAATCACAAGTCAGTCAAAATAAGTGTTTTAAAAACTGAACCGGACCAGACAGTCGAACCGGGAACCGGAGGGGTCACCAGTTTGATCTAATTGTGAATTGGGTAAGCTATTGAACTAGTGAGAACCGACCAAAACCGATGAACCGGCGGGTTAAATGTTTCTTTTCTTTTTTTGACAAAACAACGCCGTTTTGATTAAAAAAATTAAAATATAAGTAGCCTTTGCTCAACTTATTTGAAACAACTTTCCCTCCTCAGAATTAAATTTATTAGACAAATTATTTTGTTATTCAGTATATATTGCAATTAGACTTTAAAATTTATTTGGATTTGCATTTTGTACTAATTTGTTGTATTTTGTTGTGTGTGATGATTATGTTTAAAATTTGAATTTAAAGAATGAACTTGTAAAATTACGATATTTTGAGATTTTGTGGGTGTCGTGATTTTTTTAGAGATCAAGTCATCCGGTTCGACAGGTTTAATAGCTATATAGTTTTGTTATAGAGATTAGTTTATTCAACGAGTTATCAGATTAATCCGGTTTAGTTATGTGGTTCAACCAGTGACCCAGTGATTCAACCAATGAACACGGTACCCTCACCAGTTTGATGACCGGTTCGGTTTATTGACTCAAAGTACAAGAAGAAACAAATTAAAAATGGTAATTGAAGCCAAAAAAATTGGATTAAGCTCATTTCTCAAGTATGGACTAATGACTACACAATGATAGTACCGTTTTTCTTGTCATTAACTTTTGAATTCACAACTCAGAAGTTAAATAATATTTTTTGGTCAAGATCACCGGCATTCGAAAGTCACATTAAACCCTAACTAATCCGAGTTAAGCTGGATTGACCCGAGGGAAAAACTTTCCCAGCACCTATTTTTATCATCCTCCCAGACCTTGATTAAGGAAAACCTAACTTTATTTTAAACAATACTCATTAATACCCAGATTATATACTGCAGAGGAATGGTGATGACCAATTGAATCCTATAAAACAATAACAGACCTTTTGCATACAGTATTAAAATATTTTAAAAATGGCCAGGTTTGATAAAAATGAATACAAACAAAATAAAGATGATAGAGATAAATATATCAAAATGCCTGAATTGCTAAATAATGTTGTTGATATTTGTAAATATAGTGTTAAGAATATTTGTATATAGAATAGTTCCACATCAACTATATCATGTAATCAGTTGTAATCTCTCTATATATAATAATGTCTCCGTAGTGCTTTTCAAGACACAATGGTTTATTCATATGTCTTTTAGTCTCTTGTATTCCAACATGGTATAAAGAGCCTCAATTAAGATCCGGTGGGCCACCTTCTATTAGGTTTCCGTTATTGGGTCACCCACCATTTATTTTCACGCTCCAGATGTCCAGTCCTGGGCGTGAGGGGGTGTGTTAAGAGTCCCACATCGGACAATATATGGCATGAACATGTGTTTATAAGTGGGAGCAATCCTCGCTCTACCAACCGGTTTTGTAGAGTTGAGTTACGTCCAATCCACATTTCTCAACATGGTATGTATCTAGAGTCTGCTAAGAGGCAATTTTGTCTTCCGGTGAGAAATTTACTTTTTTATTTTTTATTTTTTTTGCAAACTGTGTTGTCACTCCGGTTTGTCTCTCACTTTTCAAAATTCTTCAGTGACCACCTTGTCGCCGTTACTGTTCCGCCAAAACTTCTGGCGACGTTTCAGAAAGCCGACCCTACCATCAGTTTTCAATATTCTCCGGTTATAACCGCATAGCCACCGCCGTCGCTACTATTCCCGATGACCTTCAGGCAAACTTTTTTACCTACAGGAACCTCCCCAGGCACCCACACGCGCCACCTCCGTCTCCGCGCGTGGGCATCACGCGTCGCCACCTGAACCGCATGTGCCAACACGTCCGGAGACCGATCGCATGACATTCTCTCTCTTCAAATACTCATGGCTACTCCTCAGAACTTTACGCCAAACTACAATGACTTCTTCAAGTATCAAAATTATCAGAACTCAGATTCTACTGCTACAGTAGCACACTGGTAATTCATCTGTTTGTCTCCCAAACATCTCCTCTTCGCTGGTGCGTCTGATCATGTTATTGGTAATAAAAATCTTTTCTCTTCCCTCTCTGCCTCTGGTTTCTTACCTACTATAACTTCTGCCAATGATTCTCAAATCCGATCCGAAGGGATTGGTACAGTTCAAATTCTACCTTCTCTCTCTGTTACTTTTGTCCTTTATGTACCTAATTGTCCATTTTATTTACTTTCATTCAGTCGTTTAACTCATTCTCTTGATTGTAGTATCACCTTCACTAACAATAATGTTATCCTGTAGGATCGAAGTTCGGGACGGATGATTGGCGTCAGATATGAGTCTCAAGGCCTTTATTACCTCTCATTGTCATCTTAGACATGCTTAGCCAAAGATTCTTCACTCACTATCCATGCTCAGTTAGGTCATCTCAGTCTTTCCAAATTACATAAGTTGGTGTCAAATTTATCGAAGGTATCTCATTTACATTGTGAATCGTGCCAGTTAGGGAAACACACTCGTAGTCAATTTTCCAATCGAGTCAACATACGAGCTTCGTCCCATTTTGCTTTAGTTCACACTGATGTTTGTGGTCCCTCGCGTACTGTCTCTACTCTTGAGTCTAAGTATTTTGCCACCTTTATAGATGATTTTTCACGTTACACGTGGTTATTTTTAATGATGAATAGATCTGAATTATTTTCTATTTTTGAACAATTTTATCAAGAAATAAAAACTCAATTCGGTGTGTATCCGTACCTTAAGAAGTGACAGTGCCCGTGAATATTATCCCAACAATTTCAAAATTTTATGTCACACAATGGTATTCTCCATCAAACATCCTGCACTCACACCTTAACAAAACGGTGTAGCTGAACGCAAAAATCGGCATCTCGTAGAAACCACTCGGACCCTACTTCTCCATGGTAATGTTCAACTTCGGTTTTTGGGGGATGTTGTGCTAACGGCATGTTACCATATAAATCGCATGCCCTCATCAGTCCTTAACAATAAAATTCCTCATTCAATCTTTTTTTCCAGTTCCCCACTTCACCCAATTCCTCCCCGAGTCTTTGGGTCCCACATGTTTTGTACACAATCTCTCCCCTAGTCTTGATAAACTATCAACTCGATCACTAAGGTGTGTCTTTCATGGTTATCATCGATCCCAAAAAGGTTATCGTCATTATTCACATACTCTACAACGATACCTCATATCAGTCAATGTTACCTTCTTCGGGTTTGTTCCATATTTCAAGTCTAACCAAGCAACTCCGGAACCCCTTCAAGAAAGTATTCTCACACCTCTTCCGGAAGTCTCATCTGTCATTGTCCCCATCATTTATGGAACCTAGCCCACTAAATAGGCCTACAGTTGACCCCCCCCCCCCCCCACTTCTCGCCCACTTCAAACATATCAGCGTCGTCAACCAATGTCTGTCGTACCCGTTCCTAAGGTCGTACTTGTCCCTGAGGTCATTGCAGACTCTCCTCCGACACTCTCACCATCACCGGGTCCGATCCTGCCACCTGAGTCCGATCTTCTAATTGCCCTTCGAAAAGGTATATGTCAAACACGAAATCCTTCTCCACATTATATTGATTTATGTTATCATCGTCTTTCTCCTAGCCAAAATACTTGTTTGTCTTCTTTGTCTTCTATTTCTATTCCTAAAAATCCAGGTGAAGCATTATCTCACCCTGAATGGTAGCCAAAGGATACACTCAGATTTTTGGGTTGGATTATAGTGATACCTTCTCGCCTATAGCTAAGATGGCATCTGTTAAACTTCTTCTAGTCATTGCAGTCATTCGACATTGGTCTCTTCACCAACTTGACATTAAAAATGTTTCTTTACATGGAGATCTTGAAGAGGAAGTATATATGGAGCAACCAACTAGGTTTGTTGCTCAGGGGGAGTCATCGAATATGGTGTGTAGGCTACACAGGTCTCTTTATGGTCTTAAGCAATCTCCGAGAGCTTGGTTTGGCAGATTCAGCATTGTAGTACGACAGTTTGAAATGGTCCGTAGTGAAGCTGATCATTCTGTTTTTTATCGTCACTTAGCTCAATGGTGTATTTATCTTATTGTGTATGTAGACAATATTGTCATAACTGATAGTGATCAACAGAGAATACTCCAGTTAAAACAACATTTCTCGAATCAATTTCAGACAAAAGATCTTGATAAACTTCGTTATTTCTTGGGTATTGAGGTAGCTCAAACTAACGATGGTTTGGTAATTTCAGCAAAAATATACTATGGATATTCCTATGGATCCAAGTGTCAAACTACTACCAATTAAAGGGAGCTTCTATCTGACTCAGAAAGGTATAGGAGATTGGTTGGAAAGTTGAATTATCTCACAGTCACTCGTCCGGCCATTTCTTTTGCAGTCAATGTGGTAAGTCAGTTCTTAAATTCCCCCTGTCAGGAACACATGGATGTTGTTATTCGGATTCTGAGATACATCAAATGTGCTCTAGAAAAATGTCTAGTGTATGAAGATAAAGGACATACTCAGATAATTGGATATTCAGATGCTGATTGGGTAGGGTCACCCATTGATAGACGATTTACTTCTGGTTATTGTGTACTTGTTGGAGAAAACCTTATATCCTAGAAGAGTAGGAAACAAAACGTTGTTACAAGATCAAGCGCCGAGGCAGAGTATAAGGTCATGGCAATGGAAACATGTGAACTTATTTGTGATAATCAAGTTGCATTGCACATTGCTTCAAATCCAGTCTTCCATGAAAGGACCAAACATATTGAGATAAACTGTGACTTGATCAGAGAGAAGATCGAGTCAGGTGACATCGTCATAAGCTTTGTCAACCCTAATGATCAATTGGCAAACATGTTTACAAAATCCCTCCGAAGCCCCAGAACTAATTATATATGTAACAAGCTTAGTGCATTTCACTTATATGCTCAAGCTTGAGGGGAAGTGTTGATATTTGTAAATATAGTGTTAAAAATATTTGTCTATAAAATAGTCTCACATTGACTATATCATGTAATTAGTTGTAATCTCTCTATATATAATATATATAATAATGTCTTCGTAGTGCTTTTCAAGACACGATTTATTCTATTCATATACTCTTAATCTCTTGTATTTCAACAAATTTAAATATGTTTGCTTCCTAAATCTGTTAAGAGGGCCATACAACGTGAGCACAATTGACAACAATGTAGATAGGTAATGCAAAATATGGAAACAAAATAGTAAGATAAAGGGTATCCACTCACTTGTGGATAGAGATCACAGGTGCCCAACTCTTTAACAGCCAAGGATAACCTTTCTCCATCAGCAATCTAAAAAGCACAGTATTTGTCTGTCATTAATAAAAAAATAAGTTTTCATTTCTTGCTTGCATATTATATTGCCAAGTAATAAGCACATACCTCCACATCTGCTCCAACACTCCTTATATTGACAGTTTGAATCTCATTATGCTTAGCCCAAATGACCTTCCCGCTGTTGTCCATGCTAGCTACAGGTTCTTCTCGGCCGAGTTTAACCATTATAGTTCCTTCATCATAGCCAATCACAACCCTACAAAGATAGATGATTTGGTAATGTAGGTCATGATGGGGGATCAAATAGAGAGATACTAATTTTTTAATAGAAGAAAAAGTGAAAGAGACTCTGCGTCTATCGAGAGATCAAAGCAAACAAAATCACATGAAATATAAAAGAAAACAATGTTTTCTAATCAGAGATATAAATACTTCATTTTAGAGGCAATACTTGACACTGTAGTCTCAGTGAAAATGAAATGATTCAAGGGCCCAAGTATGAAACTCAGAAATTACTTGCAGATATTTTCTTAAAAAATAAAACTCACCGACGTGAACCCTTCAGGTATCCAATAGCCCAAACTCTTTCGAGACCATAGTTCAATGTGTTCTCAAGCCTGCAAGCAGATTCAACCGCCATAACGTTTTTAAAAAACATTGACTAGAATATATGCATAATCTCAATATAATAATAGTAGAATCTTCATAAGTGTAACGTGGAAAAAGTAAACAACATAATATGATTATTGATAAAAGAATTAGAAAACACAATCTAGTCTCTGCTATTCAGAATTTCAACATTGTCGATTCTCAAGTGAATGTCAAATTTAGACATAATTGTCATCATAAGATAGCTGACACAACAAGTAACAGTATCATAGTTTTTTTAATGAAAAGACATATTTGAATAAGGTCTTGTTCTAAGAACAAAAGTCAACCGAAGACAAACTATTCAAGTTCCTATAAGAGAGTGATGACATGACACAAAAAAAGCATGAGGAATGTACCAAATAGAATAAGACAAAACTCAACTAGGTATTCTGTGAACAGCATCAACATACCTATAAGTTGTTGAATGCCAAATGCGGACTGTACCATCCTCGGAGCCAGTAATGATAATAGGAAGTTCAGGATGAAAGCATACGGCAGATACATTGTGGGTGTGACCATCTAGAGTCTGGACACAACTTTTGGTCTGATAATCCCATACCTGTTTCATGGGTTATATATGACTATTAATTGTTGCGGATATATACACATAAAGGATAACAAATCAATGGGTAGACGAAGAGTAAAGAAAAAAAAAAGAAAACAAACCTTGGCAGTGTGATCATCAGAACCAGTAATTAGATAAGGTTTGTCGCCACCAGTAAAGTAATCAACGCAATTAACTCCCTTTTGATGGGCATCCAGTGTAAAATTAGGGTCAGGAGAACCAAGATTCCATATCTGCAAGGGGAATATAATGATGTTTATGCATAATATTATTGCATTGGTGCATGTAAATAAATAAAAATGCCGGAAAAATCGGATGAAAAGAACACATTTAAACCTTTATGGTCCGATCAAGAGATGCGCTAGCAAAGGTGTTTGTATCTTTAGGGTTGAATGTCACTTGCATGACATAATGAGAATGTCCCTCAAATATCTGGGTACAGATCCAGCCTTTTTCCCAATCCCAGAGCTTTATGAGCATATCGTCAGACGACGATAGCACGTAGGGAAGGGTGGGATGAACAGCCACACACCTAATGTAATCTGTGTGTGCCTCAAATACTTTAACTTTATCCATTGTGTTGTAATTATATACACGAATAAACATATCATCTGCTCCTGCAACAACCCACTGTTTGCGTGCAATAAACTTGGCTGACCTAACTGCAAAACGATGATATATTTAAGACAAATAAAATATATGAAGAAAACAATGGCTTCGAGCAAATGAATCAAGAGGCAGATTTAGAAACAATAAAATTAGCAGACTGAAAGAAGCTCACGCACCAGGTAACTCAGTAACCTCAAAAGACTTAGCCATGGTCTGAAATAGAAAGAAAAAAATTGAAGTTAATTGCACAAGCAAAATTATTATAGAAACTTATAACGAATGTTTGTACAGAGATAGGCCTGCGAAACAGTGTATCCATGAATCTATGATAGAAAAAGCAAAAAGTACATGCCTCACACAGAGAACATTAGTGGAACCAGCAAAATACAACATGCAGAATATACAACTGTACAAGAACAAAATTCTTCCTAGCCAGTGTTACATCTTCTTTGGATATATAAGAGGGGCAAATAATGTGTAGTCAATGCTGATAATAAATCTTATAAAGCACAAACCTCCCTACACTAAGAAAATGTACCTCAAACAGGTCAGCTAACAAAATGTACCTCCTCACAAATAAGTAAATCAACCAAAATGCGCAAATAAATCACATGGTATGGGGAGGGAAATGATAAGATAAACAAAGTGGAGGTAAATCAGCCTATTAGGAATTTGAATCCAGGTTCAAACAGGTTAGCCCAAAGGAACTTGGGGCCACTTGTGCTAATAGGAAATTTCTTCCTATCAATTTATTTACAGGGGTAGTTTTACAAAACACTACCCAGTCTCGATCTGCTTATAAATATAAAATGCTACAGTAATTTCCGACGAATCCTCAACAGAAAATATCACTGAAAGAGCTGTTTTATTCACTAAAAGATCACAATATAAATTGCTACATGTATTGAGCCGGAGTCTTCCTTCTAACTTTGTATAAAAGGAAAATCATTCTACATATCATCACAATTTAGGAGTTAATGAGAACCAGTTTTTATATGAAGGAATTTATTTATTTATTTGTAACTTAATATACAAAAGTGGATAAATCAAATGCTACATCGGTCTCTAATATAAATAAAAACTCATTTGGTGGTCGAAAATATAAGCAAATCTTAAGTAGTTTTACCATATTAAATGATAAATGATGTCATTCCTAAAAAAGAAAGAGAAAGAATATGTGGCTGCTTTAAATATGAAGTAGTAAAAATAGTTTTCTTCATTCATGAATCAGCCATTCATTACATATAGGCACCATGCAAAAGGTAGCTTGTCTGGAGACCAATCAACAAACACCTGTGTCTGACTCATGTGCCAACATACATCAATTAAATTTCGTAATTTTTATATGCTCTAAGTTATAACAATATAAAAACAACTACAACAACAACAGCGGAGCTTAATCCCAGTAAGTGAGGTCGGCTGCATGGATCAACTTTCGCCAAACAATATAAAACATCTGAATTATAAAAATTGACGCACCTGAGATTGGTAGTTCCAGATACAGAGAGTCCCGGAGTATAAACTTGCTAGAATCCTGCATTAATAATGGTAAAACGCCGCAACTCAGCAAAAAAAAATCCAAGTATCACTATTCACATAGATGGCACACTTGAGAAAGACCAAATGAATGAAACCAATTCCACAAAACAAGAAACAAAATATAAACTGGCTTTGAATTTAAAGTTTAGTTTCATTTCATTAAACTAATTCCATAGAAGAAATCACAGGTATATTACCATGGCTCTGTTGGATGTAGATCCACAGACTTAACTCTTTCGGATCTTTGTGCAAGCTTTCTCTGATCAAATTATAAAATTACAGAACAACACATAAGTTTAATCAACCAGAAACCTAAACATTTGCAATTTGTTAATTTGCTGAGAAATCTAATTCATAGCTAATTAAACATTTCTCAGCAAGCAAATATAAAATTAACCTCAAATCAAAGTGAAAACAAAAGTACCTTGATTTCAAGTCTGAGAGGCTGCAAAATCAATCAAACAAAAAGGAATCAATGCACAATTCCATAATAGATTGGATCGCAAAGTACTAAAATAATTGAACTACCATAGCAAAATCATGAGGCGGTTCCTAAATTATAAGCACGAGGAAGTGAAATTCGAAAGCGTAATATGAAAAACGTGAAATCGAAGCGAGCGAGTTCCAGATCTAAGGTTATGTTGAGAAAAGTGAGACGTTTTGGTTGAGAGAAGAGATCGAAGAGGAAACTTACCATTTCTGAAGATTGGAGAAACTAGCTAGATTTGATTGAGAATGAGAAAGCTCGTTGAAGATCCAGAAGCGAATTTTGAAGAGCCCTAGAAGAGCAGAGCAGGGTACAGATATGAAATCGACGGGGAAGAAAGAGAGAAGGGAGTGATGCTTTGCAGTTGTAACATGGATTTACGATAATGCCACTGGGAGAAGCAATGGTTCAACAAATAAGATAGTGAAATGCAATGTAAGGAATGAATGGAAAATCAAAACTGAGATCTAGCTAATGGTACTAAAAACTAAAACTAACTCAAAATTATTTTATTTGAATTTGTTTTTTTTTTTTACAAGTAGGAAAAAGAAAAAGAAAAAAGAAAAAACATAAAATCATTTGAAATATAAAATTTCTCTGACATCATCCTAGGAGAGTGATAATTCTAACACGAGATTCTGCAAAATATTGATATGTTATATTATAATCAACCTCATGCTTTACTAAGTAGTCAAAATAATCTTTTTTTTTAAAGAGTATTAAATATTTGAACTCGTCATTTCCTAAAGAAAAATTCTTTAATATTGTGAAGAATCGCGACATAGTGATATCAAATATCAGCAGACTCTGAGATAAGCTTGATAGCATAGTTGGAGTCAGAATGATGCATTAGGTCTTTGATGTCAAGTTCCCAGACCATAAGCAAATCATGATATATCGTCATAAGCTTAACATGAAGTATGTCGAAATAACCAATATTACCCACAAAACTGTGAACCCAAGCACCATCAGCATTTTGAATCATTTTCCCAAAACCTGATACGTCGGGATTACCGAGTCTATTACCATCAACATTCAGAATTATATTACTACCTTTGTATGCATTCTACGTTATTGTTCTTGTTGAATGAGATAGATTATGCTTGAGAAATATTTAGCTAACAAATTACCATAATTCATTGTGATGAGTTTCAAAGTATAAAAAGATATCATTTCATTCACAAGACACAGTATGTTTCTAGCACACCACAACCATCAACAAGCAAGCAAAAAGATAGAACCAACATCGATGTCATGTCTAACCTAATCATATAAATTATCCCCTTGGAAGAATAATGCGTCCAAAAAGTCAAAGATTTCCAAAAGCGAGTAGTAAATTCATAATTTATCGGACATGATAGAGTCGTTTAAGCGTCCTGATTGCATATAAGACAGAGATCCGTCTGGAGTAATACCACGATGACACAACATCGATCTCGTTGAAAGGGACATATGTAAAGTCGTCCAAAGGAAGAACTTCACAATTTCATGAGCAAGGATCACCCACTTACAAGAGTTATAATTGTTGTATTCTGAACAAATGCAAGTTTGTTGAGTCAGTTATAACTATCTCAAGCAGTATATATACCATCTAAATTTCCTCTCCAGGTTCACCAATCAAGCACCATATAATTCAAATAAATGGAAAGCACTTTCAGGTGGTCACGGACAACCAGACAAATATTAGTATATAATAAATTGAAGTTTCATTTCTCATCCAAGTAAACATCATTCACTCGCATTTCTAGGTCGTGGATATCCATACAAAGAACCTGCTCCGCCAATTTCGCTACTTTATACCAATTAAAAAAACTAGGAATAGGAGTTCACATCCCATAATCTAAATTTAAAGTCATCCTTAAGAGTAGAGAAAGCTTTCATAATAGCATTCCATGTAACTGATCCCGGTTTCTTTTTCATATTAAGGAATGTTTCCTCACTAATGTACTTATGCTTAAAAATATGACTCATAGGGAATCACAATCCCAGTGGAAACCCAAAACCAGCTTACCTAACATATAAATATTGGCCTCTCGTGCTTTTCGGATCCTAAGAACACCCAACTTTTTAGGCTTAGTAATTTCATTCCAGCGAACAAGATGCACACCAAAGTTTGAACTAGCTTTCAAAAAAAAATTCTTAGTCATCCTATCAATAAAATCACAAGTTGGTCGAGGTAGACAAGTGCCTTGCATATAATAATTTGGGATGGATTTCATGACAGAGCTAAGCAGAGTCAAACGACTAGCCTTGTTTAACAATTTGTGTTGCCATAGTGCTAACCTCTAACTGATTTTCTTCCATAGGAACTCAAAGTCCTTACATTGAAGAAGGTCATGCAACATAGGGAAACCCAAGTATTTCTCTAAAGTAAGAGCTTGTCTGATACATGTTTTAGAGACAATTAAATTCATTTTACTCCTCTTGGTGGTAGCGGAAAGGAAAACCTTTGATTTAGCAACGTTCACTTTAAGGCCATAAAACATGGCAAAACGAATCAAGACATCATAAATGGTATGCGCATGTGAGTTAGAAACCTTCACAAGAAAAAGAACATTATCAGCAAAAAATAAATGTGATAGAGGGGGTTTATTACGAGATAATCTGACTAGTTTCCATTAGTCTTCATCAACTTCCTTGATGATTGTTTGCGACAAGAATTCCATGGAGATAACAAATATATAGGGTGAAAGGGCGTCACCTTTTCGTGATCCTCTAGTCAAAACAAAATTTGATAGTCGTCTCTCATTCTAAAGAATATATATAAATGAGCTAGTTACATAATGCATGATCAACTTTATAGTAATGGGAGTGAACCTGTTTCGCCTCAAACAAAATTCACAAAATTCTAAACTAATATTATCATAGGTCTTTTCAATATCTAATTTGAACACCATGTCGACTTTTTTCTTTTCAGATTTATGCATATGATGAATTGTTTCTTTGAGGAAATGGCATTATCAATTTTCCCTTTATTAGACAAAAAACTATCATGAAGGGTCTAACTATTTGATTTAGATAAGGGCTTAATTTGTTAGCATAATCTTCATAATAAGCTTGTAAATTGTGTTGCACAAGCTAACGAACATGAATTTCTTAAAATTTTGGGGGTAATCTACCTTGAGAATTAATGCGACAAGAGTCTCTGAAAGAGAGGGGGTGAAAACTACATGTCACAAAAGCATATGATATAAGTTAGACATCGTCATCTCTAACTATATGCCAAAACTATTTAAAGAAATTACCCTGGAATCAACCAGGGTCAAACGCCTTCAAATAGTGTTAGGCTTCTTCAATAAGGAATGAAGTCATAGTTAAGTCACCCATACTAGTAAGAAGTATATACGATGTAGGGCAAAAAATACCTTTAAAAAAATTAGTGATTCTTCCTTGATCATAGTGTCATCATTGCATCAAACATTGTTGGAAAGATGAAGGTCATGGAATATATTTCTCTTCTGCTTTATTATCGTCTTTTGGTATGGAAAACTTTGGTGTTACGATCTCCCAATTTAGTCTAATCATCTCTAGCATTTTGATATAAATTAATCTCTTTTTGCTCAATGATCTCATCATACTCCTGTTGAAGCTTATGTTGGAGATAAACTAGTCTTATTGTATCTATTCTCTCTAAATTGCATTGGATACCCCTAAGTCTCTTCTCAATGTTGTGCTTCTATTTGGTGATATTGCCAAAAGTTTCCCTATTAAAAAAGATGGAATTATGATGTATATTTTTGGTACAAGTTACAATGTCATGTGAGGATTTCCCCCGAGCAGTCAATACTATGTTGGAGTATTCTGGGTGACTGATCCAAGCTGCCTCAAACCTACAAGGATGCGACCTGTGGTTTTAGAGGGGAAGGCCACACATAAGAAGAATGGGGTTGTAATCCGAATGAAATTTATACAACATCTCAACATATGCATAAGGGAAAGCCATGCGTCAAGCAACATCAACCAGGGTTCTATATGTGACACCTTAAACCCAAATCTTTTTTTTTTGTAGATATAAATTGCGGAATAATTTATATAAAAAATAACATAAAAAACACAGGGTATCATACATTACTCATAACATACATAAGCAAATTCCCATACTCGGGGAACATGTTCGGGATTCACAATAAAACATTGAAAAGTAAAAAACACAAAATTCTTTTAAATTGCAACCCCATTTCTAATGTCACTGTACCAGAACTTCATTTAGACTTAATCCCTAACTGACTAACATATGTCAACAACACAATACACATAAGACCGAGATGATCTTCTACACCATCTTCACTAGATCTCTTCTTGAAGAAACTACTCATCAGTCTCATCTTGAGGGTATCATGTTCAAAGGTACATCATACAAATAAGAAAGCATCAGAGTAAGAATATATTTTACAAAATAACTGTATAAAAATAGCAAGGTAGTATAATGCAAATATTCACAATCGTCATCACAATATGGCAAATATCATATTAATTCATACAATCACACGTCAACGCACATGAATGATATGTAATGCATGTTAACCTTTATTATGTGTGCTTGTGGTACCAAACACTAAACTCGTAGTATATTCATGGAAGTACATGAAGGATACACTCCATACCATAATATTCTCTATAGGCTTAATAATCTAAGAGTACATTTGTGTTACATTCATACCATAACACTATCTCGAGTTCTATAACACATGAGTGTGAGGGCAAAGTGCCTTAGTACTTATTTTAATGATGTCAAAACGTGTATTAGCTAGTACTTTGTAATTTGGATGGTATCATCGCGTCTTAACTTGCATTCCTGCTTTACAATGCGCAAAATATTTTAAAATCATGTGTCTATACATATAGAAGCATCTCATATATGTCTTGAGTGTATTTGATCATGTTAGGTGACTTAGGTATGCATAAACATAGCTTAGGTGGACCAAACTATGATATTTTAAAAAAATTTGATAAACATGCATTTTTATATAATAATATAAATGATAATATATAGTGCGGATATGAGGCGAGTTGGGTACTATGATACTTGTACCCGCACTCATACCCGCTTATTTTAGTAGATATTTATCTGTACTTAGGTTCGAGTCCATTTTATAAAATTCTACCATATCCGTTGTGGGTACTTTTTGCAAATACCTATTAAATATGAGTCAAATTGTCTTCCCTACTCTAATAAGCCTCCTGCGGCGATAATTAGAATGTTTGTTCTACCAAAATCTCCAAGGCATACTTCCCTAGATTTGATGGTAAAAAAGTTTGTGACTAGCCCTACAAGCGTGATCAATTTTTTTTCTTAGAAGAAACTCCGACAACTTCGCAAGTGCGCCTTGCGTTAATTCACCTTGATGGATTAACTTTACAATGACACTTGAACTACATGCGCTTGAAATTTGATGTTTACCCACCATGGCAGTAATACGTCAATGACGTTACCACTCGATTTAGTGAAGTGTATGAGGATCCCATATCTTTTATGTTAAGATCAAACATGCCGGTAAGATTCAAGAGTATATCGATCAATTTTAGTTGGCTTTTAACACAGGCAAAACTGATCCTAGAGCATTCTCTAAGTATTTTTCTAATTACCACACTATGCATGTCAATGGGTTACATGATAAGAAACTTCTTCATATTCTTCTTGACAGTGGTAGTGCACACAATTTTCTGGATTTGGAGGTTGCAAAGTCACTTGGCTGCAAATTAGAAGATATTTCTCCACTAACAGTTACTTGTGGTGGTGGCCACCAACTCGAAGTTGCATTCATCTGTCGAAGCTTCAAATGGAAATTACAACAAGCTCAGTTCATAGGTGCAAATGGAATTCCATCTACTAGGCAGAAAATTTGTGTTAAGAGGTGCAAATATACCTAGTTTCAAGACGATTAATAACAAATAATTTGCTCATGATGTGCAAAATAGTGTTGAATTATGTATTTTAAGCATTAATAATGAGAATTCTAGTCTCATGCTGCCTACTTGCCATGTTATGCGCGCACCCGGGATCAATTATGATATTCCATCGCCTATTGTTGACTTGCTAACTCCAGTATTATGCCTTCCAGATTTCTCAAAAAAATCCATTGTTGAAACTGGCGCCTTAGGGTAAGATAATGGAGTTGTGTTAACACACATCATCTTATTTCTAAATGTCACTACCTCAGAAGTAGATATTTACATCTCTAACAATGTCCTGAGAATACAGATAAATTTGATACATATATAACTGAAATGTACTCAAGGGGAACAACAAATTCGTACTATTTCGATATAAACAACAACAAACTGATTATGATTAGTCATTTTCTGGTTCTGCTAAACAAAAAGTACAATACAAACAAGAGTAACAGAAATGTAAAGGTGTTTTCTTTGTTACACATTCTACCTTACTCGTGTGGTATTTGAATGTATGCCGCATCACAGACAAAAGGGATATCGGCATACATTCCAACAAGGGCACATCTAATGCACTCTGCGGTAGTAAAGAGAAAAACAAAAAATGCAGTAGTCCAGAAATGCATTCCAATTTGACCCCAATAAAACGCAAGCGGCATCCAACGGCTCACAATCCCGGTAACCTGTAGGGCGATCTCGATTAACATTCCGACGGCAACATGGTATCGGAAGAAATGAGGCCATTCTTTTCTCCTCACAATTGTAAGATATGCAATCAAGAAGTATGCTATGAGAGACCATCTAGGTAGACTTCCAATTGCCATAAGAAAAGGGAGCGTCATGGGCTCAAAAAACTCGATGAACGGGTGAAGATTGTATGCTGTCTGAGCATACATCCAAACCTGATGGAGAGGTAAGAGGTAAGGGATGCATGATAATGTTCTCCACCACCATCTTGGTTTTCTTTTCATCGGAGGGAATCGAAAGCCTGAGGAATCCTTCGTTGCTCGAGGAGTGGTAGAAGACTTGTGCAGCGTACGTAATGCGGGGATGGTACGAGAGAAAAGATTCTGACCCCCGCTTAAAAGTGAGCTTGATGTAGCAGACATGTCTGTTAATGTCATTCCTATCACAGAAAGATTGATAAACAACTTCAGAAAAACAAAAGCAAAGTTTTCAAGGATGGTTACTGCCAAGACGAGACGATTTAAGCAATGTAGGCAACCATTCCGATAGTCAGCTGATCAAAGTCATTGGATTGAGACCAGACATATCACGTTGTGATTTTAAAAAATCGGAAACTGGGAATCTCATCGTCTGATCTTCATAAAAGACTATGATCATTGACTGCACTATTGCAGTAAACTATATAGCACCAACACTTCACATTGAGAGCATGTCCGGTGTCAAACACCAACAAATATGTAGTTACATTCAATCGCTTCCGTTTTCTAAAACTATAAGCAATGACATGTAAGTGTCATGTTTAGTGTCTGTGTTTATGTTTGTGCTTCATAATATACACAAGTAAATATATGAAAATACGTCAAAATAGTCTCCGGTCTGCTGTTAAAATACTCAGAACCAACAAACTGAATTTTCATATACCTTCGCAACTAACAGGATAAATATTCATATACTATGGAAACCGCTTATAACTTTCACATACTTTAGACACTGACTAAGAGAGTGAGTGATACTTGAGATTTACTTTTATGGTAAATCAAATCCGGTGAGCTAACTAATTCACATCATAGAGATAATAATTCACTGTGAATCACTGACAAACACCAAACAAGACACTCACACTTCAAAACCAATAATAACTTAAGAAAATGAAACTAATTGAATTGAATTAACCACACGAGTCAGTGTCGTGTTCGCTTTGTTCGTATTCGACACTCAGACATCAAACACGACACTCGGGCACCAAACACACCTTCGATCTGAAGTGTCAATGCTACTTAACAAATGAAACTAATTGAATTGAACTAATTACATGTGTCAGTGCCGTGCCGGCATTCGAGACTCAAACACCGAACCCGCCTTCTATCCGAACTTTCAATGTCACATAATCAATGAAAAATTGAAAGAGTAAACAAATTATACCTCTTGGCTTATTTTCCAAACTATGTCCCCAGAAACTTCGGATACTCGAGACACCAACCTTAGCAGGAATTTGACAAGCATAACACAAGATAGAACCTTGGGATACAGTGCCACCATTTTGAATCATGGTTGATTGATTAACTAGTTGAACAAAACCCCCCCAAAAAAACATCAACAATAACATTAATAATAAGAAGCATAATGGAAAAATTGAATTAACAGAAATATAGGATTTGGTGAAAACATGAACGGTTACCTCAGAGAAGAAGATAAATCTGCTTGTTATTTGAATTTCGAGAGGTTATACAATGTTGTTGTTGTCGTTGTTTTTGTTCATGTTTAGGTTTATGGGATTGACCATTCATTGTTTTACACAGTAAGAAGAAGATAAACTGTGTGTGTCTGAATTGGGCTTTGTGTTTTTGTTTTGAAGAAGCGAATAAGATATTGGGCTTTGTGTTTTGAACCCAAAGAAAAAGATGGTAATTTTACAAATTCACAATAGAGGATGTCTACTTACACCCCGTTATTACTTCTCATGTTCCTTTAGTTTCATTATTTTATTTTATTTTTCTTCATACACTATCTATTTACCATAAATTTATTTTCAAACTCCTTAATTCTTAAAAAAAAATTAGTAAGTTGTTTAAATAGAGTTAAAAAAGAGAGGATGGAGTGAAAAAGAATGGAATGATTTAATAAGGAAGAATGAAGGGTTTATTTTTTTTATAACACAAAATCTATTTACTGATTTAGTTTGAGAGAAATAAAAATTTTAATTGAATGAAGGTATTGATGAAAATTTCAAATCAAATCTATGTTTTTATAATAAATTAAATATTAAAAATATATTAATAATAAGTGTTTATTTATTATCTTATACAAAACTTTTCTTTGAAAAAAGTTTAATTTTTTTTGATATTTTCATTTCTACTCGTTCAGTTTTTTGTCCTTTTTGGGTTACCACCGCATTATTGTTATCTCTGCACTAACTTCGGCAGCATCCCGACATACCACCTCCACAAATAGAATTGTCTACTTTGATCTGACATGTCCCTAGAAAATCATCGTCTCACAAGTTCACATGTCACTTTAAAGCTCTTGCGCGTGGAACTCACATGTCTCCGTCCCTACCGCGCATGACGACGCGTTTGACCCCTGATCTATTGTCTTTTTCATCGTCTTGCTCTATTTTCTGTCGTGATTCCGAATCTGCATTCATATTTTATTTTCCAGTCATCAACTCTCATGGGAGACACCGTTTTCATTACGTTTACCAAAATTTCGCTTATCCCGTGCGAGAAACTAATTGGGACATCCAACTACAACATATGAGTTGGTGTTGTCAATATGTGGTTTCAAGGCCAAATATTTGAACACCACATAATCAGATGATATTCCCGTTGTCAAACGCACTAAATGGAAACAAACTTATGTCTCTTTGTGCACTGTGTTATGGTTTTCAATAGCACATAATTTCCAAGCACATTGGCAAACATTTACCACTTGCTACGAGGTTAGGAAAAAGGCTAAAAAAGTTTTCTCTAGCTATGTTTATTGTCTTTAGGCTTAATACTTTTTTTACTCCCTTAAATTTAGTCAATGTTTCTCTTTCGTCCTTAAAAAAGCGTTACTAAAAGATTTTTCTATCAGGATAATCTCAAACCAACACCAAACTTTTAACATAGTTTGAGCTCACGAACCGACCCAGAGTTTTAATTACAAAGATCTTCCCAACTAAAGAGCAGTTTTAATTAGTTTACCTTAATACTGAGCTTTTAATATAAACTATATATATAAATTATAAGTAATAAAACATCAATTTAATTTTATTTAAGT
Source organism: Lathyrus sativus (assembly GCA_963859935.3). Taxonomy (NCBI): domain Eukaryota; kingdom Viridiplantae; phylum Streptophyta; class Magnoliopsida; order Fabales; family Fabaceae; genus Lathyrus; species Lathyrus sativus. The sequence continues at coordinate 7,235,199 of OZ012741.1, read as the reverse complement.
ATTTTATTCTTAAAATGCATTTTTTTAAATGTAAAATCAAATGCAAAATGCATTTAATTTACTTCCCCTCTAATTTTTTCATAAATAACGACCAATTTAAATTATTTTACATATTCTTATAAAACATATTTAAAAAACGACACTAACATTTTTTTTAATAAATGTGAAAAACTGATTTTTACTACAAAGTAGTAAACATTAATAATATTATTAAAATTTTATTTATGCGTGCCAACTATAATATTTATGTCTATGCACAAATTAACTCTAAAAAGTAGCAGTTTTTCTAAAATCGAGATAAAAAAATCCTTATTAAATTAAAGCTTTAATTTTAAAATCCAGGTCTTATGTTTTATCAGATATTTTAGACCAATTCATATAAGGAAAATGCTGTTTTAGAAGTACATATTAAGATATTAAAAAAAGTAAGTTGAATATTTTTTAAGAGATTATAAATACATGTTTTTTCTAAAAATATATATATTCAATGCATTGAACACATAAATAGTTAACTTTAAAAAAAATCCTATATGCATTTATTGAATTAAATAAAATATATTTTTCTTATTTAAATTTTTTAACGAAATTAACATGACCTTTCATATAAATTATCTCCATACTTTAAAAACATCCTTTAAAGGATTTGCTTATAATTTCATTATTGACTATAACATTTTATTTGTGCATAATCTCCATACTTTTTAAGTATGACACCAATTCTAGTTGAAGCATTCATGTTCATTTATAGTGAATTCTGTCTAGACCCCCACACCTTAATTTAGAAGGCATTTTCAGTGGGTTTTGAACCTTTGCACAAGATAAAGTAGGCCACATTTGGGTCAACCCCATATAGAGTCCAATATGTCAACTTAGCCACATCTTGTGGTCCAGTGTACCTAATGCACTTCCCTACATTAGGTCATATATCTCTTATATATATATATATATATATATATATATATATATATATATATATATATATATATATATATATATATATATATATATATATATATATATATATATATATATATATATATATATATATATATATATATATATATATATATATATATATATATATATATATATATATATATATATATATATATATATATATATATATATATATATATATATATATATATATATATATATATATATATATATATATATATATATATATATATATATATATATATATATATATATATATATATATATATATATATATATATATGAGAAATGTCACAAATTCAAATTCATATCTATACGATTAATATTTTTGTCAATTTATCAACTGAGTTGTTATAGCGGAACATCTTTTCATATTTTTGGGTTAAAGAATAGTAAATATAATGTATTTTAGATGAGATGATCTTGAATATGATAACCTTAAATAATAATTTATATATGATTAGTTAAATTACAAAACAAATAATTTTTAGAGTCAAAAGTTTAAATAATTGTCTTGTAATACTTTTTATTTTAATCGGTGGACGTTATCATTAAAAGAAAAATATAGTGATCAGTGTTTAAATATTGAATTTCACATAAAAATATTATCACATACAAATTATTAATCTATATCAAATTGACACAATTAAGTGTTTAAAAATTATTTTCTTTAAGATAATGCACTCTTGAATTTTTTTTTTTTTAATGTTTACTACTTTTCCATGGCCGAATCAGAATGACAGAGAGTTAATAACCGTGATAGTAGAAGACAATTCTAAGATAGGGGGTATTTCAAAAAGGTTGGCAATTCTAATACTAATGTTGGAGATAGATAGTTTACGGAGGTGGTGAGTGGTAAAAGTATTCCTTTCATTTCAATTTCGAGGAAACCTAATACCCATATGATGTACTAATATAAAGAAGATGAGTTAGCGAGGTTCAAGAAGGCTTATGTGGGATTTGTGGTTAGCCCCGGAATGTCTTACAATATTCAAACTAGTTTTGAAATTGAGGGTTATTTCCCTATCAAGGTTACTTCCCTTGGAGTCAATATTTGTCTGTTAGAAGAAAGTGAAACTGGTGAAATCAGGGACATTATCAGAGAAGCTAAGAGTTAGTGGAGCTAATGGTTTTCAAAAATTAGAGAATGGAGGGAGGGAGACATCGATAAGGAAAAAGTGACTTGACTGAGATGTTATGGCATCCCTTGCCATGCATGGAATTTCTTTATTTTTTTTATAGCTTTTAGCCAACACGGTTAGGAAGTATATTTGTGTTTATGATAACACTCTTAAGGGGGGTGTATGGATGTAGCTAGATTTCTTGTTAGAATGAGTCATGCAATGGTTCTCAATGAGACCTTTAACGTACTGATATATGTGATGGGCGATTTGCAAGTGCACGAATAGTGTCAGAGTAATATAAAAGATTATCGATCCCACAGAGACCAAACGTCAATCTATCATTCGCTAGTGTTACGGTGTTTATCTAAGGCAAGTCAAATAAAATGTTAAGTTGTGCGAAATAAAAGTAAAGTGTGTAAATAAATTCAATAATAAAACAACAGGCATATATGCAATTCACATAGCTATGTAGTATTCCAAATGTGTACAGATAGGATGCCTTATGAGGTAATGTTTTATACTCGTGAAAAGAGCTAATTTAACGGGAACTGTCGCTCTCGCGTAATCAGAACCGAGTTTATCCCTAATCGATCCCTCTTATTGTCACTTATAAAAAGGCGCGTATTGCGTTAGGATTAACAAACTTATTTTTAAGAAATATAGTTTCTTGACTTAGTTGAAAAGTATTTTGACCTGTAATTTCTAACAAAAAGAGGTTCTTGCGAACCAGACTTTAAATTCATAAACGCGTCCGAAAATAATTTTAAAATCGATTTTCTTAAACATTAAAGATTCCTAATTAACTGAACCAAGCGCTTTCGCTTCCTTGGAACAGTTAAAACAAACCAAATTTATCTAAAGGTTGGACGACTTTCGATCTTACCTAACAGATTTTAAGTACAGAAAATAACTGTTAAAAGTTAAAATAACCCCTAAGTAATTCTATCGACCAACGTATGGAATACTATTATAACTACAATCCTTGCATCCTAGCCTTTAAGATTTAGCCGGACATGGTAAAGTAAATAAACATGGTAAATAAATGCGAGTAAATAAAGTGCGGGTAAAGGTGCGATAAATAAACGGTGCAAGAAATAAAAGCGGTGCGGGAAATAACAGCGAATAAATAAAAGGCGATAAATAAACAGACACCTGCTCTAAACAAGAGGCTTTAAAATCTTGTACAACTGGAAGTAAATGACAGAAATAAAATGGCGGCAGGATTAACTTCTATCTAAGTGCTCCAAACCCGATTACAGACTCGATTAGACAGTGTGATAACCCCTCAATGTGAGAAGTTTATCACTTTACAACAGGTGAAATTTATGGCTTGAGTTCTGTAACTAAGCTTGGATGGTTAGAAATGAAACAGAACTCCTCTATTTATAGTGGTAGGAAAGTACAGATAAGAATAAGAATGCCCCCAACTCCTTTTGGGAGGGAAACAAGTTTGTGAAGGTGGCGCCCGCCACCTCCTTGTGGCGCCCGCCACATGAACTAGGGTGGAAAGGAGTGGGAGATGTGGCAGTTGTCAGTAGTTTTCTTCTATCCAATGTGTGGCATCCCCTATGGCGCCCGCCATGGTGGAAGCCATGTGTACAATTCCTCAGAATGTAGGTCTTTTAGCTCGTTTTTTTTTCATTTCTTCTCGAGTAGCTTTGAAAATACAAAAACCTGAAAAAGAAACAAAACAAAGGCATAATACAAGAAACAGAAATAAAATCCTAAATAACGTGTGTAGATCGAGTCAAATAAACAGTACATTTTAGGTATATCAATATGGTGAGTCGTATATAATCAAGATGACTAAAGATTCCCATAGGCCTCTTTGTATTGCCGTTAATTCTTCAGTCTAGAAGAAGAATTAATGTCCCTATTTCCTCTTCAACTTCTGAGAGTGCTTGGAGTAAGTTCAATAAGAAGGATGTCGAGGTTGGAGGGAACAGACAATTATTCAACATGGACTATTCTGTGTTGTGACCCTACTTCTTATTCTGATATTCGTCATTACAACTTCAGGTTTTGGAAGGATTTGGAATCTAATGTAGGGGATATGGTGTGAAACGCTATCTCTAATCTTGGTGTGGTCGCTTTAGACAAAAAGAAGGACTATTCGAAGAAAATTACAGACATGAAAGCAAAAGACAAGGCTAGAAATGTTGGCAAGAAGGTGTTTATCAATTTTGCATCATGATAGTTGGATCTTTGAACATCAGAGGCAGAGGTATCTTATCCAAGAGAAATAGAATAGACAACATTATCATTTCAGGTAAAGCAAAGATTTTTTTCATCAAAGAATTAAATTCAAATCATTAGATTCCGGTACAATCAATAACCTTTGGAGCAACCAGGAGGTTGGATGGTCCTGTAGCAACACAGTAGAAAAACTGGGAAGTATCATTACAATATGGAAAAAGGATTCTATTGAAGATATTTTCACTTTCAACGGGGAAAGGTTTTTGGGATTGAAGATAAAATGGAAGAATAATATGTACTATGTCATCAACATTTATTCAGCCTGTAGTATCTCTTTGAAAAGGAAATTATGGAGGGAACTCTTGATCTTTGAAATCAAGGTTGACTGATGGCTTGTGGGTTCTCGGAGGTAACTTTAATTCTATATCTAATTCCCATGAAAGAAAGGGGAGTCTTTATGTTAGTAGAAAATTTAAACAAAGGGAGTTTAGCGCTTTTATTGTGGAATTGAACCTTGTGGATTTACCTTGTATTGGGAATTATTTCAGCTAGTTTGGTAGAGAAAATAAATCTATGAGTAAAATCGACAGATTCTTACTTTCTGATTCCATTATAGAAAGGCAGGGAATGATGGGTCAATTTATTGAGAGAAGAGATATATCGAATCGTTGCCCTATTTGGTTGAAGATCAATAAAGACGATTGGGGACCTAAGCCTTTTAAAACAAACTACAGTTGGTTCGAAAACAAAGATTTCTTAAATTACGTGGAAAAGGAGTGGAATAACATTAAATTGGAGGGAAGAAGTAATTTCATCATCAAAGAGAAACTCAAAATCCTAAAATTCAGCCTTAAGAGTTGGAATAAAGAGGTGTTTGGGTGGTATGATTTGAAAGTAGAAGAAGGAGTGGAAGATATCAATATGTTGGATAATCTTTTATCTAATTGTGATGTTCTTTAAGTGAAATAACTGGTAGATAGAAGAAGCAAGGTTGTTGGCTCAATATGGAGGAACTTATATATCAAATATAACATGTTGTTTCAAAAAGCTAGGGTGAAGTGGAACCAAGAGTGGAGACCATAAATCATGGTATTTTCATAATTTGGTTAAGGGAAAGGCGAGGAGAAAATTTATTGGGTCTGTCAGCACAGATAATGGCATGGTGGAATCGGCCAAAGATGTCAAGGAAGCTATCAGGATTTTTTTCAACTTGAAGTTCATTGAAAACGACTCTGCCAGACCTATTTTGGAAGGTATCCAGTTTAAATCTCTCAATCAGGAAAATTCTTTGTATTTGGAGGTTCCATTTACAAATGAAGAAATCAAAGAAGCAGTTTGGAGTTGTGATGGTTCCAAGAGCCCGGGCCCTGACGGTTACAACTTTGTATTTATAAGGAAGTGTTGGAAGTTTATGAAGAAAAATATCATTAACTTTGTTAAAGATTTTCATAGTAAGATGATTCTATCTAAGCCTATTACATCATCGTTTCTTACTTTAATTCCAAAGATTCCCCCACCCTATTAACCTTGAAGATTATAGACCTATATGTTTAGTTGGTTGCCTTTACAAGATTATTACAAAACTCTTAGCTTCTAGTTTGAGGAATGTTTTAGGAGCTTTGATCTCTTAATGCCAAATGGCTTTTATTCTGGATAGACAACTTCTGGATGGTGTTTTACTCGTTAATGAGATAGTAAATATAACTACTAGAGAAACGAAGGATTGCGTTCATTTCAAAGTGGATTTTGAAAAGGCCTAAGACTGCGTTAGTTAAGACTTTTTAAGATTCATGATGAAAAGAATGAGGTTTGGAAGTGTTTGGATGGGTTGGATGAAGGCCTGCATTTTTAACAATCATTTGTCGATTTTGGTTAGCGGGAGTCCAATGTTAGATTTTAAAGTGGGTAGAGCTTTGAGAAAGGGAGATCCCCTTTCTCCTTTCCTTTTCGTCATGATTGCAGAGGGGTTTTCTGAGCTGATAAAAAATGCTATTGTTAGAGGCGAGTTCGATGGTTTTCAAGTGCAGGAGGGAATCTCGATTAACATTGTCCAGTTTGCGGATGACACACTTATCATTGGAACAGGTAGTTGGAAAAATTTATGGAATATTAAAGCTATTTTAAGAGGGTTCGAACGTGTTTCCAGGTTGGGAATAATTATCATAAGAGTAGGTTGATTGGTATCAATATGAGCAACCATTTTCTATTAGTAGGTCCTAACTTTCAGGCCTACAAGTTACAAGAATCAAATTTTAGTTTTCTGGGAATTCCCATTGGTTTAAACCCAAGAAGGATTAAAATGTGGTATTCTATCATTGATAAATTTAAATCGAAGTTGGCTTTAAGGAAAGGGAGATTCCTTTCTTTCGGAGGTAGAATTACTCTCATCAACACGGTCCTAAGTAGCCTTCTTATCTTCATCTTATCTTTTTAATAAAGTGCTGGTGAAAGTTTGGAGAGATATTGATAAAATTCGTAGGAGATTTCTTTGGGGTGGATCAGAGGAGAAAACTAAGATTCATTGGATTAGTTGGGATCTCGCGTGCAAGTCTAGAGATTTATGAGGCCTTGCAATTAAGAGAATGGAAGAGTTCAACTTGGCTCTTTCATTGAAATAGAAGTGGAGAATTCTAATTGAAAAAAATGCCATGTGGAAGAAGATTATGAAGGCTAGATATGACGACTGTGAACATCTTATTCTTTCGGAAAAGAGCTGCAATTCCAATATCTCACCATCAACTTGGTGGAAGGATATTTCAAAAATCAGAGCCTTATCTACTAACTTGGATTTTCATTGTGCAGGTTCTATTTATTATAAACTTGGAGACAGTTCCATTATTCCTTTTTGGTTCGCTAGATGGTGCGAAGAATCTCTGTTGGTGAATTCTTTCCCAGACCTGTTTGAGCTTAGCAGGGATAAATGAGCTCTTGTTTGTGACATGGGGTGTTGGCAAAATGGAATTTGGTCTTAGGGTGATTTTGGCTTAAAATGACATCATCATCATACGGTTGCTGTTAGAATGCAGTAGATGCATGATTTTCTACAAGACTTTTTTCCTTTAGTTGAAACTGAAGAACATTGAAGCTGCTTTCTACTCAGCAAAAGAGGGTTATCATTGCATTATGGAGTCAAAGAGGATTGTTAACTTAGAGGAATATTATTGCCGTACTTTTTGTTTTTTTAAGACGTCCACTCCAGCTAGAATTAAAGTTTTTGGGTGGAGGGTTTTATTGAACAAATTGACAACAAAGAATCAATTAAAAAAAGAGGTTTATGTCAATTGAATCATGTCGGAGTTTGTGTGTCAGGTCTTTAATATGATAAAGATTTATTTCATCTCCTTTTTAATTGCTCATTCTCTTTAAAGGTTTGAGAATTTATCATAGAGTGGATTGATTTCTCTGTGCGTATCGAAGGATCTTTTTGGAAGAGTTTTGTTTCTTGGTGTAGGTTATTTAAAAGAAAATTTAAAAGAGATAAAGTTAGAACCATTTGGTTTGCGATTGCTTGGGTTTTATGAAAACCTAAAAACGATATCTTTTTTAACAGAGCAGTTTGCAACTTGAATGATACCGTTTAGCCCATTAAATTACTTAGAGATAATTAACCATAGGGATATTTCTTATTTCAACTTTGATTTTCTATAATTTAGTATGGATTCCAAGTCTCCAATGCATTGTTCATTCTAATTTTGTGTTGGTTTGAAATTTCTTCTTCTTTTGGTTTGTGCATGGAAGAGTACACCTTGTCATCTATATATCAATGAGTCCTTGCTTTAAGAAAAAAAGAAGTATTATTTTCAACTGTGACAATGAGTAATTGGGTCATGAAAATTGTCTTTCTTACACTCAATTATGTATAGAGACTATAGAGTACTTTTCATATATTCACAATTTTTTACGCAATGTAAATAACTTAAAGTATGACTTATTATATAAAGATAAAAGGAGTACTAGTAGGTTAATAGATTATTATAATTATAAACTTAGAGTAATCATACACTCTTATTAAGGTATGGAATATTCCAAGAATAAACTCACTCACTCAGTCACTCCACTTTCCAATTTTCTGAAAGATTCCTCTGTGTGAATTCATGTTCATTCATTCATGGCTTTAAATTTAAAATAAATAAAGAAGCAGAAGAAGCACTTAATTATCATAACCACTTTTCTAGGTACTAATATATTTCCAATAACTTCCATTCGTTTTCTCAGCTTGTGTCAGGATTCAAAATTTAATATTCATCTATATTTTACGGTCTCTTTTTTAGGGTTGAAAATGTATATTTTTGTGGTCCATAGTATTTATCTTTTTTACACTAACCAAGGTTTAGGTTTAAAATCTGATTAATTTCTTTAGGTCTAATAATGGACAATTTTTTTAGTAATGAAGTTTTAAATTGATGCACAAGATATTTATCAACTAAAATAATTTTTAAATGATACTTATAATTAGAGTTAGAGACTAGAAAAAATAATTTTATAATTAAAATATATGATGTAGTGTTTTAAAAATTAGACCGGTCATCGAATCGGTGAGGGTATTGGGTCACTGGTTTATCGGTCGAACCGCTAGATCACTGGTCGAACCGCATGATTAAACCGGATTAAATCGAATAAATCGGTTGAGTAGACCTGTTATTATATAGATATAAAACCGGTCGAACCAGATGATTCAGTTTCTTAAAAAATATAACTAGTACTTAAATTTTTAAAAAATATCATATCATAAATTCACATGTTCATAATTTAAATTCAAATTTTAAACAAATGTATCACACATAACAAAATAATACAAAATTACAAAATAATTGCAACATAATTTAATTTTAAATAATTTTAAAAATTTTTTTAATTAAAAAATAAAAAATACATTAGAACCGATCCAACTCTAAATCCGGTTTTTCCTGACTCAACCCGATTTTTTCAGGTTTTTACCAGTTTGATTACACAGACGATCGAACTAGTAAATCAGACCGGTTACTAGGCCGATTCTCGGTCTGACCGACCGATCCGGTATGATTTTTAATAAATAAGAGTTATAATTGCTTCTATCTATATGGTTGACTTAAGGAAAAATGAGACCATAAATAAATGGAGAGTAATTTATTCTTTTGATAATGTTTGGTTATGTGGCAACTTCATTATCATGAAATTTTAATGATATCTCAAATTATAAATTATTTTATATTACCAATGCAAAATTAATGATGTTTATGACTATTCTATTATTATTATTATTATTATTATTATTATTATATTTTTTTTTTTTATAGAACCAAAATCACAACATATAGTAAGAAAGAACCAAATTCCTGTCAAGTGAATAAAATCTAAGTAATGTCTATGTGTAAGAATTAAGACCTCTAACAATGAAGTACAATAACAAATGACAATCTCCAAGTTAAGATATCATTGGTGGCAAGCTTTATTTCTTTGTTCATAGTAAGAGGAGAACCTGTCAAAATGGGTCAAAAAAGAAAGGTAATAATATGAGACATGGTCCACCATTTTGTTCCTTTTCAAATGGCAACTTATCTAATCCATCAATTGTGGATACCTTATTATAAAATCTTGCATAACAATTTTTTTTTCCTTATTTTGCAATTATTTTAACACAACTTCTTCTCGCCGCATATACAAGCATGTCTTTTTTTCCTCTTTTGTATTTATTTTATTTTTGAGTAAAATAGAAGAAAGAGAATCTACTCATTTTATATATAGTTAGTGTTCCATTGAAGTCAATGCATATCTATATAATATGATTTTGCCTTACAAATATTAGTGGTTTATATGATAGTAACGTGAGGTTGGGAAGAGGTTTTGATTGAACTTGGAGAAACCTTTTGACTATGTGAACTAGACAAGTACTCTCCAACTTTCTTCAATTATTAGCTAAAACATTAAGAATAAAGATTTATTTCAAACACATACTTATATTCTTATAATCAATATACTTATGCTCAAAACTCTTAGTTTTAGTTATCACTACCCACCTCTTAATGGTGAAACAATTCAAATTTTAATTTAATACACTATTTTAAAAAAAGAAAGTATATTATATCTTGGACACAGAAAAGCGATATACAAATTTCTTATTTTATTTTTTAATTTTTTATCAATAAGAGGATATTTAAAATAGTCATTGCTTCGATCCCTAACAATAATATTTTTATATTATTAAAATTAGTGCCACAAACCTCTCGATTTTGGTCAAAAATCGAGGTATAATTTTTAAATACAAATCACATTGTTTAATTAGAATATTAAATTTCATAATTTATAAGTATCTATTTTTTTTAAATTAAAATACAAAATTTCTTATGTTACATTATTTTACTTTCAATCTTCAAGTACAATTTTATTTAACAAATATGAATCATCATCTTTGTTATTCTTGAAAAAGAACGAATTAAGATTTTGTTGCATATCCATTGTTTTTCAAGTTTAAGGGTTTTGCACGCATCTAACTTCTGATTTACCATAAAAAAATGGTTAAATACACAAGATAAAGTTTAGTTAAAAGATAATATATTATATAAAAACACGAATTTTGGAACAAATTTTTTCCTGCACTTGCAATCCATACCAAAGATCTGTTTCACTCTTCCAATTATTTTTCATTGCAAATTTTTTCATTATCAATGTTTGAGTTTCACAAGATAACATCTAACATATATAGCGGTGGTGTTCGTGTACTTATTAAATGTAAAGGGTTTCTTGTTGAGTGATGTGTTGGCAATATCTTGAGTGTTGTTACTGTATGAATGTAGGACATATATTTGTTGTAGGTTAACTGAGTAACTATACCCTTCGACTCTTTTATAAAATCAAGGAGATATTTATTTATTTTTAATTTAAAAATAAAATAAAATAGAGACTTTCCTCTCAGTTTTATATGGAAACCAAGGTAATATAGTACTTGCAAAAAAACAGTGAATGATAAAAAATTGAAAGTAAATATGTTGTTTTATTTTTCAATATTTTATCATTCACCACTTTTTTTATGTGCTGCAATATTCAAAATAAATTTTTCTAGATTTTCTATTGTGAAACAACAACATTCCTTGCAATTTATTGTATGTTTATGAATAAATTTCTCAATGTTTGACTACCAAAGAAAAAATAAATTATGTAGTGTTTTCTTTGATTGACAATATAAAAAAGTTATTCTAAAATATAAAAATGACCTTGTAAAAGGTGAAAACAACAACAATAAAAACACCATAATGTGAGATAGATTACAAGAGCAAAAAAATATTTTATTTAAGGTTAGTGTAAGAAGAACAACATGCAACACATAACCTTGAAGATTTTTCCTGTCTTGCAGTTCATCCCAAAGAATAATGTTTGCAAGTTTGAATAGATTATTTAATTAAACGAATCGAAGAGATGGATCATTAAAGAAATTGAAGGGTACAAGTTTGAAATGATATATAATTCTCTTTAACGAGTGTTATTATAGTAAAATCTGTATATATAATTCATTACCTATTAAAGAAATCGAAGAGATAAATCATTTAAAACATAGAAGGAGTACTATGGTATTTAAAAAAATAAAACATGACCCGTCTTAGAATTATACCTTAATTTTTTGTTAACAAAAATAACACTTTATCATAAAATATATTATTTATAATAATAAAAAAACAATTAATTAAATTTTATAACATGCATCATAGTAAAACCAAAATCAATCTCATTATTATGAATGAGATTTCAATCACAAAATAGTTCCAATTACGTTCATATAATCCTAGTATACACTAATTTTTTAGTTGATTTCAAAATTTGATTCTAAGATACTTTATACTCTAATTCCATCACAAAATAACATGACTTGCTTTACATAGACATTTATGAAGAGGATCCCAAAGGTATCTTGTAAGCCACACATTCAACTCATTAATTAAACATTATCCAAATTATTCGACACTAATTTTTATCAAGCAACATTTCAATCATATATTTGAGAAATTTTCTATAAAGAAAACCTAATCTAAAGAGATACACATAGTGGTATCATGGCACAATGTTATTGCTAATCCATAGTGATCCCTAGACTCTTGAAATCTTCCACCAAAATGATAGGTGGGATGACTATAATAAATTTTGTTAGGTGTAGTCCAAATGTAAGGTTTCTAATGGTGAGTTGGAACATCAAAACTATTGCTTCCCACAATAATGAACCTTCAAAGTGGGAACATCAATACTATTGCTTCCCACAATATATCTTATTTTAGTATCTTTTATTCTTATGGAAATAAGGCTCTTAATCAAAACCTAACCTTAGTTAATGGTTATTACTATTGTATTTGGTCTTACTATGTTGTTTATGTTGGTGTAAATTTGTTTGACTTCAATGTAGTCAAAAGATGGGGCTAGAGAGTTTTGAGACTGAGTTTACTATGACAAGGCATGCACTTGGTGCCATTTTTAGACCCCAATTTTTAAGATTTCACTCGTGTTGTTGATATTTAATTATCAACACTTTTAAAGGTATCATTCTTCATTTAAATTTATAAATAAAATAATAAATTTGTAATATATCAATAAAAAAGTCATCTTAATAAATAACATAAAATTCATTATACAAATTCAACTTAATTGTAATATCAATTTTCTAGCCGCTAAAAAAAAAAGTCATCTTTTTATAGAGATTTATTAACTAAATCTTTCTATCGTTTCTAACAAATCGTTTTAATTGCTATAAATATTAATTTGATAAGATATTATTTGTAACATAGTAAACGACAAGTATTTAGACTTCAACAACTTCAATTTTTAAAATGTCTTTTTTTAGAAATAATTATTATAATACATTTTGACAAAAATTAACTTTTAGTTTTTTGATTTCCAAAATCACATTCTCGAACTTCTTTTTTACAACCTTGGAAAGTTTTTGGTTGATCATTATTTTTGATGATATGTCATAATTGTTTCGGATTTAGTCATCACTCAATCCACGAAAGTCCAACAATGGAGGCAACTGACAAAGTAAAAGGCTCAAATACTTCACAAAATGAACCATGTTATCAGATCAAAACAATTAGAAGCTGAGAACATCCTTCCCCTGAGACATGTATCCACAAGAGAAGGTTCCAAAGACCTAAACCTTAAAACCCTATAATAAAAAACCTACAAATGACATATACTCAGGTGCTCACTATTTTAACCTAAATACCTCTTAATTTTGGTAGCCAGAATGTTTGCAAGTACTCCTAGAGTTAAACAGGAGTAAGAGGACGTCAAAACATTCAACAAATTTCACCATAAGATCTCAACTTACTCCTCTTTTTATGAGCTCAAAAGGTCCATTCTGGATTATTTTAGTGTCGTATGTGAGAAGCAGTCTTAAATGTTTCTATTTTTTTAAAGTTTTGATGGAGAATTTTAATAATGCTACGACTGTTAAGTTATAATAGGAAAAAGAGACTAAGTGATTAACATTCCACATGTGACCCAACAAAGTCGAAATCGATCACTAGAAAAGGTGGAGGAAACCAAAAGAATAGTCGAGGATCTCTTCAAATCCAAATTGTAGCTTAAGCGAATTACATTACATAAATATCACATGTTGTGTTGGTAAAAAAATCAAATAACAAACCGTGCACGTTTATCGATTACTCGTACTTAAATTAAGTGTGCCCTATGGAGGCCTACCCATTGCCCAACATATACAATCTAGTGGATAACTCATAAGGGTTCAAATTTTTATCATTCATGGATGCATATTCAAGCTACAACCACATCATATGGTCTTGGCGACAATAATAAAACAATATTCATGACAATTGCGTTGAAATTTTGCAACAAAAAAAAAGTCTTTCAGTGTCAAGAATGTGCGAGAAACATACCATAAAATTATGTACATAATATTCAAAGATTAGATATGCAACATGATGAAGGTATACATGGTCGATATTATTGTTTTGGGTCGACCATATTCCTCTTGGACCGTCCACCTTGAGATAGTATGTTCCAGACCAAAATTTCTTGACTGACAATGCAGGTGTGTTTCTAGAATCTTCTCTTTACCATAAGACTATCATATACCTTGTTGCAAGAGATATGCGTATGAGACACATCTAACAATCATCCGTATTCCACGTCTGAAAGATAAAAGGGTCTTTTTTCCCCACTAAAAAACAAAGATAAAAGAGTATAGTCCATGACATATATTTTATATAATATAGGTAAAAATTAAGATTAAATAATGAAGCTCAAACTTATTTATATTTACATTTTTCACATTGGATTATGGTAAATTAGATGTAAATATGTTCAATATGTTTCTTCTCCATCACAAAATTTCATGTTTCTTCGTCAGAGAGTTAAAAGACTATAAATGAATGACAAATATTTTAGGTTTTTTCTTCACCATCCTAAAGTCTTAGGTTTTTTTCATCATTAAGCACCAAACATAATTGACTATAGTAGGTGTAAAAAATTAATTATATTTTACTTTTCAACTCCAACATAAAAGCTTAGGTTTTTCCCCACTAAAAAACAAAGATAAGAGACTATATTCCATGACATATATTTTATATAATATAGATAAAAATTAAGATTAAATAATGAAGCTCAAATTTATTTATATTTACCTTTTTCATTTTGAATTATGGTAAATTAGACGTAAATATGTTCAATATGTTTCTTCTCCATCACCAAATTTCGTGTTTCTTCGTCAGTAAGACAGAGAGTTAAAAGACTATAAAAGAATGACAAATATTTTAGGTTTTTTCTTCACCATCCTAAAGTCTTAGGTATTTTTCATCACCAAGAACCAAACATAATAGACTATAGTAGGTGTAAAAAAGTTATTATATTTTATTTTTCAACTACAACATAAAATTTTAGGTTTTTCCCCAAGAAAAAACAAAGATAAAAGAGTATAGTCCATGACATATATTTTATATAATATAGGTAAAAATTAAGATTAAATAATGAAGCTCAAACATATTTATATTTACCTTTTTCACCTTGAATTATGGTCAATTAGACGTAAATATGTTCAATATGTTTTTTCTCCATCACAAAATTTCATGTTTCTTCGTCAGAGAGTTAAAAGACTATAAATGAATGACAAATATTTTAGGTTTTTTCTTCACCATCCTAAAGTCTTAGGTTTTTTTCATCATTAAGCACCAAACATAATAGGCTATAGTAGGCGTAAAAAATTAATTATATTTTATTTTTCAACTCCAACATAAAAGCTTAGGTTTTTCCGCACTAAAAAACAAAGATAAGAGACTATAGTCCATGACATATATTTTATATAATATAGGTACAAATTAAGATTAAATAATGAAGCTCAAACTTATTTATATTTACCTTTTTTACATTGAATTATGGTAAATTAGATGTAAATATGTTTGATATGTTTCTTCTCCATCACAAATTTTCGTGTTTCTTCGTCAGTAAACCAGAGAGTTAAAAGACTATAAATGAATGACAAATATTTTAGGTTTTTTCTTCTCCATCCCAAAGTCTTAGGTTTTATTCATCATTAAGCACAATTTGAATACTTCATACTTTTTCACATACTGACTTGGGCGTCAGAGTGTTTACCTTACAGGTACATGTTGGTGTAAGCCCTAAAGGTTAATAGTTTTATTAGAACTTGGTACTTGTATCAAATTATTTATTAATAATTACAAGACATTTCTTTGTTATGTTTGTTTTTAAAAACAAAAATAAAGTTCCAAGAATAGCTAGTTCGTTTAGTGAAACATTAAGTTTGACTTAATAATGCGATCAGATTAAACATAAAGACGTTATTCTTAAAGTATATGTAGTCGAGCTTTATTATCAAGTGGTATGACATTAAAACATTGAGACTATTTTGTGGATATACCGATGATCACATCTCATGGATCATGGATAAAGAGTTATCATGTCTTCACATATGTATGAATATTAAGAGTAATATTCATACTAGATTGATTTACACGCTATGAGAATACTACATTTAATGTTATGAAAAGTGCCATAAGTTATTCTCATAGTGATATTGGTGTATACCATCCTTCGACCTGAAACCACTATAGTTCCTCGATGTGAAGTCGAGTGCTTTATTGCTGATTAAACGTTATCCATAAATGGATGACCATAAAGACAGTTGATGGATACTCTATAAATCATGCTGAGGGACATGAGTGATCTAGATAGAATTTTTCCATCATGCATAACATGATAAATGTATATGTGTCCAATATTGAAATGGATAAGGGTGACACAGTATATGCATTGGGTTCAATATAAACATGAGGGTAAAAAGCTAATTCTACACACAAACATTATCACATAAATGACTTTATCGCTTGGTTCCCTCTGAGCGGAGCAAATGCAGTAGCACGCGGTATATCGTCATTGTAATTCGATACACTCATCTAACCAAAGATGTGCGGGAAGTGCTGGAGGATCTAAGCTTGAAAAGTTTGGAACACACGAATCATAAGTAATGGTGTCGTAAAGATGAAATGAAAATGACACAGAAAGATTAAAAGACCAATAAATATTACCGTCAGTAGTATGATGTTGCATGTGATCTTCTTTGTCTTCCACCTACAGCCCTGTGATAACTTCGATTACAAATAAACCAAACAAGCAGCCCACTCAATTGTAGTCATGGATCCACTCGAAATCCTCGAAGTACTGTAGGTAGATGACATCTGTATAAGTGGAACTCTTTTCCATTAAAATCGTAGTGCCAACTAAATATAGTAGGTATGCTCTCATAACATGCGCTCTGTGGAGCTAGCCCTACCCACTCGTCATCACTTGTGGCCTGATGTGATCTATGGAGCTTATTTGCATATACGTTTTTTAGGTATTTAAACCTAGCATGAGCCCCTCAACATCCTCACCATCTGGTGGTGGCACTGGCTCAACGATATTAGTAGCGGAAGGTGTCACTAGCTCAATAGGAGGTAGCACTGGCTCAACAGTATTAATAATATGAGGTGCCAATGGCTCAATAGGAGGTCACATTGGCTTAGTAGCACCAACAGTAGGAGGTACTAACGGTGTCTCGGGTATCTCAGGCGCCTGAATAGGTGAAACCTGATGCCTATGAGAGGATGGTGGGAGTGATGTATCGGTTGGTGAAACCCTTCTCCTCCGAGAAGAAGAAGATGTAGAAACATGAGCCTCAGATGTAGATGGCTTTGCACGACCAGAGGAAACAAGAGCCTCTGAAACCCGATTCTTCTCCCACCGCACTGATGCATGTTGTGCAATTCTCCCACGCCTCAGCCTTTCGTGTCTATCAACCATAATACATGTAAGTTAAAGTAAACTAGACAACTAGTGCAAGCAAGAAAATAATAAAATAAAAAAAAGACTGAGAGAATTCCAGAGATGCATCTCTGGTTACTGAAAAAATGAAATGTTGAAAAATTTCAGAGATGAATCTCCGGAATTTTCTGCAACACAGCAGATGCAACAATGGCACCAATGCACAGACGCAAACACAAAAAATAATTTTTGAACATCTTTTTCAGCCAACAAACGTGTTTTACACTATATATGTCTAAACTATCATACATGCAATTTCTACTTATTTCTAACCTTAATAATCAATTTCTACTCATATAAAAAAAAACTCAAACTTTTCAAAACTTCAAAAAACTTACAATTTTCCATTTTGCTTCAGTGTTAGGTGATGTTTCTGATGTTGATTGAAGTTCCCTTGAGCTTTGTTGTTTGTTTTTGGACTCGGTGATGAGAAAAAGTTTAAGAGAGTTTGAAGAGATTTTGAGAAATATCATAAATGAGGAAGAACGGTTCTGCCGTGATTTAGACTCCAAAACGTTTCGGAGATATATCTCTAAAATAAATTCGAAGATGCATCTCCGAAATATTTTAACATCAACTGAAAATTAAGTACATTCGAAGATACATTTTTAAAATCTAAAAATATTTAATATTTAAATAACTTATATGATACATTAGAAAATTAATTAGCCTTAATTTATAATCCGATCCGACAGGTTTGAACCATTTTACCATCTCTAATTAGAAGAGACCATTCTCCACTTTCATTTGAAAAAAAAAAAAATCTAACAAAATCTAGTAACCGTGAATGTAAAAGAAAAATATATATCATTAGTATATTGGTGCCGACTGAAATAGAATATAAATAAAATAACAGCCGTAGAATTTGGAGAATTTGTTCTTGGTGTGGACATATCTACAAAATTGGATCTTGCATATATTGATGCTAGTGCATTGTAAGGGATCTCTTCACATTTATATACCACATTACATGCGCCACT